>OW152817.1:5387000-5713838 GCA_933534255.1 Iphiclides podalirius | reverse complement strand
CTGGAACATATTTTATAATGCATAGAAATCTACCGCAAAATAAAGAAGCTTTATTAAAATCTTATACAACACGTCTGAAAGAAGATGTCAAAAGTATGCTTGAAAATTTTGAAGGTATGCGTGCGATATTAGCCTCGATATTAATGTAACTATAACAAACGAATAACCAGAAAATACAGAACCTTTACATATCCGTAAATTACACACTTTTGTTTAAAAAATTACTAATTTACTTAAAATTCATTACTCTTTATAATATATTTAAAAATGTAGCTTAAAATAACAACACTATTTGACAAGATGATTATGGTCTTCTTAGCAGGGAATACTACTTGTTTATTTATGTGCCATTTTTCAAATAATGAATAGCAAAATTTTAAACTTATTCATAATAATATTGTTTCAGAAATTATCAAACTCGCAAAAGGTGAAAATGATTCACAGCTAAATCGAATGACTCAGATTGAACAAGACACATTTGAGATGCAAGTAAGGGCAGCAAACATAGGTAATACAAAATATAATCTTTACAATCTGTATTTATGATATCAAATTAGAATTAATTAAAAACATTTGTTGAATTACAGTGAGAGCTGGGGAATCCCTTATGAAGCTGGTTTCCGACATAAAGCAATATTTGATTTTAAATGACTTTCCATCAGTTAATGAAGCTATTACCCAAAATTCAAAACTTTTTCGCACTAAACAACAAGAATGTGATCAAAAATTGATGTCACTTAGAGATGACATAGCAGCAGATTTATATGATTTGGAAGATGAATACTTTACTAGTATCTATAAATAGTATTTGAAAAGGTACATTCTGTTTTTTCTTACATTATTTATCAAACATATGCATTATACACAAATACCATGTAGAGCCAAAAAAGGTCCGAGATTATTTTCATTTAACTTTTTATGTAAGCTATGTTATGCATAACATAGCTTAAGAGAATTTTAAAAAAATCAATTTATCAAACTACGTAAAAGTAAAGTAACAGCTATATATGTCCCACTTCAGGGCAAGGGCCTCTTCTGTACAAAGGGTATTAGGACATAGTCTAACATGCGGCCCCAGTGTGGAATAGCAGATTACATATTTTTGAGATATTTTTTTGTTATTATTTTGAAAATATGCAGGTTTCCTCACAATGTTTACCTTCACCGCTGAGCATGTGATGTCATTTAAATTTAACAATTTCATTAATGCCAGCACGAAGGATTAAACTCAGGTTGCTCAAGTATATGAATTAAAAGCGAGAGCCTGGACAATGAGTGAAAATGGCTAAAACATACTCAAAATTATTACACCAAATTACACCAAAGTACACCAAATTTTAACTGATTGTATTAAAATAAAATAGCTTGTTTAACACTTTACTAATAAAAAAGATTAGAAACTATTTTTATTAATCAATCAAATATCGTTTTAGTTCGAAATGTAGTCAGTGAATTAACGACTTCTATGTGGACGGCTATCGACGTCATGCACTAAACAAAGCTTCATAGCGATTTTCATAATGACGCGCACTGGTTATCTCAATTGGGCCGAAGTTGTCCAAACCAGTAAAGGACGCGCATGATGTGCTGGACGAGCCGACGGCAGTCCTCCGTTAACGGTGACGCCGGTTTCGCTTTTTTTTTTTTTTTGCAGCATAATAAACAGTCTTAATAATATCTTTAACTGTTGGGCCGTATTCTCATGATCAAAAATCGTTGGCGTAATTCATTCTCTTCTACACCTCCGTAGTGTAACTTCTCATACTTGCCGTCCCGTCTAATATGGATGGAATCGAAATGTTTTCTTTTATTGCCGACGTATTAATGCGACCTTTTAAACGCAGCATATTCTCTTCGTCGATGTAAATGCACAAGTGTAATTTATCATCGTTCCCTGGAGCGTTTCCTTCCTTTATTCGTTGTAATTCACGCGGTAAACTTTATCGTTTTCTAGTACACAACCATAAACGATCTGCTCTTTCGAGGTACTCGCTAATCAAAGGGTACTGGAAGTATCGCGGATTTGCCATTTACTTTCTCACCGCTCTGTATTCAATATTATTTGATTTATTTCGTTTACGGGTCGCTGTTATAGTCTAAGAGTTCGTAAACTCCAGACCTTCGTTATTTTATAAAATAAACAGGTAAATGGTACTAAATGTGCGTAAAATACCGATCTAAATTCATCAAATAATAAAGTGCGATTTTTTGGTATCACCTTCTGAACATTATTAAAAATCACGTTATTCTATTGTGGCAATGCTTGCCAGATACCCTTTAATGTTCATGAAATTATAATTTTACTTACATTATAGTATAAAAGCTAATTTTTATGTATCATACTTGGGTAATAAGTAAACGATGTTTCCCCACTAGCCAGACATTTTTGATAGTTCCAACCCGGGAAGCTATAGGAGCGAGCGCGAAGCAGTATTTACATAGGTTAAGTCTACGAATGTGACTTTGAGAGAAAAAAATCTATTAATTAAAAATCGATGTTTCTCTCTTCTATATCTGCAATACACGTACGGTTGCAGTAGCTTTGCCTCATGGCTACCTCACTCACCAGACTAAATGCAAAAGTATGTATAACACTTCTTCACGCCGATATTCTGTAGTCGTCTCGAGGTTTTGGTACTTCCCCGGACGGATCTGCCCTGCACAGCAGACTGTTGCGTGGCCCTATTACTGTTCAGTTCTTTATATTGAGCCCAATATGGTCATTCTTATCATGCCAAAGCAAACCGAGTGTTCTTTCGTTTTCCTTACCGCCCAATGAGTCGTGAATATGTCGTTCCTTATCTGATGTCATGTCCCTAATTATTTTCATTTCGTTCGCTGTCCATCCTTGCCGATTAAAGCCAGCTTGTCGATGGACATAATCGACGGGTTTATGATGGCTGCCGGGATCGATTAAAATAGTCATTCACGTAGTTGATCTTCTCTCTTCTTTGCTTTTTTGGCGGTTTTCATAATAATATTATTTCATAGAATACTTAATGAGATTATTGAAAGCCACAATGTTGCACAGTACCGTCGTTTGTCGTTTGTATACGCGCAAGAACGAGGTTAAAGCAGATGATTTTACTGAAAATCATATGGACATGTTGGTTCCAATATTCACACTTGAGATTGTGCATGAGTCTCCCTAGACTGAATATTCTTTTATGAACTTTAATAATAACAATTTAAGTATTTTATTGTTTATATTTCACTATAATTCTAATCTACTTTACATAAATGTTCAAATTGATGTGTGATAACTTATTATTCTTATATGAAAATGTTTATATCAATAAAAAGTGAATAAGATTAACAGTTCATTTCACGTCTTTATTGTGTCCCACAGTTCTACATAAAAAAATGAGTTATTCTGATAACTATTTATTTAACGGTTTTTGGCTAAATTACCACTTAAAAGCCATCCACATATGATTTTGGGAAAGCCTGCAGAAATTCTCTACTTTGCACAGAACAAATAATGAGGTCCATCCTTAGGATATTGCTTATTGGTGACTGGCCTTCCAATTTTATAATCTTCCAAAAAAAAGAACAAAGCAAATGAACCACCTATGGCACCTAAGAACCACAGCCATTGGTGCGTAAGTGAAAATCTGGGTTTCATGCTGATATCATAACGATCTTCACCATAGATCTCCTGGCTGGCATGTATCTGTAGAAAAAATATAATTTATTATTTATGCTCCAAAACACAACTACTGTATACAATGGGCTAAGATTATGTATTCAGAAGGAGTACCACCTAATTTATTACTCCTACAAAAGTAAAAAAATATATTTTAGGGTTGTTTTTTATTTTTAGTGCTTATCTACTACTTAAGATGACATTTAAATTTTATTTATCTATTAATCAGAGCAATTATCACAGCAATGACAAAAAAATATATAATGCAAAAATGTTTGCAGTCATGGGACCTGTCAGTAAGAAGGTTTTAAACTATTGCATAGCTTTTATCGGGGGTTTGAGCGCAGCGACCGAATTAAGAAATTCCGTAAAGATAATAAAACCTAACACCCCTCATTCCACCTACCATGTAGCTCGGCCGAGCATTCGCTTAACGTGTATGTATATGGTACAACTGTAAGAAGCTCGCACAGATGGATATTATAATATTCCATTATCATATGACGATATGATATTTAGAGGATATCAAGTCTCAAACATATGTTTCTTATTTCAGTTACCATTAACCTTTAGTTTCAATAATAAAAATTCCTGAATAACATACATGTATTGTAAGATAATAAAAATATTTAAAACGATATTAACTTTCATTTAATCAAGAAAAGAAAAAAATTGTTTTCTTATTGGTCACCACACTCAAAAAGTGTAACTTGAATTAATATCAAAGAAAAAAAAATACTGCATAAATAAGAAATGAATAAATAATCATAATTGCATAAATTGATAAAAAGTGCTATGTAATAGCTTTACCATGGCAGTCCCCGATTGCAACAGTTATTTTTTATAACTTTCCTGTTTTATTTTTAAAATTCAGTTTTGGATATAATTCAATTTAAATTAATTTTAAATGTAAATAAAAATATGGTCTCGAAAAGAATCAAATTGATTTTTTCTGACACATACCTACCACAAACCATGTTAAGGAACTTATGTAAGATTGAAACAAAATGATACTTGATGGTACTTGATGATACTTGATTGAATTAAGATATTTGAATTTGAATTATAAAATATACACCTTATGAACCTATCAGTCTCAAATATACAGTGTGTCGTTACAACGGCGACAATAAATGAACACAGGTGTAATGCTACTTGCCAATAATCATAAAAAATATTAACATTAAAAGAAATACATAATTAAAAAAAAATTTTTTTCAAACAAACTAAGTAAAAAAGAAACAAAATTTGTAACATCCTATACAACTACACCCGACTGATTCATACATTCAAACTTTTTCATTTGTTGCCACAGAGTTGCATTACAAGCCTCTCCTTCTAACAGTATGTTTTGTCTCTTTTAAATTCATTCAACCCATTCATATCCGTTACAGTTTTATATGTAAAGGTGTTCTAAAATTGTTTTAGAAAATTTAATAACTCGGTAAATATTGATGTTTAAAGAATGAAAATTTGTAATATAATTTTAAAAGTTATCCTCTATATGCGTGTTCATTTATTGTCGTGATCCTCGTGATTGTAAAGACATGCTATAAAATGTTGAACCTAATTTATTAATTATATTTTTTTAAGTATCACTGTATTCTTATTCAAAATTATTGTTTTGGTTGTTTCTCTATTGATTATGAATATTTCTATACTGTTATAACTGGTCAATATAAGTAGCTATGCTTACAACTCCCTTTTCCAAACCGCGCCAACATCCCTTATCAACATTTCTTTCTAAACTTAACCCCATCCTTTGGCGCTCCACACATATGTATCTTCAGTCTATCAACAATTTGTATAAAGTATACACGCGCGATAATAGCTGCCCAAGGATTTTTTACAAATTATATTAAATAATCTTATTACAGTGTGTACCGCTATTTTAAACATTTACCAAATATTCAATTGAATCTCACTCACAGGTTCATTAAAATTTCTTTTAAGTTCTGGATAATCATAAGGATAATGTGGATCCTTAGAATCCGAACCAATATCCGGCAATTTAGGATAATCTCCATAGCACATTTCTTCAGGATAAGGTTGATATTCCTCAATAGTCAATCCATACTTTTTAGCAGCTGCTGCTCTTTCTTCCGGAGTTCTTGGATATGGGCCGGGTTTGTATTGGAAGTTCCAATCTATAAGTAAAAACGACAAGTGACGTAACACATAATAATTATCCAATACACGTTATAGACACGAAGATGCTAAAGAATATTTACGGTTTCTGGCACATATTATTCCCGCAACCTTACGAATACGGTGTGGATTAGAAATAAGAGCTTTTTTTAATAAAGTTAATGCCATTTTCAATGTCGGTAAAGGGAAGGCAGAGTGAAAATATTTTTTCTGTCAAGGCCTGACAGTGACAATGACAACCATAGAGTAATAAAGTAAATACTTCTTCTTAATTATGGCTCGGTACCATTCGTGCATTGGACCAGTGTCAAGTATTTTACAATTTGTCAACAAAGCGAGAGAAACGTATAACGCGAATTAAAATAATTAAAACCGTACCGGGATTAATTCCCGAACAAAAACAAATTATAATAATTTCATATCTATAAAAATAAAAAAATTATATAACAAAAGAAAACAAAAAATTAAACTACAATCTAATCTTATTATTTACAGTTTAGTGTACTATATGCGCAGGGTCTATTATCTCTAAGAACTAAGTAAATTGTAGAAGGAAGAAGAATAGAGAGAGATATTACAGATTCGTATAGGGAGAAATGGTCATCTAAAGAACAGGAAAAGAAAACATGATTCATATCGCAATAATTCTCACCACATTCACAGGCAGTACTAGATACCATACCAAGTTTATGCAGAGGTATCGTAAGGCAAATATGTCCAAGACGCATGCGGATTAAAGACGAAGTGGCAGTTTTATTAAAACACAGTTTGGCAAACCATGGTTTTCTTGGGACTAAAGGCTGTAAAGCGTAGAGGAAGCGACCCTTGACCTGACCGCTCTCTCTCCAGCTCAAATTCCCTGTATCACAGAGATGTGTAACTGATGACTCCGTGGCGCAGTTACCAAGGTATTGGCTTCGGCGTCGGGGGTCTCGGGTTCGATTCCCATACGGGACAATTATTTGTGTGACCCGCAGATAGTTCTTTCGCATCTGGTTGTTTGTCCGCGTGAAATTTATGTTTGTAAAACGTCCTTACAACACAGAATAATGTTATCCTAAAGTACGAGCAATGTTTTAAAAAAATTAAGTAATAAAAAAATTAAAAAAATGTGCTAGGTAAAGCAGGTCGTGTCCGAAAATCGTGTATGGGTATAAATCGCCACTCACAGTTACCTTTCCTATGATGCCACAGTGGCTAGGTATCCAGCAGAAAGTGACTGTGTAGTTATTTAATTGGCAATGCAACAACTTTCTCTTACATTCAAATGTTATGTGGAAAAAAGGTTTTGTGGAAAATTCTAAGCTTTGTAAAGAACTGATTGAATCTGTAAATATAACACTTTTGTTGAGTTTAAAACTTATATTCTATTGCTTTCAGAAGACCGAAGCATTCCTCCGTAAATATAAATGTTTCTGGTGGTAATTTTATTTTTTGGACTAAATTATTTTGGATATGAATTACACCTACTCCAACACACCCTGTAGGACGTTTGGATGCATCAGTATATATGTCATGCTAATTTGGCCATTTGGTATTTATAATATGGTTAAAAGTAATGTTTGCATTACAATCGGACCTATCTATGTTGAGAGAAAAACAAATAGTAGGAGAGATAAAAGAAGAGAATCATATGAAGTTTTAAATAAAGGTAGGACTCTAAAGGAATGTGTAGGAGCTTGTAACGATTTATATTTCTGAAAATTTTTAATAGGCATGGAAAGGGCTTATTACTAGAAGACAATTTCTCTGACAATAATAAAAGTTTGGAAGCTAAAGGATGATTAGAATATTGAACAAGCCGGAAATGAATCTGTCAAAGAGATATTGGCGCTTAAAGCTTAAAGGGGGGTCGCAACATTTTATTTGAAGTGCATTAACGGGAGTGGATTTCATTGCACATGCAATCAGTCTTAATGCCTTTGAATAAAACAGGTACAACTTTTTAAAACCTGCCACATTCCCAGTATCTAAAAATAAAGTACCAAAATCTAAAATACTTGTAATAGCAGCGTTATAAACTAACTTCATAGTAGCAGGATGAGCGCCCCACCAGAGACCGCGTCAGATGTCTACGCATATTCAAATTCCGTTCACATGTTGAAACTACATACTCGCAATGGGCTAGACCTGTGTTAGTTTTGCATCAAGTACATCCCCTAAAAACTTTACTAGATTTTTGCTGGATAAAGGTGTATTATCATAAGTAATAGTAGGTGTGTGAGGATTTCGAGATTTGGTAAAAATAATGCAGCTACTCTTTGACGGAGATAGATCTAAGCCATTAGTTTTTAAAGAAGATAAATATGAAGAAATATGTTCACACGCAATTGCTACAGATTTATCAGAGGCGTATATGACTGAGTCATCTGCATAATGTAGGATACTAATATTATCACCAACAGACCTTTCGTGTATTTATATATATATGTTTGTATATATGTTGACAAGTCGTGCGTACATATGTTGTACAGTAAAGGACTTAGTACAGAACCTTGCGGCAATCCCTTCCAGACCAATCTAATAGGTGTATTTAATTACATGTTCAACTACTTTAGTAATTACCGATGATAAAACTATTGGGCGATAAGATTCAACATTAGACTGTTATTTATATGGTTTTAATAAAACCGTTTAAAAACTTTTAAGTTAAACGGTTTTATTTTCTGTTTTTTTTTTGTGCACTGAAAACTACAATATTGTATTGTCATCTAAATTAAATGTGTGTACCAAATTTCAGATCAATCTGACAACGGGAAGGTGCTTAAATTTCAATTTCTAATTTTGACCCAAATAAACAAATAAATTCCGTACGTGTCGAGCTAAATAAAACCGTTTAAAAACCTTCGAGGAATTGATCGGCTAATGCAATAGGAAGGAGAGGCGCACTGGAAGAATTTATAGCTGTTCTAAATCTCTTGACGTTTCGCCACAGAACTGACGAATGTGTTTCGGGTGACAAGGAACTGCAAAAGTTCCTCCAACCTTCGAACTTATTTGGGCAAATGTAAATAACTTTAATTAAATAAATTTAAAATCGTAATTCAATTAAAATAAATTTAAAATGATAGAGCTATGAATGGTAGATGTGGCTAATGCGATCAGTTTCAAACCAAAAAGACACTTAAGGACTGATTACAAAACTATTTATTTTAACTTAAACATTTTGAATTTATTTTAGACGTAACGTAAACATTATGAAATTTATGTAAAATACAAGAGTTATGTCAAACAGACATGTTACTTCTTTAATCAAATATGACACAATTCAGTCTGAACAAATAAAACTAATATTCCAAATTTAAAGTAAACAAACATAATACATAAATCAAACAGGTCATAGTTGACTTCAAGTGTATGTATAATCTGAGATTACCAATCAACACACCCCCTTATCTCAAATATACATCATAACACCAGACAAGTACAGAAAACCCAAAAAAAAATTTAGAAATTATCAACAAACAAACCACCAATCATAAAACAACAATAACACTCTCAATGAAAACCAAAACTCTTAATAATTACTAAAACCACAAAAATACAAGAAAAACATAATACACCATAAGGGAACAGGAGATATGAAAAATTCTGAAAAGTTTCTCTGAAAAACTCCGCTTTGAATTCCAATCATTTCCCCCTTACAACAATATTACATATAAGCTTCCACTGCGCGAATCTTTATTATTAACAACCCCTTACACTAGCACTACCTACACAAAGGTTTAGAATTAAAATACGTAAAAGTCTTAATAACGTCTATCAAAAGACAATAACACCAATGTTCTACATCAAAGGAGCTAGTTTTATACCGAAAAGACTCTTATTCAACCCACAAATCTTCCCCTTCTTCACAACATAACCTTAAGGAATTTGCATAAAAATCCTCTCCTCTACTCTCCACGCAAAACGCCATTCCGATATCGAACCGTCCCAACCTCAAACTCCTCCGAGTCGCCATCGACAAAACAATTTAAGACCTCCCCATAGTCCCACCTTACATTTCTGTTGAAAACCTCCGATTACCAATCCAGCCCTACATCTTCCATCCGACCTCCCAGCAAAGAAAGACCCACTTGTCTGCTAAAAGTTTTCTCCCTTCAGCCTCCTTTTCACCAACCAACTCCCACGTGCCATTCCTCTCCTAAGAAAAAACTCTCAACCATCTCTCCGTCTCACCAGAGCTAACCCTCTCCAAAGTGTGTGTATTTTTACAGAATCAATCAAATATGACACAATTCAGTCTGAACAAATAAAACTAACATTCCAAATTTAAAGTAATTCAAACATAATACATAAATCAGACAGGTCATAGTTGACATCAAAAGAGTATGTATTATCTGAGATTACCAATCAACGCGGGAAGATTTGTAGGTTGAAAAAGTCTTTACGGTCTAAAACAAGCTCCTTTGATGTGGAATAATCTTTACGAGTGTTCTGAAGAAAATGGGTTTCTTACAATTAAAATGTGATCATTGTATTTTCATTAAAGAATTGAATGGTGATGTTGTTTTTCTTGCTGTATATGTATATTATGGTTTGATCGCTTGTAACTCTTTTGAGGAACTTGATAAAATTCTAAAAGAACTTAATAGTGAATTTGAAATGTGTGTTTGTGACAGTGTCAGTAATTTTATTGGTATAGATGTTAATATTACCGATAATGGGATAAAAATAGCTCAGACTAGCTACATTAACAAATTAATTGTACATTAAATTTGCAAGATGTAAAGACAACGATTACGCCCTCTAAATTTACTGGTGAACATCCTGTTATAAATGATGACCGTCTAATTGAGGAGTATAGGGAGGAAGTGGGTTGTTTACTGTATGTAGCTAATAAATCTCGTCCTGACATCGCTTTTCATGTGGGCTATTGTAGTAGACACCAAAATAATCCAAAAGAAAATAATAAGTCTACTATTAAATCTATTCTAAAATACGTAACAGGTACATCTGGCTTGGGTATTGAGTATGTTAGGGGAGATAGTAATGTAGTGGCCTTCTGTGATGCAGACTTTGCAGGAGACTTAGATACTCGGAGAAGTACCACTGGGTACTTGATTTGTTTTGGGGGAGGTCCGATTGCATGGGCATCTAGAAAACAACCTATCGTTACGCTCTCTAGTACTGACGCCGAGTATATTGCTGCTGCTGATTGCTGTAAAGAATTATTATACATACAAAATCTCTTGAAGGAATTGTTACACGTTGTACCTCATACAACTTTGATATGGTCGATAATCAATCTACTATTGCTTTAATGAAGAACGGAGTTTTAAATAGGAAAAGTAAACATGTTGATGTATGTTACCACTTTTTGAAAGAAAAGCTTGATGAAAGGTTATTTAAAGTTGAATATTGTCCAACAGATAAACAGTTAGCTGATATACTAACGAAGAATCTAACCTACGTTAAATATTTGCAGCTTCGTAATCAAGTTTTATTGATGTGATGGTTTAGGTAGGAAATAACTTAAGTGACTAGGTTTTTTAGTGATTGGTGTTATAGTCTTGTGATCGACGTTATAAAGACTTTTAGGTATTTTAATTCTTAACCTTTTTTTAGTGTAGAGATTCGCGCAGTGGAAGCGTGTGTGTAAGATTGTTGTAAGAGGGAAAGGATTCAATGTTTTGTGTTAATCAATTAGTTTTGTTAGGGGCTCCTCCCCATATTTATTATTCTGCAGTTTTCTTTTGCTCAGTTTTGGACTTGTCATCTGGCTGTTAGTACAAAGTTAAATATATATTGATAAACGGAGTTTTTCAGAGAAACTTTTTACAGAATTTTTGATATCTTCTCTTCCTTGTGTTTTTCTTGTATTTTTGTGGTTTTAGTTATTAAGAGTTTTTTTTGAGAGTGTTATTGTTGTTTTATGATCGTGGTTTGTTTGTTGATAATTTCAAAATTTTTTGGGTTTTCTGTACTTGTCTGGTGTTATGAAGTATATCTGAGATTAAGGGGGTGTGTTAATAGGTAATGTCAGATTATACATACTCTTTTGATGTCAACTCTGACCTATTGTATTTATGTTCGAATTGCTTTAAATTTGGAATGTTAGTTTTCTTTCTTCAGACTGAATTGTGTCATATTTGATCGATTATATATTTATCGAGTAAAAATAACTTGAAGAAGTAACATGTATCTGTTAGTTATCTGACATAACTCTTGTATTTTATATAAATTCCATAATGATTACGTTCCATCAAAAATAAGTTCAAAATGTTAAAGTTGAAATAAATGGTTTTCTTATCAGTCCTTAAGTGTCTTTTTGGCATGAAAGTGATCCCATTAGCCACATCTACCATTCAAGATAAGTTTATTCATCAATTATGAGAATTTTTTTCAAAATTTTTTGGTAAACTCGACGTCAACCTCGCTTAGCACGCACTTCTTGGTCTTTCACGTACTTTGGGGCGGACAATTTCACAAAAGTAGATCTTGAACTTTAATTCTGGATATGCTTGACTTAGATATTTTCAATTTGTCCGTCGCAGTCCTCACAGATGTTGAGAGTGCTTCTTTAAAAACATTTTTTACCTTGTGGAGACTCATTTGCTACTGTGTAGCACCGCTCTTATCCTTTACACCCTTACTGTCATCGGTCTAGCATTACCCTAATATTGACAAATTACTATAGCAACGAGTGACAATAAAAGATGATGGCTTTCTCAACACGGCTTGTTCTTAGTACTGCATCTTAATTATTCCCTCCTGCCGGCTCCCAAACTGGTGACCCCGACGTGATGTGATAAATATGCGCAACATCGGAGCCCACGTCGCTACGCTCTGCAGTTTCGCTCGGAAACAACAATTTCCGCGATAATCGAGGTTTGTTCCATTCTGCGACGCCGCCTAGGTACGCTTCCTTCTTTTTGTTTTTCCCTCCGTGCAGAGAAGTCTGCTAGGGAGACTAGAAAAGCCACCTGCGAGTGAGACTATGGTATAGCCTGCGAGGGAGATTGTACAGAACAGCCATGAAGCTATAATCGCAACAACTGTAAACGCATCTACGATAATCTACATCGCTATTGGACTCGTATTTTCTCCATTCTATGTAGCGCTGAGCCGGCATTTTTCGCATCGAGGCCGGCCATTTTTCGTTCTCTACCGGAGCTACGTCATCTTTGACGAGGAGGAAGTTGAAAAGCGCGCCACGCGCGGCAATCACCCGCAACATTGTGTCAGGTGACTAACAGCACTCCACTGATACTTCGCGACGGATGCTGCGTTTTTACACTCGTTCAAGTGAAAGTTTAGTGCTATTTTACACTTAAGATAGTATCATTTTATATTGTATTTAGACTTACTTTACTTTTCTACCAATTTTATTATTACGTTTGCTGCGCAATACTGAAATTGTTTCGTTTGTGTATTTACCGATTTGTTCCACTGCGTGTATGTGTAAAGCGTTTTTGCGATTTGACCGTTTCTGATTTTACCTTTAAACCATGGCGAGTCAAGGAGAATCTAACGTTTCAGAAGGCCACGTTGGCAACGAGGGTGATGCTACTGCACTAGTCGGTGGCAGTCCCATTTACGTAAACAGGGTCGCAATTAGAACCCCGCCTTTTAGTAAGGATCGGCCCGCATTGTGGTTTGCTAGCCTAGAGGCGCAGTTCCACATTAACCAAATTACCGTCGAAATGACGAAGTTTCATTTCGCCGTGGCGCATTTAGATACCGAGTGTACGAAGGAGGTCGAAGATATTATCACACATCCTCCCGAGTTGCAACCATACACAACTTTAAAAAGCGCAATCATATCTAGATTCTCCGATTCCTTCGAGGAGAAGGTGCGGCGCTTACTAGAAAAGGAACAGTTAGGTGACCGCAAGCCATCTTCGTTCATGCGACACTTGAAGAGTCTGGCTGGGCAATCGTTCCCCGCTGACTTGCTGCGATCAATTTAGGCCAATCGGCTTCCCCGGCAGGTTCAAATTGTGTTGGCCGCACAGAAGATCCAGGACTTGACGGAGTTGGCGGAGATGGCCGACCAGTTGGTGGAGTTGACCGAGAGGCCTACCACCGTGAGCCAGGTTTCGGCGCATCATACCTTTGAGCCCACTCTCGCGTCAATGCAGCGGCAGATCGAGGAATTGACGCGAACAGTCTCAGCGCTCAGAACAAACACCCATGAACGATCTGGGAGCCCACGCGTTAATCAAAAGCGGAGCCGCTCTCGATCGCGCTCACGCCCACGTAATCAGAAGCTTTGCTGGTACCACGATCGTTTCGGCAACAAAGCAAGCAAATGCATACCAGGATGCAGCTGGACCATTGAAGGAGCTACCAAACCTTTAAACTAAGGGAGCGGTCGGACGTGGCAAGTACCGACCGCGCACAGTCCAGCAAACGCCTTTTTATTACCGATCTAAATACCAAAATTAATTTTTTGATAGATACCGGTTCGGACATTTGTTGTTTTCCACGAAAACTTATAAAAGGACGTCTCTCAAATACAGGACTTACTCTCAATGCGGCAAATGGCAGCTCCATTAAAACTTACGGCACAGTTAATCTGAACCTCAATTTAGGACTGCGCCGTGAATTTCGCTGGGAGTTTATTTGTGCTGACGTGGATGTCCCAATTATCGGTTCGGATTTCCTAGCTTTCTTCCACCTCCTACCCGACTGCCGTAGCGGCACACTGCGCGATGAGCTTACAAACTTATCCGCATATTGTTGTAACCGCAATATAATGCAGCCAAGTATTAGGACCGTAAAAAAACCGTCTCGCGATTCCCTGTTCAGTCAACTCTTTTTAGACTTTTCGGAAGTGACGCGCCCACCTACAGCTGACCGTCAAATAAAACACAGCACTGTTCACTATATAACGACATCTAGTGGGCCGCCTGTCACGTCGCGTCCTCGTCGACTAGCACCCAACAAGCTAAAAATTGCTGAGAAGGAATTTAATGACATGGTGTCGCCGGGTACTGCTCGCCCATCTAAAAGCCCCTGGTCGTCACCACTGCATTTAGCACCCAAAAAGGATGGCATGTGGCGTCCTTGCGGTGACTACAGGCTCTTAAACGCTCGGACAGTTCCCGATCGGTACCCTGTGCGTCATATAGGAGACTTCAGTCATAATCTGGCTGGTTCTACTATATTTAGCACATTAGAACTAGTAAAGGCCTACCAGCAGATTCCGGTAGCTGGTCCAGATGTTTGCAAAACGGCCATAATAACGCCATTTGGTCTTTTCGAGTTTCCCTATATGTCATTTGGGTTACGCAACGCTGGGGCCAAACCTTCCAGCGTTTCATCGATGAGATCTTGCGCGGACTAGACTTCGCTTTTCCCTACATTGACGATATTTTGGTATTCTCACGGGATGCTGAAGAGCACGCCAAACACCTGCGCATAATCCTGCAAAGACTGGTGGACTATGGCGTCGTTGTCAATGTGGATAAGTGCGTATTGGGGACATGTGAGGTAATCTTCCTAGGTTATAAGATAACCAAGGATGGTATCTGCCCACCTGAAGAGAAGATCGCTGCTCTCCGCGAGTTATCGCTTCCCAAAACAGCTCAAGGTTTGAGACGCTTCCTGGGGATGGTAAATTATTACCGCCAATTTCTTCCCAAAGCCGCCAAGCTCCAAGCTCCACTTGTGGATTTTTTAACAGTCAGCAACCTAAAAGGTTCAAAAGCTATGCCCTGGACAGCAGACTTGGAGCGTGCTTTCTACGAGTGTCGCGACAGTCTCTCAGAGGCCACCATGCTTGTACATCCGCAACGAAATGCTCGTTTAGGGTTGTACACGGACGCCTCCAGCACTCATGTCGGCGCTGCCTTACAGCAAAGGTCTGATCAAGGCTGGCAGCCGTTGGCATTCTTTAGCAAAAAGCTAACACAGAGCCAAAGTACATGGCCCGCGTATTACCGCGAACTTCTCGCAGTGTACGCGGCCGTACAGCATTTCCGGCATATACTAGAGGCACAACACGCGACAATCTACACGGACCACAAGCCGCTTCTTTATGCTTTCGTCCAACGCCGTGAAAAATTGCCCCCTGCTCAACTTAACCAACTCACGTTTATTTCCCAGTTTACAACTGATATCAAACATGTGAAGGGGGAAGACAACATCGTTGCTGACACAATGTCCCGCATTGAGGCTATCACGCTCGATGACGATTTCGCAGCCCTGGCAAAAGCTCAGCAGACGGACGACGAACTTAAAACCGTAAAGGTCCATTCTTCTTTACAGTTAGAGCCAACCCTCATACCTGGATCCAACATTTCCGTTTTGTGTGATGTGTCAACAGGCAAACCTAGACCCTTTTTGCCAAAACAATATCGGCGAGCCGTCTTCGATCGCCTACATGGTCTCAGCAACCCCGGCGCACGCGCTTCCGCGCGCTTCATTAGCGACCGCTATGTTTGGCCAGGCATTGCTAAAGACTGCCGCTCCTGGGCACGCGAGTGTCTCGCCTGCCAGAGCAGCAAGGTAACGCGCCATGTCGTTTCACCGCTTGGCAACATTAGCACACCTTCAGACAGATTCCGTCATGTTCACCTGGACATTATTGGACCGATGCCTTCTTCAAACGGATTCACTTATTGCCTAACAGCAGTAGACCGTTTCTCACGCTGGCCCGAAGTTTGGCCCATGTCGTCGATAACCGCAGTAGAAGTCGCTGATCAATTCACCCATGGCTGGATCGCTCGCTTTGGTGTACCGATCACTGTCACAACGGACCAGGGACGTCAATTTGAGTCCCAACTTTTAACAGACTGATGGATTTAGGAGCCACAAAACGCGTTCGTACTACGAGCTATCATCCCCAAGCTAATGGGATGATAGAGCGTTTCCACTGCCATTTAAAGGCCGCTTTAATGTGTCACAAGAGTTCTTGGTACCATGCCCTACCTTTCGTTCTTCTCGGAATCAGGGCGGCACTAAAAAATGACATCAAAACGTCAGCTGCAGAAGTTTTGTATGGGGACCGCTACGCCTACCAGGCGAGTCCCTGGTGGCTAGCAATTCCCCTCAGACCGTGGACGATGATTTTGTTGCACAGTTGCGAAAACGGATGGCAGAACTTCGCCCCGTTCCAGCATCACGTCACACGAATTCTAAAACTTTCGTTTTCAAGGACTTACCTGATGCTACTCACGTGTTCCTCCGCGAAGATTCCGTTCGACGCCCTCTACAGCCACCTTATACAGGCCCCTACAGAGTGTTGAAGAGATCTGAAAAGACACTTACCTTAGACATTTCTGGCCGAAGATCTGAGGTTAGCATCGATAGAACAAAACCTGCGTATATTGCACCTGACCCAGACGGCAATCCGTCCCCTAACAACTTGGCACCGGAGCCCCCAGTCCTTCCGACTCTTTCACCTCCTATTAGCCAAACGGCCGTGCCCATTAAAACGCCCGCACAGCCTGTAACAACCCGGTCAGGTCGCAAAGTTAAATTTAAAGATATTTTAGATTTATAAGTACTAGTTTTTAATACGTTATTTTTGTTAAAGCAGTTTTTTTCAATTTTAAGTTTCCAATGTTTATTATTTCATTGTATAAATTAAAATTCCATTAGTTAAAAATTATCCTAAATAATGTTGCTTGTACTTTTATAATAACAGTGTATAATTATTTGATTGTTACATTTTATACTTGTTTTGCCTTCAATGTGTACTTATTTTTCTCCGTAGGGGGGTGATGTGGCGACTCATTTGCTACTGTGTAGCACCGCTCTTATCCTTTACACCCTTACTCTCATCGGTCTAGCATTACCCTAATATTGACAAATTACTATAGCAACGAGTGACAATAAAAGATGATGGTTTTCTCAACACGGCTTGTTCTTTGTACTGCATCTTAATTATTCCCTCCTGCCGGCTCCCAAAACCTTATCTATGTTTCGATCAGTTGCTATGGTACGTTGCCTTCCCGGAATCTTCTTAAAATCAGTCTCTCCTGATTCTTCATACCGTTTAACTATCCTGTAGATATTTATTCTTATATCCCCTTCTTGAAAAAAATGACGAACTGCCTCGGATTTCTCATTATTCAGATAGTACAGAATTACACGTTTTGCAAACGATTCTCGTTCGGTTCGCTTCATGTTAGAAAAACATCGACAATAGTTGCAAAACCACGCGAATTTGACAGATTTTTTACCGGTGGTTACCATGGCAACAGTTATTTTCTTTTTTGAAAACCTTTTTCTTGGCCGATATCAACACTCAGTTTTGTCTCTTTACTCATGGGACACCCCATTAAGTCTGTTAAGTTCTATTTTATTATTCTATTCTATATATTACCTCTATTATCCAATGCTGACAAACAGAATGCTGTTTGTCAGCATTGGATGAGGTTTGTAAACATTAAACTCATCTCACCTCTAAAGCACAATCATTAGAGATTGTGGGCATGTCGTAATCATTTACAAGAGAATCATAAGCTTCACTGTCATAACATTTATTAGGTTTAGGTGGGGTTCGTGGTTCAGTAAAAACTGTTTTTTTGTATGATAATATGCGTGATGGGGGTGAGCCGGGTACAATAGTATTGCCTGCCTGAAAAGTTTTATTTTTAATTATTTAGTTTGATTATTTAGTTAGATTTAGTTTTTAATGGGTGTATTTTGATGCTTCCATTTACAATATGCTGTTTTCAGCCATGATAATTTTTATTTCATTTTGCCTAGAATATTCTGGACATCTTTTGCTTGACGCAAAATGTAGCCCTGAACATAAGCAGCAAGAGCCCTGATCTTCCTCAACATTACAGCTGTTACCAGTGTGACCTTGCCCACACTTATAGCATCTTGGTTTGGATCTGCATTTTGTTTTTGTGTGGCCAAATCGACAACAGTTATAACACTGTATAGTTGGGTAAGTATACAGTTGTACAGGCAAAGAATTGAAACACATAAAAACACACAGACAAAGCTGTTGGCATCTAAATAATTATTTAAAGGAAGAGACATTTTAAACTGCCATTTACAATAATTTTAAAAGCATTTTTTTAAACCTACCGAACACATCCTATTGTGTTCGGTAGATTAGTGCCGTCGTCTTCCGCAGACTGTATTTAATGAACATGCACAATATAAGGGCCATGATCATTGCAATCATAACTAGTCCTGCCTATTTGTGTGTTCCTGGAGCTTCGGAAGGAGAATTAACGTTAGCGAGAGTAGAAGAAAGTAAATTATTCATGGGGACTTTATAAACACATCATTACAATGACAATATGTATTTTTCAATGCATCATTATACCAAATTCACAATATTTAAATTAATGAGAAATTTAATAAATAAAACGTTAATTATCTTTTACTTTTAATCAGACTTCTTATATTAATCTAAATTTCTAGGTATATTATTTATCAAAACCTTCGTTGGAAAAAAAACAAACAGCTTATTTTGCAAGATAAATCAGTTTTTTTTAGCCCTAAATCGAATCAAAATGTAACTAATTAAATTTGTAAAAAAATATTTACAATTCTTTAAAATAAAGTTAATAATGGGCCAAAAAGAAACCCGTAGAGACTTGTCTTAGAAAACAGGCTTTAGTTAGATCATCAGAATTTAGTAACAGTTGTTTGATTGACTTAAAAATGGTGAAAGACAATTAAAGAAGTTACATAAGTGGTTAAATGATAGTAATTTTTATGATGTCAAATATTTTTTTATGAAAACTCGATATTATATTATGTGACATTAAATTATTAATAATTTGATTATAATTAAATTTTTGTTCACTTTATTTACATATAAAATTAAAGTAACTTTAGTTGATGCCATTAATATTTTGGTTGTTATTTATAAATTAGCATAACATGTAGTGCAATATTAATGATTTGTAACACTTCTATACCATGTCGTATAAAGTAGGAAGCATGAAATTGTAGTATAAATACCATAATTATAGTACAAAATGTAACACCGCATCCGCAACAATACTAGTAATAGACCACAGTTTTGTTTCCATTCATTTTTATCTTTTACAGCTTTGAATCAGTTTAAATAAAAATAAAGTTTTTGTTACGATTTCGATATTCTATTTTTATATCGATATATCGCATCAAAATATTTCGACCAAAATATCGAAATTTTTTCGGCATCCCAATCGCTCTTTGCCAAAGGCAAATACGAAACGTAGTGATTACATTCTCTTTGGCCAAAGGTACTTTTTTATATATTCTGTAATCTGTAAACTTTATAATTGTAATCTGTATATTTATTTTATACTTACTTTTATTTTACCATGAAAGACTAAAACTTTATTTATTTTATGATTAAAATATAATTAAAGTAAAGATAACTCTAAGGAATAGCATTTACCATTTAGCTCAAACTTAAAAGCATAGCCTACTCAGTGCTGTGGTGTTCATGTGCAATGCTTTCTCAAACGATCAACGAGTATCTCATGTTCTAAAATAATAATATTATGTATTGATGTAAAATATTTGTCGTACAGCCTTTTTTGAGTGTAACGTGTACTAATCAATGTTATAATTAATTCTTAAAGTGTATTGAAATAGTAATGTACAGCAAAACAAAAAAAGAAAGCTTATGATGGGAAATGAAAACTCGCAGCTAAGTGGTCTAAAAATTGATGATAAGGCAATTGAAATTACTGACTTGTGGTCTCACTATCAGGCTACTATAAATGACAGTTGCCGGTATTTTAGTCTAAAGAATGATGGATCAGTGTCGGTATTTAAAGGAGAAGTGGTTTTAGGTCCACTTTGGGCAACAGGAACACCTTTAGCAAAATGTTCAAATGTATGTTGCTTATTTTGATTTATACTTAATTATAAAATATTAATCTAATGGTCATCTATATAATTTTTACAGAATCTTTTAAAGTTTCGACATCCATGTATAGTTAGATATTTGTCTTCCTGGCAGCAAAGGTCTACTTTTCATTTGGTCACAGAATATGTTCAACCTTTGTCACATATGCTAGCTGCTCAAACACCTCTTCAAATTTGTATTGGATTAAATAATATTTTAAGAGCATTAGTATTTCTTCATGAACAAGTAAGTTATTTTTAATTATATTGAATTGTGCTAAAAAAATGACAACAAAAAATTAGTTAAGGAGTTTGTATGTATTGAAGGAAAACAAATAAAAAATGTTTTGTTTCCTGATTAGAGAATAGATTGGACTAATTGCATATAATGAATGTTTTATTTCATTATTATATTTTAGGCTGGTGTATCCCATAATAATGTCAGTGTATCTTCAATATATGTCTCTGGTGATAGCCAGTGGAAACTTGGAGGATTGCAATATTTATGTAAATTTTCTGACCTAAATCCCACTTACCTGAAACATGCTAGAATTCACAGGTATAAGTCAAGTGTTTTGACTGGATCAAATGGTTCAGCTATTTAATTTTTATTATTATCATGTATAAAAATTTATAGATATGATAAAGCTGTTGATCCAGATGAAGAGTCTCATGAACATACTTCAAAGGTTGATCAATATGGATTTGCTGTACTAGTGGAAGATGTTTTCAAAGATTGCAAAGATGGTAATTTGTGACCTAACTCTCATATCAGTTTTGTTCATTATATATAGAAACAATAAAAAAATGTTTGTTTTAGATGACGTACCATATTTACAAGAATTCAGAAAATATTGTAAAAATTTTCTTCAAAATAATGATCCTACAAACCGGCCAATTCTATCTGAAATTCTAAAACATAATTTTTTTAATCATGAATTCATCACCATTTATAAGTTTTTAAATTTCTTGCCTCTGAAGAAGGAGGAGGATAAGTGTCAGTTTTTTAGCAATATTCTAACAAATCTTAAACGCTATGATGAAGAAACTGTAGCCAAGCAATTTAGCGGGTTGCTTCTATCAAGGCTAACACTCCTAGATTCTACTGCAAGAAAAGATGTCATTCCATATATTTTAAAACCCAAAAATGGTATGTATTTTAAAAATGTAGGCATCTTTATTACCTGCAATTCATTTCTTGTTGTTATATATTTCCTCATACATATTTATTTTTCATTTCTAACTTTAATCAGATCATCTTGTGAAATAGTTATCTTTTTATACTCCCTAATTAATTTTACATTTAAACCCAATTTTCACTACACCAATGTAAGAGTCTGATACCACAAGGCCAGCCTTTAAATCAAAATTACAAATGATTAATAAAATTACAAATCATTAAATCAATATGTGACTTATTTCTTGTCTTACAGAAAGATTACATAATGGAGAGCAGACTGGGTTTTTCAGCTTAAACATTTTTAAGGAACATGTAAAGCCTAGGCTATTGCAACTGTTTGGTGTGAGAGATGGTCAAGTGAGAATGCTATTGTTAAAACATTTCACAAAATTTTTACATGTTTTTTCTCATGAAGAACTTTCTCAACACATTTTACCAGAGGTATATCTCATTTTACTTTTGGTGTTTTTATATAACTAATATATTGTTATATCTAATGATCTTGTTGTTTTCAGTTACTTCTTGGAATTAAAGATATTGATGACAATTTAGTAGCATCAACCTTGGTTTGTTTAAGTGAATTAGTTCCAATATTAGGTGCAGATACTGTAATAGGTGGCAAAAGATCAAAGTTTTTTACTGATGGTAGACCTAAGCCAAAAAACAATTTAGAGCCAAGTAATTTTCATACAGATGAAATTTATTCAACAAAAACATTAAGTGACTTCCATTGCTCAGAAAATATTTTTGATGCTACTGCCATCTTAACCTATGAAAAGACAATGACTTTGAATGAAAGACCTTCTCCTGTGGGTGGAGAGTCAAATGATATTGACATCATAGTAGAAGCAAGCAAGAATACTGTCATGAATTCGGAAGAAGAATGGGATGATTGGGATAATACCAAACATAAACAGTTTTTGCACTCAGATGAACATATTAGTACCAGTGACAGTAAGCTTCTTGTTGAAAATGAATTTGATGATGCCAATGTTATGCTTGCTGAAAAAATTGAACCGTCTACTAGTACTTTATTGTTGCACAAAGCTGCAATAGAAACAAAAAGGAACATGGTTGATATAACTGAGTTGGACATCAAGAATCAAAAAGTGGACTGTAAAAAAAATGCAGATGAGTTCGACTTTTTTGCTGATATGACACCAATAATAGAAAAACAAAAGGTTTTAAGTGTTGCTACATCAGATAATATCCAAGATATTAGTAGTAAATTAATTTTTGAGCCTGATGAAGAAGGTAATGATGATGGTTGGGGCGAAAGTTGGAGTTAATGAAATAAAAATTCATGTAGTTCTTGCGTAAAAGTGATTTATTTAATTTAAAAGTAATTGTGTTACAATAAATGTAATGTAAAATAGTGTAAAAATCATAATATAGAAGACTAGAACCATATATGAAGATTTTTCTTTCAAGCTATTAATAATTTTTTACTAACATGACTATTTTGAACCTTATTAAAATAAAACCTATACCAACAAAAATAATATTTCATGGAATAAATTAATATCAGATTTATTAATTGTTGTAGCCACAGCCCAAATATAAACAGCAATAAATTTAGATCTTATTTCTACAATTTGTGTACATATGTAATGTTTCATAAAATTTGGTATAATTAAAGCAAAATACTAAATTTATAATTAAAGCAAAATACTAAATTTATTCAAGCAAGTCTAAATGCAGAACAATTGACTAGATAATGTATTAATTAGTACAAGTTCAGTAACAAATTATGTACATTTGGCAAATACTGAGATTTCTTTACTTTTAAATGTTTAAAATAAAGTTAACTTAAAATTAATTAACAAGAAAAGAAATGTTAATAACAATAAAAGAAATGTCATTATCAATATAACAAGTATAGATGCCTTAAATTAAATTGCAATTTTATTTTGTTTCACTAAGTCTTTAGAGCTTTCATTGAAGACTTCAATCATTTGTTGTCGAGCCATTTCTGATAGAGCTTCCAAGTCATTATGTGTCATACCTTTTGTTGGTATAGGAGGCAAGGTGGTAATCACAACTTTTCCTATAAGGAGATATCACAAAATAATACATCAGTGTTTGTTTAAATAGTGTCTAATTTCATACTTTAACACAGAAATAGCAGCTGAAATATTTATATCCTAATTATATAATATATTGTAATTAATCTTACCTGGTTCAAAAGTTTTTGTTTCATTGTCAAGGAAGTAGTATTGGCTAAAAACAACAGGCATTATAGGAATCTGGGCATCAATTGCAAGATAGAATGCACCTTTTTTAAATGGCTGCACATTGCCATTATTATATCTCGCACCTTCAGGAAATATCCACAGTTTAGTCTGAAATAAATATAATATTGTAACAATTAAATATCGTTTTCTTTAAAACCATCTATAAATATATATATTTTTTATAATGAAATATAAGCATATATGATTTACCTTCTCTCTTATTACTCTGTCTGTAGCCTCTCTCATGAGTTGACGAGCTTTATCGGTTTTAAGACGATCGATGAATACTAGACCGGATAGCCAAGCTCCAAAACCGAATGCACCAGTAAACATTAGAGGCCTCTTGGCAACTACTGTGCATCGCTTCATTCGCGGCCACATTTCGAACATACCTTAAATATGATAAATATATTATTAAAAAGAGAACTGTTAATCTTGTTTTTTTTTTCGTTATTAATACTTTACCTAAAATATCTAGTGAGCTCTGGTGATTAGAAATAACGATATAACATTGCTCATTATCCCAATGCTGCAGTCCGCGTAATTCCCACTCAATACCTACAATATGCGAAGCATATCGGCAAAATCGGGATGCGACGCTAAAAAAAAGTTGAGAAATTTGAAATATAATATTTTACTACGTATAGAAAGAATTTTAAAATAATAAAAATAATCAATATTTTACACGAGATTCGTTACATCGCGAGGATAAAAAAAAACTACAGGGAGCAAAACAGTACACGTTATCAACACATGACTATAATAAAGGAAAAATTTTAAATAATATCGAAAAACATTGCTTTTTTCATAAAGAAACGGCAAGGTAAATATAAAACCCGCCAAAAATAATTCAGGATATGAATAGGAGGAAGCCATAACGGACCATAGACTGATTGACTATTTTTTATTATGTTAAATAATAAAGGTTGAGGAATAAACTTATAAAACTTAATGCCTCAACAGATAAGATGATGTCATTGTATCTGGGAATGTCATAATTTTGTTCTTGTCGTAATTATATTACTTAATTAAATCCTTGTTCCAATTATCTTCGTTGGTTCAAGTAATTCAATTCTCGTTTCACTTATCCGCAAATCTAGCGTATCCGAGAAAAACTGTGCACCAAACGGCTACGTTTTATAAGCATTTTAAACAATAAGAGCGATAAATTTAAACAATTTTTCTTTCCCTATGCTGTCAATTGTAGCTTTGTTTAACCAAAATGTGCGGCACGCGGGCATTGAAGGCGCCCCTTGGCCTCTTTACGGTTCTAGGAGTTCTCACGTCAGCGGAAGTTTGTCAGAGTACGGACAAGGAGTGGAGCAAAGTTGTTAAAGTGTAGCCTGTTGTCAGCGCTGTCGTAATTCCGACAAGTTCGCGATGAATTTCGATGATGATGATGATCGATCTTCAAATTTTTAGCGACAAAATCAAACTTGAATTCCTGATGTAACGCTAACCTCCCATGATCACTTGTTCTACGATACAGGACGTTGTGTACATTGATAAAAAGAATAAGTTGAGACCACGCGTAGAATGAACGGTAAAATTCAACTGGATTCAATTCAACTGTGTGCGGTGTGTACGGTGGTAGGTACTACACATCATCAGGGCATGCTTTATAGGCTTCACGACCGGATCCGCAATTTTAAAGGCTGTGGGCCAACACACGTTGCCCACGAGAAAACACATATTTTAATTGGGCTACAGAAGAACTGTAGTGCGAGATAAAAGGGTTATGATTAAAGTTTTGGAGCAAACCTCGCCCAATACTCAATCTGCAGCGCTCTCACTTTTCGCAGCCAGTCTGTCCACTCATGTGCAGTGACGCATTTATTCCGCTGGTCGAAGTGCGCAAGGCCACCAGCCATCAGCCCCTGCGTAAAGTACTAGGCCTAGATGATATAATAAAACTTGCCAAAACTAGATATTGCCGCTGTGCAGTTCAACCAGCCAGCGCCATTAGCAGCTAAGATACATTTGTTGTTTAAAACACGACACATGTATTACTTGTATGAGTTTGGCAACAGCGGGTCCGATACTAGGGGCTGTGAGAACTACTTCCATTGTTTTTTCTATCCCGTGGCGGAAGTGGTAATAAGGACTGTGAGAACCAGGATCGAACTCATGTTGCTCGAGTATATTGAATTAAAAGCGAGCGCTCGGACAATGCGCTATTGCGGTGTAATGTCGCTCAACAACTGATGCGGGTGTTCAGCTCGTTATGAATATTTTTGAAGCCTGGGAAAAGTCGCAGGATGCCTTAGGAATATTCTGTGACTTAACCAAAGCTTTCGATTGTGTACAGCATGAGACCTTGGTCAGGAAACTACGCCACTATGGTATAAGAGATGCCGCACTCAATCTTCTGAAATCGTACTTGAGCCATCGAATTCAGAGAGTTGACGTGAATGGCAAGAGATCTCCCGGGGCCTTGGTAAATATGGGATCCCGCAGGGATCTATTCTTGGGCCTTTTCTCTTCCTCATTTACATAAATGATCTACCTTATCTTGTTAATAATAATCATGAGATAGTATTGTTTGCGGATGATACCTCTTTAATCTTTAAAGTAAACCGACGTTCTTTAAGTTGTGACGATGTAAATAATACTCTATCTACTGTAGTACATTGGTTTAGTGCTAACAATTTACTGTTGAATAATAAAAAAACTAAATGTATTAAATTTACAACTTCCTCCAATGTTAAACATGTAAAAACTGATGTACTTTTATATGGGGAAGCGTTGGACCCTATTGATTCAACTGTATTCCTTGGCATAACTATTGATGCCAAACTGCAATGGGGCCCCCATATTAATAGACTGGTGAGTAGACTTAGCTCAGCAGCTTTCGCGGTCAAAAAAATAAGACAGTTAACTGATGTAGATACGGCTCGCTTGGTATATTTTAGTTATTTTCACAGTATAATGTCTTATGGCATTCTGCTTTGGGGTAACGCGGCCGACATTAATACAATCTTTATCTTACAAAAGAGAGCTATTCGTGCAGTTAACAATCTGGGCCCCAAACTTGTTTAAAGAGATAAAGGTATTGACTGTTGCTGCTCAGTACATTTTTGAAAATGTTTTGTATGTCCATAAAAATAAGGATAAATTTTTAAGACATAATAATGTTCATGATATAAATACTAGGAACAAAAATAAATTAATCCTACCCACAAGTAGACTCCGTAAAATAAGTAAATCTTTTATGGGACAATGTATACGTTATTACAGCAAAATTCCAGAAAACGTTCAAAATGCATCAATAGCTAAATTTAAAAAAATAGTAAAAGAACGTTTGTGTGTTAAAGGCTACTATAATATTAATGATTATTTAAATGATAACACACTCTGGTAATGAACTGATCGCTCCAGGCTCTTTCAATCTGAGTTCTTATATTGTATTTTAACGAATTTATGTCAAACTGCTTATTTGAAAAAAAAAAAGCCCGCTGAGTTTCTTTCGCCGGTTCTTCTCAGTATAGTGGCTTTCTTTTCCGAACCGGTGGTAGTGTTTTGACTATCAATAAGTGAGTGTAATGCTCCTATGTTGAATAAATACATTTGATTTTGAAAAAAAATAGTAGAGTATTGAGAAGATAGCTGATATTTCATTTAAAGAAATATTTCAAAATCTAAGTTTTTAGGGTTCCGTACCCAAAGGGTGAAACGGGACCATATTATTAAGACTTCGCTGTCGATCTGTCCGTCTGACACCAGGCTGTATCTCAAGAACTGTGATAGTAAGACAGTTGAAATTTTCACAGATGATGTAGTTCTGTTGCCGATATAACAACAAATAATAAAAAATAGATAATATTAAAGTGCAGCAGACATGATTTTTTTGCCCTCTTTATAGAAAATAATACGGAACCCTTCGTGCCCGATTCCGACTCACACAAGGCCGGTTTTTCTAATTGTTTCTCTTCAATTTTTTGTGTAGTGTTTATTTTCTTTAGTGGTAGTTTCTTAATTCTTTTAATACTAAAAGGTAATTAATCAATAACTTTTCTTACATGCGTACGTATAAAAAGTTTGTGTAGTTTACACACACACACACTGTTTTTTTACATAATATTTTAATAAATATTATTAAAAATATTGTTTATTAATGTTTTTCCATAATATTATGTGTAAGTACACTATTTTTATTTTGAAAACGGCAACACTAGTTTTAATAAATAATACGATCTGTAATAGCTGGGCTGTACACCTCTTTTCCGGTTATCTCCTTCGTTGGGTAACCGAGTCGTTAGCAATTCTTAAATTTTATTAAAATGGTGAGCAAAAATTTTGAAATATAATTACACCAGAGTTTGTTATATGAATGGTATTCTTTTATTGAGAGAGTTTATAGTTTTAAATTACTGATTGTGGGTAAATTTATGGATAGGTTATGTGAAAAATTCTGAGACGAAGCTGTCGTGAGGCGTTCAAATTACATTCTCCGTCTCTTTGGCAAATATTTATTTTTTAACTTTAACAAGCTTTTAATATATTTTCCTAGTATATAAATTAAATACACTATATGATGATATACCGACACATGCGCGTCATCTGACGTCTTGGAAGATGCAAAATTAACGTGGTGTACCATGTTTTATGTGTCCGCCACTGTTGATTTGTATTCAACTAAGGCCTTAATGATTTTTAAGTGTCTCTGATTAATTGGATTTACGCTTCGATATGAACTATTAACAGTTAGAAAATAGTTTTTTCATGTAAAATTTCTTTTCAGGGGTTTGTTAAAGTAGTCAAAAACAAGCAGTATTTTAAAAGGTACCAAGTGAAATTCAAGAGGCGTCGTGAAGGAAAAACCGACTATTACGCCCGTAAACGCTTAATTGTTCAGGTACGTTTTCATAGTATCGTTGCGGTTTATAATGAACTGATAATCCGACTGTATTTTTATTCGCATATCTAAAATGAATAGGGGTTATCTTAAACCCTTAAATCTATGACATTACTAATTATGTTAAATTTCTAACTAAAAACTAAACTACTAAAAGCTCAGTTTGTTTATTTTGTCCTGTCATTAAACAATTCACACAATATAATATCTCTCGATAATTTTATAAATCAAAATTGTACCCATGTATAATATTTTTTTAGGATAAGAACAAATACAACACCCCTAAGTACCGGCTCATTGTTCGTCTCTCCAATAAAGATGTAACTTGCCAAATTGCCTATTCACGAATTGAAGGTGACCATATTGTCTGTGCTGCTTACTCGCACGAACTTCCTCAATATGGTGTTAAGGTGAGTTATACTTATTATAATTTACATACTAAGATTCTGTTTTTAATACATACTTCATGTAAATTCATTAGAAAAATCTTGTAGTGTGTTATGCTTGCATTCGGAATATTATCTTGATAATGTGTTGCTGTGATTTTGAGCTTTAAAATAGAATGACATATTAATAGTGTTTTCGCTGACTCTAGCCTTGTTCGATAGAGTAACTGTGAGCCCTTTCTTTAATAAATGTTTTCAAATAATTGAAGCAATGTTTTATCTAATAATATAGCTGGTAATACTAACTGGTAGGGTTAGGTCTGACCTATATATACAGCGGCGACAATAAATGAACACACATATAGAGGATAACTTTTTAAAATTGTATTAAACATTTTAATTGTATTAAACATTTGCATTCTTTAAACATCAATATTTACTGAGTTATTAAATTTTCCAAAACACACAATTTTAGAACACCCTTATGTGTAAAACTATAACGTAAAGTTCATTTGTAAAGGACACAAAGTATATGAATGGGTTGAATGAATTTAAAAGAGACAAAACATACTGTTAGGAGAGGCTTGTAATGCGTTTTATAGGATGTTACAAATTTTGTTTCTTTTTTACTTAATTAGTTTGTTTGAAAAATATTTTTTTTTAATTATGGATTTTGTATAACGTTAATATTTTTTTCTGATTATTGGCAAATAGCGTTAGACGTGTGTTCATTTATTGTCGCGATGTTAAACAAAACACGCTGTATATTGAGCGAGATGATGACCCGTGGCGTAGTTGTCAAAGTATTGGCTTCGGCGTCGGGGGTCGTGTGTTCGATTTCCACACGGGACAACTATTTATGTGACTCACAGGTAGTTGTTTCGTATCTGAGTGTTTGTCCACGTGAAATTTATGTTTGTAAAACATCCTTACAACACAGGATTATGTTATCCTAAAGTAAGGGCAATGTTTAAGAAAAGAAAAAAAAAGATATTCCTATTGCATCACCTTGGTAGTATAAGTTTTCATTACGCCATTGTTTGCCTGGGAGAGATCGCTATATATTGAAGCGATAAGGCCACCAGATTGGACATTGCATAAATTTGTTGTTCCTTTGTCACTTTTATGTAAACTCTCATTTGTGGTGGTCAATAAAAGTGTATTGCTTCAAGTTCTTGCCCTTGGAAAAGACAATATTTATTTACATTATTTAGAATCCAAAATACAGCTGTAATAAATCATTAAGAAAATTATAGTTCAGGACTGTGTTACTATTTTAAAGACATTCAATTTCATGTATAACATTCAAGTTGATTTTTTTACTGACAAATGTATTTTAAAATACCAAATTTTGTTTAAATTCTGACATTAATGATGATTTTGAACGGGCGGTCTGAAGCAACTGTACAAATGCATAAAACCCTGTTGCTATATGTTCAATACTGAATGTAGTAAAGAATATTTGCTGCTTTTATTTCCATTAGGATTTATTAAAAAATCAGGTTTTTTTAGGTAGGCCTTACTAATTATGCTGCTGCATATTGTACTGGATTGTTGCTGGCCAGACGTTTGCTACAAAAATTGGGGCTTGACTCCCTATACACCGGGGCTACTGAAATTACTGGTGACGAGTACAATGTAGAACCTGTGGATGATGGACCAGGTGCTTTTAGGTGAGATACTTTGATAATACATATCAAAATTGTACATTGTCAATATTTTCAATTTTGTAGAGAAAATTAATGAGTTTGTCGCCGATGCTGGAATCGAACTCAAGACTTCCATAATCGTGGTAAAAGTATATTTAAAATTGTTTGTGTGCTCTTGAATTTCGCTTTTCAGCCACTTCGCTTTTTTTTTTAATTTGATTAAAGCTAGAAATTTAAATTTTTATAGTGCTAATCTCTGCACTTAAAATCGAACATTAAAATATGTAGAAAAAGTACGAAAAGATTGTCGCCGCTGTGGGAATCGAACCCACGTCTTCGGCATTCGCGGCCTTACGCTTTAGCCACTTTAAACGGCTGATTGCCACACCGACGGAAATCTTAACGTCTTTTATCTACATTGTTTTTTTTTTTAGCATTTGAAGCCGACGCATCAATTGAAATCTTAACGTCTTTTATCTACATTGCTTTTTTTTTAAATTAAGTTTTTTTTTTTCTGCACATAACATTGAACATTTGAAGCAATGATTGGCGCATCAATTGTTATATCCTTTCCAGCATACAAACAATTTCGAATATCGTTTTACAACGATAATTCGAACGAGAGATGATGTCGCCATTGCTTTTTTTTTAAATTTAAGTTTTTATAGTGCTAATCTCTGCACATAACATTGAACATTAAAATATGTAGAAAAAGTACAAAAAGATTGTCGCCGCTGTGGGAATCGAACCCACGTCTTCGGCATTCGCGGCCTGCCGCTTTAGCCACTAGTTTCATTATTTAAAGCTTTCAGCCCCGATTTGATGTGGATGGGTTCGCTTCACGTAGCGGCGATTAACTTGTCCATGGTTGGGTTCCATACCTAAAGGGTAAAACGGGACCCTGTAACTAAGACTGTCTGTCTGTATGTCACTAGACTTTATCTCATGAACCTTTATAGTCAGATAGTTGAAATTTTCACAGATGTATTTCTGTTGACTGTTTAACTACAAATACTACAAAATAGAATAAAAAAATATTTCAGTGGGGCTACAACAACAGATTCTTTTGCCATTTTTATAATGATATGGAAAGCTTCATGCGCGAGTCCGATTTGCACTTCTAAGGTGGTTTTTACTAATTTTTGTTTCGTATTAAGTTTTGACATTAGCATCATTGAAACTCCATATAAGAATAACTAAATTTGAAGTCAATTTTCAGTTTTTGTTTCACTTTCAAATTCTGACTATTTTTTCCATTTTTTTTGTGTCGACGCTTTGTCGCCCTGACGATTCCACAGGCAGACTTACAGTAAATTAACTTTTTTATGTATACATTTTTGTTATTTTAAACTTTCAGGTGTTACTTAGATGTGGGCCTTGCACGTACCACCACAGGAGCTCGCGTATTTGGAGCAATGAAAGGGGCTGTGGATGGTGGTCTTAATGTCCCACATTCCATTAAAAGATTCCCCGGATATGATGCAGAATCTAAAAAGTTCAATGCTGAAGTGCACAGGTACATTTTGTAGACTTAAGGCCCATTTACACGATGCCATTTTCTTGTACATACAAGAGCAATAATTGAATGCAATAAATTGCGCGCAATAATTGTTAAGACCATTTGTTGTTTAGACCATGCAACTCATTTATTGCTTCAATTTAATTGTATACAACAGGCAAGAAACTGGCACCGTGTAAATGGGCCTTTAGAATTAGTGAATTTGTTGCTCCTTACATCCATCGATTTATAGAATACCTATTTATCGAACAGCCCAATTGGAGCTACAAAAGTAACAGGGTTTTTGGTTGTCAAAATAATATTTTTGTATCCTTTGAACCGGCCTTGTATACAATTAAAAAATATTCAAAAAATTTTGTACATTTGCTTATTAGAAATTGTTATTAAATAAGTCCTTGCTGGGATTTGGAATATTGTAAGAAGTTTTGAAGTGATTAAATAATTAAATCTAATTTTTTTATTCAGGGCACATATATTTGGTTTACATGTTGCTGAATATATGCGTAATCTTGAACAGGAAGATGAAGATTCATTCAAGAGGCAATTTGGCAAATACATCAAACTTGGTGTCAATGCCGATGCAGTAAGTTAAAATGTTATGTAAATGTTTTGTACAAACAAACGTCCAACCAAATTACTGTATCCTGTTTACTTCAGGAGCAGTGTCCGAAGTTGGACAAAAGAAAATAGCATTCTATATATTATATCTCCGAGTAGATTCTGGAGAGTTATTTATTATTGCAACATTAAAATAATTGTAACTGAAATTTATGCAATTTATGCACCGAGTCTGTCTTTCTCATCTGAGTATCTTGTGAATTATTTATACAATTACTGTTAAGTTATTAATAATGCAATTAAGACTATCCCTAATTTTCTGTACCAATAAAATTAGATGTATAAGAAGTCATCTTAAAGTTTTCTCTATGATAAGAAATGTAACTATTAATTATTTACATTATTATTAATTTTGCCTTGTTTACAGATTGAAACTATCTACAAAAAAGCACATGAGGCAATTCGTGCTGATCCATCTCATAAGAAGAAGGAAGCTAAGAAAGATATTGTCAAGCAAAAGAGATGGAACAAACGCAAATTGACTCTTGCAGAGAGGAAGAACAGGATCAAGCAGAAGAAGGAGTCCTTTATAAAGAAACTGCAGGCTCAGGCAGAAGCTTAATGACTGTTAAAATATTAAAAGTCATTTTCTTCATTTTTTCTTTCATTCACTTATTATAGGGAAAGGAAGTTTATTCACATTTTATAAATTTTTCACGACCCTTTCACCCTACAAATAGTTTTTAAATGTAAATAAATATTAGTATTCATGTTTACCTATTTTAACATCTAATTTGTAGCAATCTCTATTTGTTCTAATATTTAATGTATATATAAAAATAAACCGCAAAGAGCATGTAAAGCTCCACATGCTAAGGCTTTATTTCGAAAATTTGATTAAACACTACTTCAATTACTAATTTATAAATTCGAAGTATGCACATATAATTTTCATTTTCGTGTTCTTGTAAGATTTACTCCGAAGGTGTTATTAACAAAATAAAATTATATATAACTCAATAGCAAACAACGTAGCCGAGTGCATGACGACATGACTGTTAGATCAATGAAATATAGACTAATAATCCATTGTTAAAGCTGTCGTTCGTAAGGCGAAGCTTATCCGTCTTAAAGTTCATACCGTAGTTGAATTGCATGAACAATGAAAGTGTGTGTAGTGCGGTACAGATAGCGTTGAAAAACGGTACTGATAAAAAAGCTAAATGTTATTTATGCAACGAAAAATGAAGCTTTAGATCAACAACAAAACTTACTTCGCTAATTGAGAAAGAAAACAAGCAAATTACCTTCACATATCTAAGTATTTCACTCAGTTTTTGATAAAACTCGATGATTTTGTACTACCAATAGCCTTTAACTGGCTATCGATAGTACAAACCTATCGAGGCTATCGATAGTACAAACCTATCGAGGCTATCGATAGTACAAACCTATCGAGGCTATCGATAGTACAAACCTATCGAGGCTATCGATAGTACAAAATAGTACAAACCTATCGAGGCTATCGATAGTACAAACCTATCGAGGCTATCGATAGTACAAACATCGAGGCTATCGATAGGAGGCTATCGATAGTACAAACCTATCGAGGCTATCGATAGTACAAACCTATCGAGGCTATCGATAGTACAAACCTATCGAGGCTATCGATAGTACAAAACCTATCGAGGCTATCGATAGTACAAACCTATCGAGGCTATCGATAGTAAACCTATCGAGGCAACAAACCTATCGAGGCTATCGATAGTACAAACCTATCGAGGCTATCGATAGTACAAACCTATCGAGGCTATCGATAGTACAAACCTATCGAGGCTATCGATAGTACAAACCTATCGAGGCTATCGATAGTACAAACCTATCGAGGCTATCGATAGTACAAACCTATCGAGGCTATCGATAGTACAAACAAAGCTATCGATAGTACAAACCTATCGAGGCTATCGATAGTACAAACCTATCGAGGCTATCGATAGTACAAACCTGTCGAGGCTATCGATAGTACAAACCTGTCGAGGCTATCGATAGTTTTTGTCAAAAACTAATGATAATTGCAATACTATCGCATGCATTACTATCGATAGTAATTCTGTTATCAATTTGAAAGAGAAAGAGATTTTCCAATAAGAACAAAATTTTCATCTTACTTTTTAAATATTTCAATATTTGCTGACGCTCTTTTAAGTTTGCCTACGTCAAATAGGGAAAATAGAGGTTAAAAGAGCAAGAGAGCCGGGATTCTAAAAGGTGGGCGGATAAAATATCTGAAAACTTAGAAATCCCCATAAGTGCTGCACTCCACCGACGGAGACAGCTCTTTGCCGAATTGAATATGAGTCACGATTAGGGATGGGTCGTATCGCTTTTTCTGAGTACCGTATCTGAATCCGATATCGATTTCAAATATCAGATTTCGAAACTATGTATTTTAATATCTAGATATTTTACGGATCCCTATCCATGTTCATTAATTGAATTCTAAAAAAAAAAAAAAAAAAAAAAAATTGTATACTTTAAGGGAGTGGATATAAGATGAATGAAATAACTTCCCTTCATACTTTTTCCAGGCTTAGGACTGGCTGCAATATTTCATACTTATTATAAATATAAAATTGTGCAGGCGTATTTAAAAGTTGATTCATTCTATGTACATAATTTTCCTTATATTTAAAACTTAACATTATATATTTACAATTATGTCAGGGTTAATAATTATTTATATCCCTCCGGGTTCAAATTCACGTTTAGGAACGTAAGCTCTCTGACTTTATTCGTCGAAAGTCTTGTTCGACGATCATTAATAATTAACCCTGTCTTACGAAAAATGCGTGTTTTTAAATTATTAAATTAAAAATTTCATAAAAAATATGAATTGAAGTAATATAAAAATGATTTATTTTAACATCTTATATACCGCTTAATAATTGACTTTAACATATTTTTAGAACACGCAATCGAGTGGCAATATTTTTATTATTTGTGTAAGAAATAATACATTCAGTATTATAGCTTAGGGCGGAAGAATTTAAAATATACACACAAGGCACATAAGCCTTGGTCTGATTTCCACCAAAGCAGCACAGCACTATTAAATTATATTTTTCTTTTTGTGTACTTTAATTTTTTTCCAAAAATATGAATAACATTTAGCTAATAAAAATATTCACAAAAAATTTACCTCCTAAAAAATTTCCATTGTATATTTTTCTTCCTTAATTTAGGCAGAAAATTCTTAAGTAGTAAGTTGGCATCCCTTACTATTACGTGTTAAGTACCAATGCAATCCAGCTCAAGGCTGAACAAAATTTCAAAGACATCGTTAATACCGTAATTCGTATTTAAATGCAACAGAGTTTTTTTCCATGCTGTTAAGATTCAAAATTACTTAACTGCGCGCTTTGTCGCCCGTTACGGCTCAAGGCTAAACAAAACAATAAAAATATAATAATATCGTTGTAGTAATCGCTGATACCAAGATTAGTATTTAAATGAAACGGATCTTATTTGCATGGTGTTAAGATTCAAAATTACTTAACTTATTCATAATATCTGTTTAAAAATCTGATATCGTGCATTGCTTGCCGTCCCACTCTAACTAGTAAGTGTTTATATCTCACGCGCTTTGTCGCTCGAAATCTGATATCGTGCATTGCTTGCCGTCCCACTCTAACTAGTAAGTATTTATATCTCACGCGCTTTGTCGCTCGATATCTGATATCGTGCATTGCTTGCCGTCCCGCTCTAACTAGTGAGTATTTGTATCTCACGCGCTTTGTCTCTCGAAATCTGTTAAAAAATCAGATATTGTGGCAAACGCGTATGATATCGCCGTATCGCGATTCGTGTCGGTATAGCGAGCGAGCACGGTACATCAGATTTCGGAAATATCAGATATTGTAAAATACATAGATATTGAACGAGCCAGTAAGCGATATTGGGATATTGTACTAATATCTAGTTTTCATATCTGATACGATTTGTATCGCCCATCTCTAGTCACGATCCTCAGCAGTGAGGGAACGACCATAAAGAACATGTCAAATGACTCATGCGAAAAAATGACTATTTCATTAATTATACTGTACTGTCTCCAATGGCAAAAGCTAATATCAATAAAAATCTATTCAATGATTGTCAGTTTACCTAAAGAAATTAACCTTGAACTATGCGAAGACAAATTTGAAAATATTGTTAAAAATTAATTTCAACCTTAATAGCATGCAATATTAGCTTGTTTTTGTATTACAACATGACATTCATATTTGCGCGGGGAATGCACACATTTTGTGCGTAACGTCGTAAAATAGCGAAGTAATGCATCACAAACAGTGATGCTCGCCATACTCGCGTAATGGGTAATGCAGTATGATTTTGCTAAGTAATATTACTCGAGTCGAGTGATGTCATCGGCATTACTTACACATCTCTAGTTTAAAGTTTGTAGAGTATGTAGATTGTAGTTTGACGTTTGTTTTGTTTAACCTAGACCTAACCTACGTTGTTTTTGTGTATTTTTTGCTGCATATTTAAGTGAAATGAGGACAAAAATGTCCTAATATGTGATAATAATGCAAAATGGCTGATACAAATAATCTGACCTGTACAGTTACATGTCGAATATGTTTAGAAAAAGGAACCCATGCGATAGATTTATTTTCACAAAGCGAACAATCTATTAACATTTTCAATAAAATATTTCAGTGTTTTCATATTAAACTTGTTTGTAAAAAAGGCCTACCATCATTTATTTGTAAGCAATGCATTGACGAACTAATTGTAGCATGGAATTTTCGTGAAAAATTTATAAAATCTGAAGAGAAGTTCGCTATATTAGACAAAAATAATTATGAAAGCGAAGTATTACTTCTTAATGATATCAAGTATGGTGATAATATGCAAGAGAGTAATTTACGTGATGTCATACAGGATAATTATGAAATAAATCATATAGACAACACAGGTAACTAATATTTAAGTAAAATTTACAGTTTTTCGATTATGAGAATATATATTATCTCGCAGCTTAAGCAAGAAGGGAGGAAATGCAGCTAGCGTTTTTGGCACCATGCTGCATGGATTAGGTTTATTAGATAATATGTAATTTTAGGTAGATTTAATCTTATGAATATTAGATCAATAAATATTTTATATTTATTAAATGTTTCAGTAAGACAGCAAATAAAATACGGAAACGGAAAAAAATTTTTCTGTATATTCTATATTTGCTACTGTACTTGTTTCCTGCCACTGGTCATTTTTCTTCATTAATAAATCACAAACAATCAATAACATTCACTCTAAGTAATCTGATGTTCTGGAAGCCATCATGAATCATCAGGAAACTTGGGTATTTTCTGAGTTATGACAATAAAAAAGTCTTATGAAGATTACAATGAATTAATGGAGATTACATTACAAACTGCGGTGCAGTTGCGAGGTGGACTATACCCTCTGTATAGAGAAGGCCTTTGTTTAGAAGTGGGACATTTATTTAAGCTGATACTCTACTTTACCTCTTTAAATATTTATAAAGCTAGGCACTTTGCTGAATATTTGTTATTGTAGTTGATATGAAAAAAAGAACCCATAAACTCAAATAGTTCTTATGAACGAAATAAATATAGTGGGTTACATGAATTGACAACAATAGCCTATTAAGATTAAATATTAAACTGTGTAATCTTAAAACTTTTTACAAAATTATATGTAGCATGTATTATTCATAATAGCATATACTATATATTTTAGGATCCAGCCAATCTAGTGATGATAAAAAAACAAAGTGCAAAGACTGCAATAAAAGCCTTAAGAGTGTACCATCATTATTAAAACACAATGTATTAATGCATCAGAAAAGAAAGCATGTTGGAAAGGTAACAGGATTTGGAGCAACCCGTTTGTACAATTGCACAAAATGTTCATATGCTACTCCTCATAGTCAGACTTTAATTAATCATATGAGGAGGCATAATGGAGAACGCCCATATCAATGTGATTGTGGTAAAAGTTTCACACAGGCTTCTAGCTTAGCTGCACACCGTAAAACTCACAGTACTGCCACATATTATACCTGTTCTATATGCGGTAAACAATTTAAACATGCATTTAGCTTGAAGACTCATTTATATGTTCATGAAAATGGTAAATTTTCGTGTAGTATATGTAAAAAGCTGCTGAAATCTAAACAGTCATATCAGGCACACATGCAAAGGCATTATAATATACATAACTACAGCTGCGAAGATTGTGGCAGTACATTTGTAACTTCCTCTGAACTTTTAAATCACCGGAAAAAGCATAGTTTAGAAAAGAACATTGAGTGCCATGTTTGTGGATATAAAACATGTGTTAAGAAAAATTTGGTAGTTCATCTCAAGAGGTAAATATACATAATTCTCTTTAGGCACCAAACACATCTGTATTTAACACAACTTGTATTTAACAAAACGCTCTTTAGAATACAAAAATTATTTTATTTACATTGCAATACTACATACCATCATAACCACCCTCAACAGCTATTGGCTTAGGCGTCGGTGGTTGTGGAATAGATTTCCGAATGTAAGAAGTTAATTTAAAGAGGGTTGATTTCAGGAAGGCTGCCGGTTTTAAAAACTTAGCCAATAATACTACTATTTCCAACATTGACATGAACTGATCCCTCCTAGTTGGAATAATATACATAATATTGCAAGCCTATTAGCAAATATGTTAATTTATATAAACAAAATATTAAACTCTCTGATTTGATCAGAATGATCGTAATGATCAGGATGATCAATTCAAATAGTTTAACCATTCTTTTTGCAATCAGCAATCACAATGGTATTTTAATCAAAATTTTGTGTTTGAAAATATTGAATGTATTAAATACAGCAATTGAACTAGCTAAGATAGATAAATCTAAATTTTGTTTTATATGAGATCTGTTAATATTTTATTAAAAAAGCCCTTCCTCATTGGTGGTTTTTTAGAAAATTGTAAAAATCAAATGTTTTAGGCATGCTGGAGAAAAGTCATATAAATGTGAATTATGCGCTGTGTCATTTTACACAACAAGTGATCTTCAAAGGCATAAAAGAGTGCATTCACGCGAAAAGCCATACACATGTTCTACTTGTGGTCAAAGATTTAGTCACAGCCCTAGTTTGAATAAACACATGCATAATGTTCATGGGATTAACTACAAATGGGCAGATGTCAAGTGGAAAGAGGCAAAGAATATTGAATTGGTTGTTGTCGCTGATAAAGGAAATATTAAGAAAATGGAATAAATTAAATACAGATTATTTAAGAATTTTTATTAAGATTCTACAGATTCAATATTATACTTATTTTGTAAGTAAACTATTCTACTGTAATAATATTATATCTTTAATTATTAAAAAGCGATATTCAAAGTCATACCAGATGAAATATGTTTTCTATCAGTTGCAAATTTTATATGCTTTTAATTTAAAAAGTTTAAACACCAATTTGTTAATGTTGATAAAATTAAAAAAAATTCAAAAGGCAGAAATATTACATAACAGATAACACTATTGTCTATCATACATTAAGAAAATTACTAAGATCTCTTAATACCTTCAAAGTCAAAACATTATAATAGTACTTAAAACTATTCACTTTCAATATTCGTAAACATCTAATCCTCTTCATAATCCTCATCATCTGAAATGTACTTGCGTGGCTTGCGTTTTCTCGTAGGAGTATTCTTACTTTTACCTTTTAATTTAATCTTCATTTTTACTGAGCGATTTGATTCTCCATCTGAGTCATCATCTACAAAATAAATCATAATAATAATGTTACCTTTTTAAAGATATTTGATATGAAATGTTTAATAAACTAAAAAGATACATGGAATGTTTGAGATAAAAAACTAGGTGCCAAATATGGATTTAACCAAATACGAAAATTTGGCCGAATATTCAGTCGAAAATAAACCGCACATTTGGCCGAATAATTCTGTCCGACAGGTTCATATAGGGCGGATTTTACATGATTAATGTTCCCATTTCAGTCCGAAGACTAAATAAATCTTCATCGAACGCGGATTCTACGAACTTCATATGGCCCACCTAGTTGACTGATAACTGTATTGTTTGTTTTCTAAGGGCGATGGCTCGATGAGCTCTCTTAGAACACGGGAATGGCTTTTGTACGCATTGTGTTCGTCTCGCTGTACAAGTAGGCGAGGGCAGGGCGACCTAGTTGTTTGCTTTGCGTCTGCTAACACTATGTATGTTAAGGCACAAAGAAGATAATATAAGTCAAGGCTTGGTCAGACAGCGGACGGGACGGGACGGTGGCACGAACGCTATGTGAGAAGTTGTAATGTATTAATGTATGTAATAATAGATGTCACACCGCACCGTCATCAGGTGCGTCACCTCGCCGCCCGGCGGGAATAAAAGGCTCCCGTATTTTCTATTAGTTTCTATTGTAATAGTCAACTAGACAGTGGGACGGGGCACGTCGCGCCTAGAATGGACGTTAGAATTACAAAAAAAAACCTGGTCATGTGCAAATCGAATTCGACATAGGGATGGTTGCCACCAGATGTGTCAAATGCCACCATATCAATGATGACATTTTTAAGATCCTCACGTCATTGCACTCCTGGCACGAGGATGCCAAAACCCAGGGCCATATGCCGGCCACAGAGGAGTTGGGGGAGCGCAGGGATCGCCTGTGGTCAAACGCCTTCGAGGAGTGGGAGCAGAGGCTGGAGCACACCAGGCCGGCACCTAAGAACCGTAGAGGCCATAGATTCTGTCCTCAGGAGTTGGCTGGACAGGCGACATGGCACCCTCACCTATCGTTCTCTCAGGACATGGCTGTTTCGGAAGGTATCTCTTTCGCGTGGCGAGGAGGGAGCCCACGGCGGAATGCCACCGCGACGTATGTGCCGAGGAGACGGCCCCAAACGCGTGCCCAGCCTGGCTGGAGCAGCGCCGCCTATGTCGTGGAGCACGATCTCTCGTTGCCTCCCGCGATGCGCGCTATGGTTGACAGCGAGAGGTCGTCGGATGCTGTTCTCGTATATTGCGTGAACGTAATCACCCGGAAGGAGGCAACTGCTACCCTGGATAACTGCCCATACCAGGACCAGGACGCAGGAGGCTGGCTTATGCGCGCAATCGTTCCCCCTGATAGTGAGACCCCGAGTGGCAGGCGTGGGGGCGTCTGCTGCTGTATATGGGGCTCGTGAGGGGTGCTGTGCTAATTGAACCGGCACAGCACCATTTAGCCGGACTGGGTGGCCTTGTACCCCTGAAGAGGCCTAAGTGGAAGATTGCTTTTTCGTCTTCATGTTCCCGTGTCCCCGGCTGATGCGACAGAGACAGGTGCAACGTGGGTTTTTTAGTAGACACTCGTTTCTGACTGGAACACCCACATACCCCTGCCCCTCCCCCGATCCGGTGGCAGGGGGATCCATAAAGGATTTTTCCCACGTAAAAAAACTGACATTGTGAGTCATACGCAAGCATTGCTTATGAGAGGTTTATGCCTTTAGGGCATTCTGCTACCCGAGTGAGATTATGGAGTCGGCCCGATGTGAAGGCGGCTCCGTTCCTAACGTTTTGCGATATATTAAATTATTTAGGGACGAACAATTATTTTTAATCTTGAATTATGTTTATTTTATTTTTACGATACGAATAAAAACGCCGAATACACTGAATACGAGCAATCGGCACATCTCTAGTCTAAAACATTCTTTTCTTCAGGCAAAATTCAAACCTTTGCAAAATAGGATCCCCTTTTTATTCCTTTAATTATTTTTCTCAAAGATTTTTATTTACATTTTTATCAACACTCCTTCGGGAACAAATAATGTTACATGATTTCGAATTACTAATAACTTCCTTACCTTTGTCGTTGTCATCAGAATCGTCCGAGTTTTGTCCGTTTTCATAACGTCGGCGTATTTCTATGAACACGTTGCGAAGACGCACTGAATCTTCGTAGATAAGAGACGCCTCTTCGTTATACGTCTGTGCATTTGCGCACAAGGTGAAGAAATCTCGTTCCAGATCAGTAATATCGTTATACTGTAAGCGGACATATCAAAGTTTAGGCTAATTTTCGTTTTTATTAAATAAGTGATGAGAAAACTGATGGGAAGATGGACTTAAGAACTTAAGGTCAATATTATCCTTTTCTCAAGTGGCTTACAAACATGAAATCATGGACACATTATAAGTATACTCAAGAACTATTTGAGGGTTACACAAATTTGTGTCACGTCTAAGGACTAAGCCCATAACACAGAACGAAATAACAATAATAAAATAATTTTGTTATTAATCAGCCGTTTAGTTTAGACGTTGAAGCGTCTGGTCGCGAATCTAGAAGACGTGAGTTCGATTCCCGCAGTGGTGAAAAGCATTACGTTTCTTTTTCAACAAATTTTAATATTTCATCTTAAGTGCAGAGGACTATAAAACATTAAAATTACAGATTAAAAATTAAAATTACAGCTTAAAATGGGTTACATAGTTTATATTAAATTTAGGATTGAATAACTATATAAAAACATTGGCAAAATGGCAATCCAATGAAATAATAGTGTAATACATTTTTCAAAAGTCTGTATGTAATACAATTTTTAGTGACGATATTCATGTGTTTTGTGGTAAATATCCTGATAACGTAACATTCTGTTAGGATCGGCAGCAATCTTTCGAGAATATTTGAGATTCTTTATATTTTTGCTTTTTCCTCTGAACTAGGGTGTACTCCTATGTATGGGGATCATATAGACATAAAGTAAAAAATTACAATTATTTGTTGTTTTATATTATCAAGAAATAAACTTATCCTTGCCTTGCCATCTTCAATTCTGTTCATGATCTTTTTGATGTCTAATGGTTTTTTGATAACATCGTAGTAATCGGGTAGCTCGCGTCTTGATGGCAGTTTCATGAATGGCTCGGACAACACTCGACCAGCACTGAGTACAATATATGGGAATTAAATGATTTATATATTAAAAGGAAATCTCATATTTGACTCATGTTGAAAAAATCACATCAGGTAAGTAATATTCTTACTCATCAGTGTAATCCACCACTTTCTTCATGATGTTCTTAAGACGGTTTTTCATTTGATTAATTTCTGTTTTGCTCCTTTTCTTTGATGAACTTGGCACATCTTCTTCGTCAGAATCATCTTGACGACTGGAACATGTAAGAAACTACATAATACATATTCCTGTTTTGTAATTTAAATAGGCTTATTTAAGGGAAATCTCAGGATCAACTTTGCTGGCTTCACGTAACAAAGAAAATATGTTTAGTACCCCATGCTCTGTGGCTGGGTTTTAAAGAGAGTAAAAAAGAAGCATAATTTTACATAAATAATAATAATTGACTGAATATTGGAGATATAGATGGATCTGCCTTTATACATAAAGATGTTATTAACTGTAACATAAGAAAAAGGTTTAATTTTTCAAAAGATAAAATTACTGTGCTTACCGCCGCTTGCGCCCTTTCTTGCGAGCCTTCTTGTCCAGCACTTCATCATCGTCGTCTTCTTCCTCCTCTTCTTCTTCAAACTCCTCATCAATGGCCTTCAGCCACTCCTTCTCGGTGAGTGAGTCAGTGTAATCCACTTCTTTGCGTTGTCTTGATCCGCGCCCCAGTGTCTCATCTTCGTCCAGGTAGTTCCAGCCTTGGCCCTGTTAAAAGTTACATTTCATAAAGAATTTTATTAACCAACAAATTGATTACTAGTTATAATTCTCAAAAGTTATGGAAGGATCTAAGGTCTCTGGTTAGTATATAATGATTATGAATGGACCTATACTGTAATATGCATGAATAATCATTGCTTAATCAAGTATTTGAAACATTTATTATTAGTTATTTAAGAACGCAGAAAACGAATATAAATCTATTAGAATAAATATAGCAAGGTATAAATAAAAGAGAATGACTGCTTTGGTTTCTTCATATAAAGACTAATTACACCTTACATACATTTACTAAAATTTACTCATCAATTATATTTCTTAAGATCCTTATGATCTTATTAATAAACTTATTAAGATAAACAAGTTAATTGAACTTTTTTTTAAATCACGAAATGGCTACTGCTTGGCTACCCCTCCATTGCCTGATGATACAATTGTTGGTGGGGAATCCCCGCAAAAGTTTATTCCTACTTGCTTTCGACAATATTGTAATCATAGTTTAAAAAATCATGAATAAGGAAAGTATACAGCGTGTCGTTACCATCGCGACAATAAATGAACACATATATAGGGGATAACTTTTTAAAGTTGTATTAAACATTTAAACTTTAAACATCAACATTTACAGTTATTAAATTTTCCAAAACAAAGAATTTTAGAACACCCTTACGCGTAAAACTGTAACGTAAAGTTCATTTGTAAAGGTCACAAAGCATATGAATGGGTTGAATGAATTTAAAAGAGACAAAACATACTGTTAAAAGGAGAGGCTTGTAATACGACGCTGTGGCGCGAGTTGTATAGGATGTTACAAATTTTGTTTCTTTTTTACTTAATTAGTTTGTTTGAAAAATATTTTTTTTTCATTACGGATTTTGTTGAACGTTAATATTTTTTTATGATTATTGGCAAGTAGGGTTAGACGTGTGTTCATTTATTGTCGCGATGGTAACGACACGCTGTATAACAATGGATGCGCTAAGCATTGCTTCAAATGCCAAAAAAACAATGTAGATAAAAGACGGTAAGACTTTCATCAGTGTGGCAATCAGCCGTTTAGCTTAGTGGCTAAAGCGTCAGGCCGCGATTCCGACGACGTGGGTTCGATTCCCACAGCGGCGACAATCTTTTCGTACTTTTTCTACAAATTTTAATAAAACATGTAATTTATATGAAACTTTAGAATAACAGCACAAAAAGATGTCCTTAGTTTTCGCGGACGGCGATGGATAAGAAAAAGATCGCCCACCTTATTGCAGACGACCTCATCGTCGTCCTTGACCAGCCAGTCCGGCAGTTCAGACTCGTCGATGAGGCGCGACTGAGTCTCCGTCTTTTTGCGCTCAATGTCGGTCTGCTTGAATATCTCCAGCTCCTCTTCGGAGCGGGCGATCATCTCGTTTATCAGGTCGTCGTCGGGCACCTCGTTTTCTTCCTAGAGGCACAAATTCAAATAGAGTTGAAGTACTTTTAAGTTATTCTAGTTTATATCTTATATTCTCAATTATTGATTGTTAAAATGCTACTACAGGTTCGGAAAAGAAACAGTGGCTTTTCTCGAGAATAATCTTCTTTTAAAGCTCTCTCTCTCTCTTTCAGCGGGCCTTTTTTATACCATTATTTGACAATGAAATGTGTATACAATATTTAGTATAGTTCACTTGACACAAACTTTTTAAATTTCGCAACGTATATATTTTGAATGTTTTATGAGATTTTGTTGTAGAAACATAAACATTGTCTCATAATAGATTTACTTATTCTACACAGTCAGTTGTGGCAGAAACGGCAGTCTTGATGTAATATGTATGTATTTAAAAACTAACAAAGTACTTTTGTTAGTTAGTTTCCTACAAAGCTGAAATAACAGATATAATGACACATCCTGAATACCGAGGCCTTTCAGACTTGCACGTATCAAATAAGTAGGAAAACATATTATTTGGCGAGGTGTTAGATGCGAATAAGGATTTCACCCTTGAGAATAGGTCCAAAAGCGAATTAAACTTTAAACAACATTGAAGTTCTATTATTCATGTTGATATACTATAATCGTCACGGTATATTTTCAACACAATTCCCACCTCTTCGTCATCGCCGTCTTGATGTAAAATACTCTGCAAGAATTGCTGTCGCTCTGAACCCGTAGACTTTTGGTCAAACATACCGGCTTGGATGACCTTCTCGTCCATATTAAGCTTGTATCTAAAAAAGTAAAATAAATCCTATACGTAAAAAATTAAATATGTGTGGGCTTAATTTGAATATCTACAAGTAACTAGTAACTAAAAAAAGGTAATGTCCCAATATTTCGAGAAAAAGTGAAGTATCATTAAGTTCTTCATAGTTTAATAATAACAGTTATATCTATTAAAATAAATGTCCATTAAAATATGCAAGTGTGTGTCATGAGCAAAATAATGTATGCATTTAACGTTTTTGTACACAAAATACTTGAAACGAGCGAATGAATTTGAATTTTGAACACACAAAATAAAGCGCAATTAGGCAAAGTTCAATTATACTTATACTAGTACAGTAAAATGAGTCGCAATAAATAATGTTACCTAGCGGCTGCGAGAATTCTTTCCTCCACGGAATTGACAGTCATTAAGCGCAAGACGCGAACTTCATTGCGTTGTCCAATACGATGAGCACGATCCTGTGCTTGAAGGTCCTGTAGCGAACATATAATGAAAACGTATAAGGTAAAATATATTGTAACGTAAAGAATTTTTGGTATAGTGGTTTAATTGCATTGATATGATAATAGTTTCGATAAAAGAAAATGAAAATAAGCAGATTTTAGAATATGAATGCTTATGAAAGGTTGAAAATTGAGAATGGGAGATAGAGAGAGCACCTGATGAGGATTCCAGTCGGAGTCGAATATAATGACGGTGTCGGCGCTCTGCAGATTGAGGCCCAAGCCACCGGCGCGGGTCGACAGCAGGAATATGAAGAACTCCGAGTTGGCGTCATTGAACTTCTTCAGCAACTCCCCACGGTCCTCCGCTTTCGTCATGCCGTCCAATCTAATGCCCGAAACGAATTTGACAATACAATGAATCCATTTATTTAGCTTAGTATCATTTTAGAAGAAGCGATTTTGTTTACTGTCTCGGGCTTGAAGATGTCTGCTTGCGTGTCGGGTTCGATTGTCGCAATGGTCAACTATTTGTACGGCTTATTGATAAACTTTTATTTCGGATCAGTTTTATATAATGTGTAATTTTTGAGTGACGTTCCATTTCACAATCCGTTGTTATTGCAGTAGTCGAACGGTATTTTTTTAAAAGTTGTAACAAAGTCTCAATCGGACAAGAGCAGTAGCAAGAAGCTTTCTGATCCAACAACCACAAACACAGTTCTAGAAAACTGAAACCCTATAATCAGAACTCAGTTGTTTCATTTCTTAATGAGAAATAAATTATAGCCACATTAAAATCCTCAAATAATACATTTTAATATACAGTTATAAAAAAATCACCTCAAGTACTGGAAACCTCTCCACGAAAGATAATCCTCAATTATGGTCATGCATTGAGTCATTTGACAGAACACCAAGACTCTATGGCCGGTTTTCTTCAGCTTCGGCAGTATGCGGTCCAAAAGTTCAAATTTACCCGACACTCTATACAGATCGGGTCTGCAAAAGAAAACAGTAAATGAAATCACAAAGGAATTTTCCACCACCATACTTTAGATACTGGTTGTACACATGGAAAATGATTGGTATTTCCAAGTTACCCTGTAAGTACAGCGCCCCCGGTGCCGATATGGTCGCAGAACTTCTCTTCTATGTGGGGGAACATGAACGGATGGTTGCAGAGCTTCCTCAGTTGCACGATGGTGTTCATCAGGGCTTTAGCACCACCCTTACCCTTGTTGCCTTTTTCGGATCCGTCCGTCAGCAACACGCCCTTCGACTGCATGTGTCTGGAAACGTGTGTAGGTTAGGTAAGGATACAGGCCGCGCATATTCATTACACGCGAGTCAATTTGGCTCGGTGTGAATACTGCGTGTCATGTGGAAGAGTCGTGTTCGCTATCGTTAAAACTGAAAGGTTCGAAACCATATGTCGTCGTATGGCAAGATTGAAAGTGATTGACTCGAGCGGAAACTTGAAGGCAAAACTCTCACCTCTGGAACCACGTTTCCAGTCTTTTCGACAAATAATCAAATTGTGTACTGACTTGGACAGAATTAAAAGCCGCAATTCAGTTTTGTGCGCCATACGCTGGGACATTATAATTTTTAATTCGAACTTGAGAAGTAAAATAAATCGGAACAACTTCCTCTATATATGATAAAAAAATATACTCATTATTTGTGTGAGTGTGTAATAAAATTCGATATTGCCCTTCAAGTCAAGTTTATACGTAATACTTTCTATACATACTTGTATAATACCCGTTGCAGTCCACTCATGTCGCACTTGATGATGTATTCGACCTTATCAGGCAACTGACTCTCCACTTCTTTCTTAAGACGCCTCAGTAGGAAAGGCCGCAATACTTTATGCAAACGACGGATGATCAAAATTGTTTCCTCTTCATTCAATTCCACCTAAAGGACAATGGCAAAGACCATTAACACATATTAATCTTACGATAAATTTAATAAGAAACCCTGTGAGGGTAGTCACCTTTTCACCAGTTGTAGCGAAGGGAGCATTGAACCATTGCTCGAATGTGGAACAACTCTTGAAAATTGATGGCAGCAGGAAGTTCAGCAAGGCCCAGAGCTCGGGTAGTTTGTTCTGAAGCGGAGTGCCAGTAAGAAGGAGACGATGCGGTGCTACATAGTGCGTGTTCAGCACTTGTGTGAGCTTGCAATGGTGGTTCTTCATTCGGTGACCCTCGTCGATAATCATGTATTTCCATTGCACCTGCACAAAAGTAAAAAAATCCAAAACTATTTTAGGCAGATCAAAATAATTAATATACTCAAAACAACCTACTAGGCTGAAATAAGACTCGCTTTACATATCAATGATAAACGACAGAGTGGCTTAAACAATTTTGATATCAAAAAATTTAAAGAAAAGGAAATAAAATAAACAGGAAGTTTGTAAAAGCCGCCTCGATGAAGCACTTTTTTTTAAAAGAGAAGATGACAAACCAGGACAAGGGCCTTAGGGCTGTCAATGATATCAGAAAGGTTGTATGCGCTTTCAATTCCTAGAGCGTGTGATCAATTTAAGACGGCGGAACGTCCAAAGACGGGTCGAAACATAACTTTTTTTTTTATGGGATTAGGAGGCAAACGGGCATGCGGGTCACCTATTACTATAGATACATCCACTGTAAGTCGGTTACTCGAGGGCGCGGTACTTCCCGGCCATAATGCGTCCATAATTGTTGCAACTCACCTTGGCGAGGACGCCCTTGTCCTTTATGACGTACTCGTATGTGGTGAGTAGAACGTTGAACTTGGTCGATCGCATCTGGGTCTGCACGAGGCGGCGCGATTGCGGCGAGCCCTTGTACGACACCACGGTCACAGTGGGGGCCCACTTCTCGAACTCCAACACCCAGTTGGAAAGAGTGCTGCAACATCAATCGTGATGCGTTGATACCGTTACATTTGTATTTTGTGCAAAGGGGTTGGGTAGTAAGTCTTTACGACCACTGCTGCCTAGAAAGAAATATTATAGTCTTCCCTTCGAAAACATTGCCCCCTTACTGTGGTATATCATATCATCCTGTGTTGTAAGGACGTTTCTACATAGATAAATTTCACGCGGACAAACCCAGATCCGAAACAATTATCTGTGGGCCACAGAAATAGTTGTCTCGTTTGGGAATTGAACCAACAATCCCCGGTGCCGAAGTCAATAACTTGGTAACTGCGCCACACGGAGCGTTAATACATGGAACAAATTACACTAGGAAGTAGTCTTGAACAGCACTTGAAAGCACCCAAAGTTTAATTATAAAAATATTACTGCGAAATTACTAAAATATTGCCACTAATTACATTTAATCGCAATCACAAATAAATAAAAACAGATCTTAAGAAATATAAATAAAAATGCAATTAAAACGCAAACGTTTTCAGTTGTATAACAATTTTCAAAAGCTTAAGCGAAAAGATGTAAGAACAAACTTAAGCGAAATATAACTTAACAACACGTGGTAAAGTTCGGGTCGGTGGTACTGAACGTGTTAAAAAGCGTACGAACGTATATTGACCGGCAAACATCTTGCAAAATGTATTCGATTGCGTTGATGTAGTTGATTTTCAGGCACCGAAAAGGGCGGGAGGCTGGGAATATTGATCGCACAAATCAACGCGATTGAGCGCACAAAAGTGAACATGCTCAAACTTTTCCCTCATTATGCCGCTTTTGACTCAAATAGTTTCTCGGGCACTATATATTATGTGTACAGGTGCAGGATTTTCTTTTAAATGATTTCATTTAGCTTAAATTCCATTTAATACGCAAAATAAATTGTATAATCAACATGTTACTGTGAACGCAAAACTGTTATTATAATTTAATAAACTTGTTTTCGCAATTTTATTCTTAATTTAGACTAATATATGGAAAAATTATATATTCTAATTTCTTGTGTTACAACATTTAAATAGAGCCATCAGTCTTTTAACAAATTCAATGGTAATGATCAAGTGATTGAAATCATGGTAGCTGTCCATCCCAATTACCTCAGTGGTACAATTATAAGGAACGGTCCATTAACTTTCTTCTTCTCCATCAGGTATGTGACCAAAGCGATTGTCTGGATTGTTTTTCCGAGACCCATCTCATCCGCCAGTATACCATTCAAATTGTTGTTGAAAAGGGACACCAACCATTCCAATCCCTTGTAAGAAAATAATCACTTTAAATACACACATATTTAAATTCCCTTCGAAATTCTTAATAAAAAAAAATAATACACTTATGGAAATAGAACCCTCGACGCCGAGGCCATTAGATCAGCAACTGCCCCACCATGTGATCGATAATATTTAAATAGAAATTATTAAAAATTTAAGTTAAATTTAGATGAAAAATTTTATTAAAGGTATGAAAGAAAATTATTCACCTTGATCTGATATTCCTTCAATTTTCCATTAACCAAAATACTGGCTTGTTCAGTGACAGATTCATGGACCGTGTGAGCAATGCTAAAAAGTAAGTAATATTAGGAATATAAAATTTATAATAAAAAAAATATAAACTCATTCATAGTAGAATTTAAGTATTCTTATACCTGTAATAAGTCTGTTCTTCAGTTTTATATTCATCGTCTTCTACCTTCGCTTTCTTGATCATGTCACGTGCTCTCTCTTCATCTGTCTTCTCCTTATCGCTCTTCTCGTGATGTTTATCTTTTCGAGCTCTCCTTTCTATATTTATAAAAATAAATTATGTGACGATAATCAATTAAAAGCGTGCGCCGGGACACTGAGCAGTTGGCGAGTTATAGTTGGAAAATTTATTGAGTCTATGCCACATTATAACTAAACAAAAAAGACACACTACAAACACCCTATATTTAAAACTATTGACTTAACCAGCAACTGTTTTCAGAGTATAAAAAAAAAATATTTAGGACATATTTTTACACAACATTCTCAAGTCCCAAACTAAGCAATGTTTGTACTATGGGTACTAGATAATGATAAACATACTTTTCTCTATTGTAAAATAAATACATATTATTCATATATTAACAAGACACTAGAAAAATACTATGTTCATCACACAATATTTTTACAGTAGAGTGGGATCAAACCCAAACCCTCTGGCGCAGTAGGCAGGTACACTACCCATTACAACATTCGGGTCGTCGAGTGTGATGACAATGAGATACAAATCATATCAATATAAAAATCTACATTGTTTCTGTATATATTCAGCAAGATTAAAAAACAGACCGTCGTCATCATGGCTGTCATCGCCAGAGTCATCAGAATCAGACATGACCTCCCAGCCGGGGTGGGCCTCCATCCAGTCCTTGAGCTGGGACAGTAGCGGTGCTTCCTCCCCTCTAAGCACCTAGTAATATGCAAATATTAAAGCTAGGCAAACATTTGAAACAGAAAAACATTACATATGAATCATTAGAGATCAATGATAAGCAGTGTATGATATGCAAGTAGTAAATACCTCGCCAGTTTTGGGATCCACTACGCTGACCCGTTGATCTGATGTTTGCGAACTATCGTCCATAGCATCGATTTCGCCGCCCTCAAGCAACTTCTTCTTCCTCGATTTCTATTGGTTATAAAGTCGTACATAAGTTCTTTAATAGTATACAATAATAATTATGCAGATTAAGTGTCAGAGTTGCTAAAATATGCTAATATTATATTTTCTTTCTTCATTTAAAACAATTGCCCTTACTGTAGGATAACATTACCTGTGTATGTTGTAATGTATATCATTCTACAGACATAAATTTCACGTGGAAAAACGCAGATCCGAAACAATTTTCTGTGGGTCATACAAAAACCCAAGATCGTTGTCGCCGAAGCCAATACCTTGCAACTGAGCCGCGGTGTGATAAATTGTTACTTAACCATAAAATATCTTTTAATCATTGGAATAGAAATAGCATAGAATAAAAAGTAAATTTTACCCTCTTCCTTCTTTCTTCCTCTTGTTGCTTCTTTCGTTGTTCTTGCTTATGCTGCTTGACCATCTCGGTAAGGCTTGCGATGTACTCATCGGTCTGCGACAGCAGAAATGCGAGACGTTTGTCTTTCTTTTGATCGATAAGTTTACGGTAACCCTCTTCATCCTCTGCCATCAAACTATTAAATGACAAAGACCAATTAGTATTGTGGAGTTACTTGAGATGCTAGAACTGTGAAAGATTTTGCTGTAAAGATAAGATGTTAACATAACAGATTATTTACGCATAATTTATTCTTTCCAAATTTTGAGTTGTGACTTTACTATTATAAAAAGAAAGTGAATTAGATTGAAGTCAGTAAAAGTTAAATGTAGTTTCAAAAACTGTTACTTTTATCAGACTTCATTCAAAAACCTGACCCGGTTATGAACTAAACTAATACAAAAATAAGATGACATAAAAAGAACAATTAAATAACAAAAAAATAAAAAAAAAACAAAAAGATCAAAAAAGAATGATTAAAAACCTCACCGTCTCATACGCTCCTTCTCAATTCGCTCCTGTTCTTTCTTCTGCTCACGCTCAGCGTTCGCGTGGTAGTTCATGATCGCCTTGTTCATGCGCGATAGCTTAGCGACGTTGTTGCGATGGTACTCCTTAAAGTCCTTGGCTACAAATTAAATTATTACCCTGTAGAAATCTGTACATACAATGACAATTTTTTATTTTAGTATGTTTTGATGATGACGACTTATATTCGTGATTAGTGAAAGGGTGCAAAAAATCTTTTTATGTATATATGTTTTTATGTACGTTGCTGTTAATGCAACAATAATACTAGCAATATTTTATTCCACAATTAGGTATTGCTGTTTCAATGAAATTAAAAAAGATTTGCTTCCAATTACCTCAATGTGGATGTAGGAAAAAAGCATTTAAGATGTTCATACAAAGCAGGTAAAAAAGAAAGTCATGTGCAGGCGAGCTAATATTAACTTTTCATCTCTACACTCCACCTAAAAGAGTAAAATAGACTAATCCCTATCATTTCAACAAGCTGTACCATGTTGGAGAACCGTCTGCAGGAACTCCTGATGTTTCTGTCGGCGTTTCCTCTCCGCCTCCAGCTTCTGCTGTTTCTCCAGTTTCTCCGTAGCGCGCGCTTCTCGTAGGCCCTGTCGCTTTGTGCGTTTGTAAGCCTTTATATTGACAGCTGTCTCGAGAGTAGTGTCGCGACGCACTTGACTGAGAATCTGAAAATAGGCAAAGTTAAATATCTATTTTAAGGGGGACTCAGAAGTTCATCTATATCTCTTTACATTTCATTGAATATCGGCATACGCGTCTATGAGAATGTAAGTAGGGGTGTCACCTCAGCGCGCAGCTGTTTCTGGAAGTTGAGGACCCGAAGAGCGCGCAGCTCGATCTGCGCCTGCAGACGTAAGTCGTCCGACATGTTTGCCGGCAAGTTCGATAGCACCTCCATGCGATGAGCAATGCGCGCCGCGATCCTGCGCGTATACAAAGCTCCAGCTTAAAATTAGGACTTTGATCAAATGTTTTATTTTATTGAAGTCCTACAGCCACTTCTCTTTGTATATATATATATATTTTTTTTACGAAATCTTGTACTCCATAAATATTCATCAATCTAATTAAGTCTCTAAGATATGTCAATCCCAAGCCATGCACCAGATTCAAGTGTAAAAGAATACAAACTCTTTGATTACCTCTCAGGGATCTTTATTTTGTTTAGGTCAATGCAGTAGGTGTTCACTAAATTAAGGGCTAGTAGCAGTGGTGGTGTGCTTCGGTCTCGATTTCATTTTATTAATTCAACCGAGAATAAAATTACCTATTTTCTCTCTCATTCAGCACTTGGATTGGGTCAATGCCCACCGGTTTAGGAATGCTCGTGATGCGGTTCTGCTTAGCTCCTGGTGTAGGTATGCCGGGCTAAAAGAAAAAAGTATTTTCATCTGACTATGTAATGTGAATTATGGATTTTAGTATTAGTAAGGAAAGCCTCCTAATATTAAGTGTTTTTGTTGTGTTTTCTTTCACTGAGCAACTGAACATTGGATCTGTTTATAATATAACTGTTATCAAGGTAGATTACTGGTAGATTATGTCGATGGCATTAAGTCCGCCATATATTTTTGAAGTAAAACTTCTTTAGGCGCGACTAGGGAGTAACTCAGATTTTTTATGACGGAAGTAACGCTTTTTCTGACGGAAGTAACGTCATAAGTATATGTCATATTTTTAAAATATGACATATACTTATGACGTTACTAAATATTTAATCATTTCAGTGATATATGCCGTCAACGCCAAAGAAGTTTTACTTCAATCGCGCGTAAAGGTTACCCGCACACACTTTTTTTTTGTACATAAAAAAAAAATAAACAAACAAATTTGTATGAATATTCTCTTTTTCCTGATCTCATGTATGTGAAATATCTTTTATATTGATATTTTATAACTTATCGAATACCTGCTGCTGGGCTGGCTGTCCAGGCGGCGGGGGACCTTGAGGACGCAAAGGTGCAGCCCCGCGTACAGGAGGGCCTCCGCCAACCGGCTGAATAAATTAATTTTTATCTTAAAACGCTTAAAAAGCCGGGGAAGTATGAATATACACAGTTAGATGTACATAACAAATTATAGGGATATTTCGCTTTATGCGTAAGTTCTTTATAGGGCCATGGTACATTTTTTAACTTGACAAGGTGGCAAACGAGCTGGCGGTTCACCTGATGTTAAGTGATAACCACCGTCATGACATTTACAACACCCGTAGGGTTGCAGATGCATTGCCCCTCTTAATAAAGTTGGCTCCGGTTCCTATGGTGTTCCAAATGTTCATTGGCAGCGTTCATCGCTTAACATTACGTGAACACTTAACGTTACGCCAGCTCGCTTGCCATCTACTTACATAAAAAACTATGTGTGGTCTTATGTACGCATGTAAGTTCAAAAAGACATCAAACGCAATTGATAACGGTTTGATTAAATAACATGGAAGTAGAGTTGACATTTATTTAAAAAGTTCTTATTGGAGCCAAGGCAACACCGTGAAGCCGGCCGCTTTGCAACCAACTTCATCATGCCGCTTTACGGCGGTCGGTGTGCGCGCGCATCGTTAAAATGTTCACTACCATAATTACTTCCAAACGCGCCTAAAGAAGGTGGTGCTTCTTTTAACTCAAAAATTCTAAAAAAACAATCTCACCGGATTGACGAGGGGCGGCGTGGGCTGCGTGGGCGGGGCCATTTGTCCGGTCATGGGCAGCGGCGTGGGGGGCGCGCCGCCTCCGCCGCCCGCCTTCGCGGCGCCCTGCGGCTGCGCCTGGCCGTAGGGCGAGGGGGGCTGCGCGGGCGGGGTGGGGCACTCGGGCGGCGGCTCGCCGGCGCGCTTCCCCGCCGCCATCAGCGCGATCTGCTGCGTGATCGGCTGGTTGCGCGCCAGGTTGCGGTACGCGGCTATCTGCGCCCTGCGAACGTTTAGTTAAGATCTAAATTTCACCATCGCTATAGCCACGCAACTCTGCTGTTAAACGAATAGACGGCTTCGCCCGGGATAGTACCACACGTAGCTTCCAAGTTCACGGTGGGGTGGCGTCTCGTTGAGGGCTTAGGTATTGCATGAACTATGTCAACGAAGGTATGATGCGGGTAAGTAATTCAACCGGTGTTAAGTGATCACAGCATCCAAATTACCAATTGGGTTGCAGATTCGATTCCAACCTTTGAAACACTGTTTTTTTACTCACTCGAATCCTTCGTTCACATGCTTACTTAAAAATAATATACACTGATAACTTCTTTAATTTACGCGAATATTTTAGTAATGCTACAATTTGGTCGTATGTTTTTATTTATGCTTAATACCTCAGCACTCAAACTAAAATGTTATTCTTTCTAAACAAAAATCATACATTAAACATTTTTATGTATTCAGTACAAAGTATTTAAACAAGAAAATAAATATGTAGGATTGCACCAACAATTTTTAGTCCATTAGAAACTAAGGTATTAACATCTAATGATATTAATGCTGGCTTTGTGCTAGCTGGCTTATTGCATTACCTTCACAAATACTAATTACTTTCCGATGAGCACTATTGCTTCATGAGCAGTGCAGCTTCTTCTCAGCTTTCAGCATAAGATTATTTCATGGTTTGATTCTAAATTCTCCTAGATTATTGAAAAAAATAATTACATAAATCTTGCATTTTATCCGACTGCGAAAAGCGCAGGAAGGTCATGTTTTAATCACCCATAATGTTTTTTTTTTCTTTTTTACCGTTTAGACACTAGATGCGTATTGCGTAGGTGGATTTTGATGATTCTTCTTTGATTCTTTTCATTGTCTTTATCTTGATTATTAACACGCCAGTAAGCAAAATTCAGTATGGCAACAAAAACGCCGTATTTTGAAAAAGTCTAAAAAGAAATTGGCCTTTCCAAATATACAATTTAATATATAGTCGGATTGTTGGAAATTTTTATAATTTGTAATACGAACCAAGCATTTAGACATAAAAAATAACTCACTTCAGTTGACTTAGCTGAGTGTTCGAGAACAGCCCTTTGCTGGGGTCCTGTGGGTTCGAGCGGGCGCGTATCGCCAGGAGTTGCGAATAGCGGGGGTCCTCTTGTAAGCCCTTTTCCTCCATTGAGTCGATGGCCTTCTGGAGGGCGTGCAGATTGTCTGGCCCGGGGCCGGGCAGGGAGCCTTGCATGGGCGAGGAGGAGGGCGGGGCGCCGTTGGCGGACGAGGAGGCGGCCTGGCTTGGCGGGGCCTGGCCGTGAGGCGGGGTCTGAGCTGAGGGCGGGTGCTGAGATGGAGCGCCGGCAGGTGGCTGCGATGCGGGCGGGGCTGACGAGGCGGTCGAGCCTGGTGATGGCGAGTGCGCGTATCCGCCGGCCGATTGCAGCATTCCATGGTGTGGCGGGATTGTTGGCAGACCAGATGGATGAACCCCGTGGGGCGGAGGCCCGCCGAGTGGCAACGGCACCCCGGGCGGACCTTGCATCCCGTTACCTGGAGGCGGCCCCCCGCCCATAGTCATCGGTCCCTGCGACGGAAAATACAAATACTGCAATAAGAACATTGTTACATGGCAGAGCAGATCCGAGATAAAAATCACTAAACTGTGGTAGGGCCACGTAAGAGCTTCATTTGTTCAATCGGCAAGCTCGTTCGGCAAAGTACCACTGCTACACAATGTCAAGCATGAAGTGGAAGTATTATACTGGGTGACTGGTGGGACATACACTAACGATATTCGAGGACGTGATATTTGGCGATCATATATGAAGAAAAAAAAATATAGGCTCCTTAGTAACCTGAACTGAAAGTTATAAATAATTAATTACGCAACGTGTGGACACCTTGTGCGGACGCACGTGCTGCGCATTAACAGAGGATAGGTTTGCACATTTACTTATCAATGATAGAGCTATTGTTACGTCAAGTAACCCCGTTAGTAGCAGGCTACGGCTACAACTAAGAAACATGATCTGTTTTTCCTTCATACTAAAGGAAATTTGAAAACATTGGCGCCACTGCTCCGCTGTGACCTCAAACGAGGTTTTCATACTCTTCGACAGCCTCTTATGGTTATGAAAATCGTTGATCGCGTAATTAGTTTTTGATTTTTGGGAACATTCGAGAATATTCGGCAATAACATCCGGCAAACAAATGGTCGTGTACGTTACTATTCAAGGTACGACGATTCTAAAGCAACAGCCAGGTGTCCAGTATTATTAAAAAAAACAGGCAATCAACCCCTTAGATGAACTTTTCTAGCGCGCCGCTTTGGTTGGTTTCGGCTCATCTTGAAAAACCCATACGCTCGATTGCTGCTTAGTTCTAACCTAAGCCGGCGAAAGAAGAAAAGAAATTTTAGTACCGCGCCGGACGGCTGAAGGTCCTTGAACTTCATTTATTATATAAATTTCGTTTTTATTGACCTATTTCTTCGTTACGTGTTTTTATTTTTTATCTCGTTTATTTTTAAACGTATACCACAAATTAACACAAAAAAACGTATACACAAAAAAACGTTCATATACCACAAATAATTATAATCAATGTTAACATTATTGAAGTTTTTGATTAACGTAATTTTATTCTTAATGCAACTACAATCTTTGGTTAAAAGCAATGCTCATGAATTCAATTTCACTTTTTACAATCCGGGCTTAGGACAGACAAAAATACCTGTGTATTTATTTCACTAATTTGTTGACTTAAATAATGTGTACATTGCTATTAAAAATGGAGGGCCGCGATAGCTCAGTGTCTGGGTCTCGCCTTTAATTACATTTACTCGAGCAATCTGAGTTCGATTTCCAGTACCGGCACCAATGAAATTGTAATTTTAAGTGCTGATATATCACGTGCTCGGCTGTGCATATTTTCGAAATAATAAATAAAAGCAAAATACTTCGAAAAAAAATAAAAATAATAATAATAAAAATACTTCCACAGTGGGGTCGCTGATACCCTCTTTACACAGGTGGTTTTTGCCCAGCTGTGGAACATTTATAAGCTGTTACTTTACTTTTTGCTTTTAAAAAATGGAATCTCTTTTTACAACCCTATACAATTTTATATTGTCAGCGCTTGCGCATAAACCAACGAGTTCTCAGTACGGTTGGCGTCGGCGGTGCAAAAGGTAGCGGTTGCCGCCGAGTCAGCGTTATCAGCGTCGGGAATGTATCCACAATTCATGAATTTTTAAGGAAGTTTGGTGAAAAATTTTAACCAATTTTATTACATTATTCAAACGAGAATCGAGTACACATTGCTTTCCTTAAGTATCGTTAGTGTCTTACCAGTCACCCTGTATTTCGCATTTGGTCTGTGAATGAAATAACTGGACCCACTTTTTTTTCTGGTTGGTGCAGAATCTGTAATCCATCAAGTGTTCAAACTGTCCATCTGCAGCTGTAATCGCTTAAAAAGGGAGCCTAAATACATCCCACTGCTGGACAAAGGCCTGATCTGTATAGAGGCTCTTAGCCACGCGAACCTACTGAAAAAATATGCAAATTTCGTAAGTGTCGTTTTCCTACACCGCTAAGCAAGTGATAAAGTAAGCACCTAAAATTGTAAATCACAATTTCATTAGTGCTGACACCAGGAATTGAGCTCGGGCTACTCAAGTATATTGAATTATAAGTGAACACCCAGGACCCAGACACTGACTACTACTGAATGGCTTGCCTACTTTTCACATAAAAAATAAAATAAACAATGGGGTACTGTGCGAGTCAATAAAACGATATTATGCACTCAGTGGCTTGTTATAAGAGTGCATAGCCATAGTGATTTATGAAAAACAGACGAAATATTATAAAAGTTCAGCTATTATAAAATTCATTGAAGATTATGCAGATGTTATTGCTTTTTATATTAACATTTTCCATTTCAACATTGACAGTTGCTAATTACACAATGTATAAAGTGACTGCATTTAATCCAATAGAAAGATCAATACTTTATAATATTCATTTGAAAAATAGGGATGTCTATTTTACAAGTGAAGTTACAAATGAAGCAATTGTACCTATGAATGTTATAGTAAAAAACTGCTACAGACAAGCATTTGAAGAGAAACTATATGCAAATAACATACAGTTTGGTTATGTCTCGAGAGATTTATTGTAAGTTTCTAAATAAGTGTGAAAAAGGTAAATTTTAATGTATATATATATATGTACAGATTATTTGTGCTTCAACAGAGAAACTATTAATCATGAATATTCAACTACTGTGTCTATTAACAATAATGGATTTTATGATTGGAATACAATAAATAAATGGGTTGGCAAATATGTAAAAGAGTATACATCATTAAAAAAAATAGTAATAGCAAAAACATTTGAAAACAGAGATTTGTTTATTTTAAAATTATCTACTGGAAAAAAGAAAATTGCGGTTTTTATAATGGGAGGTGAAAGTGGAATGGACTGGTTGACACCTGCAATAATTTTGAATTTAGTAAAAACATTACTAGAAAAAAGGGGTCCAGAATTGTTGACAGATTATTATAATTTTTACTTTCTCCCTTTTATGAATCCTGATGGATATATTTACAGCCAAACAAGGGTAAGCTAATTAATATGATTCAATGTACTAAAATGTGGACAGATTTTTTAACGACATTTCTCTTATAGGATAGATTTTGGGCTAAAAATAGGAAAAAGTTTATACCACAAATAATGTGTTTAGATAACTATACAGCTGAAGGTGTTAACTTGAATCGAAATTGGCATTTTATAAGGTCATCTGACAATGGTAAATAGTTCTCTATAATATGTCTAGTTCTGCAATAAAGTTGCTTACCAATTATATTAACTTGTATAATATACGGTCTTGAAAAAATATTCTATATTACATAAGTAGTGAATACTAATGAAGAACATATATCACTGTAAGAAAGCTGAATTTTTTTATATTTCTACCATAAGAAGAGGCATATTATACCGAAAAATGATGATAAGCAAAACCAAACCAAACTAAAAATGTAATTTTTAAATTTACTGTAAGTTGTCAGTAAACTGCTGTTTATGGAATAATAAAATCGCTACAATCAAATAAAATAGTAATAATACACAAACTAGTTTCGGACATATCGGAGGACCTTTATTCCACTTTTTCACTGAGTTTAGCCATTATATTATTTTGCAATTTATAATTGAATAAAAATAAATATTTTATTTAAATAAATTAAGTGTCATATGTGTACAAACTTTTGCTTTTATAGAGTTTATTTATTTGTAACTGCATATATATATATACATAAAAGTTAATATTTATGTCAGGCACATATAGACAAACATGAAATATGAGGATAGCGAAAGGAAAACATTGTTTTTTGTTAAATATACAAAATAAATATAAATAAATTCTAGATCTACATCATAACTTCCTAAAATATTAAATATCTAGTTTTGGACATGGTCAGGGCAAGCCCCATTATAGAAGTGGTCATTGTCCTTTCCAGTATTAGATCAGGAATGCAATGCAGTCTACATTGGACATGGACCATTATCTGAGGAAGAGACACAGGCTCTTTCTTATGCTTTGAACAATTTAGCTTTAAGTTTGGTAGCATTTATCAACTTAAAAGGATTTAACAGTTTGATAACAATTCCATACGGCAACGAAGATATGTCCATTAATCATGATGTTCTGGTAAGCTAATTTCAATTAGTCCTGTGGAATATTTTAACATTGTTTAATTAAAATGTGACTTTTGCATAATCAAAAAACACTGACTACAAATAAAAAAGTTGGAAGTCAATTCATCAATCAATTCAGTCTAAAATTATTACTACACTATAATTTTTACTGGAAATACACATTATACTTCTAACATTTTGGTGATAAATATTACATTTTATAGTAAAACATACATGATTATTTTAGTTATTTATCTATGGCTACTTTTTTAAGTAATATTATATCACAGAAAAAGAATTTACTAATTATAAATACAAATAAATTTCAACAGATGGAACTTATAACAATGGCAACTGTGAAACTAAATGAGAGGTACAATGTAACATATTATGTTGGAAAAACTGCAAAATACATTTGTAAGTTGCATAAAGTTATAAATAATGCATTAAAATACAAAAATAAGTTCCCCAATGGTATATACTTATTTTCATATCATTGTACTTATTTTAGTTTCTTGTTTTTAGTGCTTGTGTACTTATTACAACAATGAACATTCATATTACAATAGCAAATATTAAATTTTTGGATATCAAAGATTAATTTACTTCTAAGAATTTATTAAAGTGCACAGAAATCTATTACAGATAATTCTTCTGGCAATGTTGCTGACTGGGTAAAAAAGATGTTGAACACACCAGTAGTTTTTACAGTTTACATGACAAATAAAGACAACATTGTTCCTAAATATGATGATGTGGAACCACTAACTCAACAATTAGAAACTATTTTAAATGAAACATTATTAATGGCTAAAGACATTTATGAACCTTTGTTTAGTAAAGTGTGCAAAATAAAAATACATTTTTTAAGTGCTGTAATTATATCAACACTTTGTTTTTATAACACATTTTGTTGCTGGATACTTTATTAGTTAATAAAATTTTGGATACATAATGATGTATGAAGTAAAGTTATGGAAATATTTCATTTTTCTAAGGTATTGAAACATACTTGAATAATTTATAGTACTTAAATAGTGACAATGATGGTGAATGGTGATGAAACATGATTTTTAAAAACTCTTCACTTTGAGATGAGAATATCTTTCTCAATATCAATGTTTTGGTCTATCAAAATAACTTGCAAATCCTTACCATAAATAACCATTACTGAAGACAATTACATCCATTTTCATGACTTTTAGCAATCAAATTTTTATGACTTTTTACCATTATTTTTTTTTGGTGATAGCAACCAATATTTTAATATTTAAATATTGTTTCCCTCACACACCCTTAAATTTCAGTCATGTATTGCATTTTATTTATCACCATTTTGGGTGAATATTAAACTTTTGTTCAGTGATTGATTATTTATTTCCTTTTATCACTCCATAATCTTTGAAATGAAAACTAAACAGATATGCTGTAATATCAACTAACCTGGGTTGGAGGCATATGCCCAATCTGGTGCTGCATATAGCCATGCGGTGGTCCTTGTCCTGGCATGCTAGGATGTTGAGATGAAGCTGATAAGTTTGAATGACCATTTGGTCCAGGCGGATGTGACGCTGGATGACCTGGCGGACCAGGTATATGTTGTCCAACCATATGTGGCGGTAATTGATGCCCGCCTGGAGACATGCCCGGATGCGGTTGTGGCACACTTGGAGGACCATTAGCATTAGAAGCAATTGTGTGAGGAGGAACACTTGATTGCATGTGGTTAGATAATTGCGGCTGTCCCGGTCCCGAAGAATGAGACGGTGGTGGTCCATTAACATGTTGCTGGTTGTAGGGACTATGTGGAGACTGCGGTGGAGCAGGGCTTTGAGTTGGTGGACCCATAGGACTTGGTGCCTGCGGCGGTGGCATTGGACTGCTTTGTGGAGATGGACTAGCCATCATTTAATTTTCAATAATTACAGAAGTTACTTCTATAATTTACATTTGCTAAAAGTAATCACTGAATATGCTATGGCGGAATGCAATAATTTCTATAAGTCAAAATCAATTGCTATTTGCAAAAAGTAGCAGTGCAAGTTTCAGATTGTAAACCAATCAATCACTTCCACTTAATTAAAGTTTTAAATACTTTTAACTAACGATAATTATTATCCATTTTATGGCGATAGTTAGGCAAACGCTATTTTACTACATCTATGAAGTTGAACAAATTACAAAACCATAGAGGCCATAGACTTTCACTCTCCTCTCCGTACCGCAGGGCTAGATTTAAAAGACAGTACATAAAATCTAAAAGGATAGTATTTGACAAAAAATAGTGAACTATTATTTTCATAAGTAATGCACAAAAAATAAATTATTTTACTTAAATACTCGCAGAATATTGTAATCAGTTTGAATTCTGAAACAGAATGGAACGACCGTACTATAAAAATAATAAATTAATCGTACTAATAGACACCTATTAAATCTATTACTTAATAAATTGAGTGCACTACGCAAAGTGTCTCAAAGTGACTGTTTGAGAAAGCGGAGTATCGAAAAAAAAAGTAGGTCCTAACGGGGACCTTGTTCACGGTAGGTCCCCGTTATTATTCATTGATGACAATTTTGAATAATGTATTAATAGAAAATGATATAGACGAGTAGTAAAAAAACTTTGTACTGGTGAATGGTATAATATTGGTCATTTAAGTAAAGTAATGACATTATACTACGTTAAAATTTGTAGAAAAATTACGAAAAGATTTGTAGAAAAAGTATGATCGCAGCTGTGGGAATCAAACTCATGTCTTCGGCATTCGCGGACACCGCACATTAGCGTTGGTTAGTTCGATTCCCAAAAGGGCGACAATCTTTTCGTACTTTTTCTACAATTTATAATGTTTAATCTTCAGTGCAGAGATAAGCACAATAAAAATTTTAAAATTATAGTACGTTTTCGTACCATCCGCTGTGGATAGTGTACGAAGCTTGAAATTATAGTACAAATACTATTATTATAGTACAAAATCCTACCCTGCCTTACCATAGTCTTGTATTCTTGTATTAACTGATGTTTTTGCTTTCAGTCCCGAGACTATTAAAGCTTTATCTGACGCAGAACCGGTGGGCTAGCCAGAACCCACGGGTTTGGGCCCTCCGCTGTGGGTAGGGCCACGCATGTGCTCATGCGTGCGTTTAACTATGGTACGTCATCTAAGGGCCATCGAGGTCGTGGTTCGGACCGAAACCCCGATGGCCGTCGACTGTGCAATTAGCTAATCGGTGGCTGGGGGCGGTGAGAACCGCCCCGGGTTTGGGCAAAGTAGATTTCGCGGGAGCTTTTCTCGCAGCAGTTTTTGGGGCCTTAGCGCAGCCCCTGTAGCTAGCCGGGTGGCCGGTGATATGACAATTATCGCAGTCCGGTGGACCTGCGCAATCTTTTGGCCGCGTACAATCGGGCGTGTCGTGGTCACCGGTGCATTTGACGCACCTAGGGTGAGCGAAACAATTATTAGCCGTGTGGCTATAGCGTTGGCAGTTGTGGCACTGCGCCACAACTCCCGATCTCCGCGGGGGCTCGATCACGAGGTCGCTGAGCCCACAGACCCTCTTCAGGTTGAAGATGGCCTTACCTTCCGGGGTAGGGGCAAGTTCAACCAACACCATGTCCATAGGGACACGGGTTCTGGGGTGTCTGAGGCGTCGGACGGCATGCACAGGGTATCCCTGAGTGCGGATGTCGGTTTTCGCCTTGTCGACATCCGACTCTTTGGGGACGCCCTTGATAACTACACGAAGCTTGCGTTCTTCGGGCAAAGAGTAGGTGTGAAATCTAATTTTCTCTTAAATCTTATTTTCGCGCAAGTATTTCGCTACGCGGCGGAAATCGTCCGTTGTGTCAAGGTATACGCGGATACCCATTTGTGTATTTTTCGACCGTGGGTCGCGGATGTTGTGGCGTTCAAACCACGAGCATACTTGATGCCACTTTCTTTTCTTGAATTATAATAGGAGGCGGTGGCTTAATTTTTCGCTCGGCGGCGAATTCAGGTTCCGTTTGGGCAGTCGCGGCTGCCTTTTTGGCGGGCGTCGCGGTGAGACGGTTGGACGAGGCTGCCTGGCATTCGGGGTCGCTGTCGGCAGCGGGGCGTTTTTTGCCCTTCTTACGCGACTTTACGAGGGTGAAGCCGTCGACGTTCGCATTTTCAGCGAGGGTCGTTTCGACCTCCATGTCCGATCCGTCGTCCGATTGTGAGTCGGGAACGACGACGCGGAAGGGGGCCGAGATGGGATGCGCGGAAGGCGCGATGGGTACGATCGCGGCGGCGGAGGTCGACGCGACGGGCATTTCTTGTGTCGCTGAAGGCGATGCATTAGCGGGCGCTGAGGGCGCCGGAGATGACGGCCAGGTGACTGCCGGTGAAGCCGGGCTGTCGCTGGCGAACTCGACGACTAAACATTTTTCTTTCGCGAACGCGAGAAAGTTTGTCCACACTTCGGGACATCGTTGGCGAAGGCATTCCTCTAGGAGGGAACCCATTTCGAGCGCTTGAACCTATGGGGCTTGCGCCCCGCCAGCGTGTAAGTTACTAAATAGGCCTCCCCGCCTTGTGGCAGGGAGGTATGTGCCTAAAACTAACAACTAATCCGCTTGCGCTTTAGGTGCGCTAGGGTGGGTACCTAGCTATCGCCTATCGCAACAAGCACACACGTTATTAAATAAAAACAATGCCGCCTCTGAGGCGAGAAGTGTGTATAGAATTCAACTAACAGAACAGGAACCTGCCTACGAGCACAACACTAACACTAAACTACTGCACTGCTTGCACAAAGATGCAACCGAAGTTGCGAGTAGCGTCTAATTCGGGTGGCATTAGCCCTCCGTCTTAGAGAGGTCCGTTCCGTACGAGAGCACGAAGCGGAATCCCGTACCGTAGTATTACTTAAATCCAAAGAGTTAACCAGTTACCAGTAATCACTACGTTTACGTTGATAGTTGATACGAATAAGAACGTATCTTCTTCGTTTACGGACTTCACGCACAACTCTTGAATTTTAAAATTGAATTCATTAAAGATAGTAAAAACAATAGGATTATCCTATTGTCTTTACTATCTGTAATTTGTCGTAGATGATACGTTTTGTTGGAGATCGAGTTGCACAAATCTATTACGGATTTCTACAGCAATGCGTAAGCTTACATCGTCAAATAATGTGCCCAATTTACTTGATGGTAAAGCGTGAATCCAATAACTCGATTCTTTAGATCAGACGCCTAGGCTCGTTCGAAAGTAATTTAGAGCGTGCCCGTTTACGCTCGAAATTACTTTCTAAAGTAATTTCTCTATTTTATTTCTATTTTTGTTGGAGCAAATAGACAGCCAAGACATCCTTGCCTCCTCGGCATAGGAAAGTTCTGAATTGTGATTAAGGATATTATTACATAAATTATTTTAGTTGCACGGAAGCAAGGAAGGCAGGTAGAGCGACACTAGAAATTTTCCTTACATCGATACCATCAAAAAGAATTGGCAGCGTAGCTTGACTCCAGCTTAATTCATTAAGAATTTTTTTTCTAGAGCTGATTTAAGATGAAAATCAATTTCTTTCAAAAAGACACCGCATTTCCAAACTGGACTCGAGCGAAGGAGGTACGTAAGTACAAGAATACAATGTCGCAAAATAGTAAGCACAATATGCGAATTTAGTAAAAACAATTTGTTAACATGATCTAAAAATTTATTTATCTTTCAATTTTCCCTTTAGGTTCCCAACATGGAATTAACAAAAGAGCACCTAAGAAGTAAAGTGAATCTGAACGGACTACGTTAATTCCTGGTATGATAGAGCTAAAATTTTGGGTCAAAATAATTTTGTCGGAAAAAGAAAAGTTTGAAAAGTTTAAGAAAAGTTTCGTGATAAAAAATATCGACGATATATATCGATAATTGTACGGGACAATATCGATATTTTTTGCCCATGCTTAATTACTCGTAATCGTTTTTGTTTTGTATAGTGTATACTTTTACTGTATTATTTAGGCTCGTATTTATTTACTTGTATTGGACGGATTTCATTAATTACAATTTTCAACCAAAAAAAACTGTGTGAACTGTGACTGTGTGTAACAAATAATTAACAACAAGAACATACAGTTAATTAATGTTATTAATCTATGTTTCATATTCATAGATTCAAAGAAAGATGTAAGATGCTCGTAGAAGAATAATCTTCCTGGTGGAAAATAAAAATGAAAAATGAGAATTCCTGCAATATTTTACAAACTATGATTGTATATATACATATATATATAATTCGAATTAATAACAAAATGGTGTGAAAGGCATAGAACATTCAAGTGAACGTAGAATATTTTCTTACATATAGAAATTGTGCGGTAGAAACGAGAAGAGTGAAGGTATTTATAAATGCTGTGGCACATTTCCTGAATTTAATATGGATGAAGATGAGTACGTTGAAAATACATGGACTTATATTACATTATGTGTTGAACCAACATTGTATGAAGGTCTTCGATTTGCTAGAGATTTGATAATAGCCAATCTGACTTTGCGTTTTATTATTCAAAGTATAGATTTACCACATAATATTAGGCACGCTTTATCGTTTTTCATTGGAAGTTTTCTTTTATATTACAATATCGGGTCAGCAATTGTGTGGACATTAGGACTTACAATTGGTGCTTATGTTTTAATAATTTTTATATCAATCATAACAAAAAGATGGAGAGGTCTTCCTGTTACATTTTTCGTTATTATGTTTCTTTTGATAGGTGAAGTATTTGTTATGAATCCTAAAATGTGGCAACAAATTAGAGGAATTCAGATGGTTGCAGCAATGAAAATAATATCTGTTGCAATTGAACTGGATAGAGATTTATTTAAGCAAATGTTGAATCCTTTTGAGTTTGGAGGATATTTGTTATGCCCTGCCAATAGTATCTTAGGCCCATGGATTCCATTTCACATATACACTTCATATCTTAATGTTAAGTTTTTATCTCGTAGATGGATTAAATTAATCATTATCAACTTATTTTTATCAATGTTTTACTTAATTTTATCAAATTGTCTTATCCCTTGGTACATTGATGACAATACAAGTAATTGGTTAGTAGCATATAGAGATGCCCAAGCATTTCGGATGTCGCATTATTTTGTGTCTAGTATGTCAATCGTTTCTATGTTGAGTGCTGGATTTGGTTTAACAAATGGTTGCCACTCAGACATACAAGTCACAAAGCCATTTTTTATTGAATTGCCAAGATCATTGGTTCAGGTGGTAATTTTTTGGAATATACCTATGCATCAGTGGTTAAAGAATTATATATTTAAAGCTTGCCAACCATATGGACAATTTTTTGCCATATTTACAACTTATGCAATATCATCACTTTTGCATGGCTTTAATTTTCAGTTGTCAGCAGTGCTTCTAAGTATTGGTACATTCTCTTATGTTGAATATAATTTTAGATACAAGGTGGCATCAGCATTAGAAGTGTGTTGTTTGGCCAATCCATGTGTAAAACAGTGTGAGCATAGATTTAAGAAAAACAGCTTTTTGGCTGTTTTTGTAAATACATTTTTTTCTTTTATTACTATTATGCATCTTGCTTATTTGGGTGTAATGTTTGAAGCATCATTTTCGGTTCAAGAGTCTGGATATTCTTATTATCATACAATAAGTAAATGGGAAAATCTTAATTACTTCAGCCATAGTTTTGTAGCATTCATGTATGTTATTTATTTAATGATGTAATACTATTATTTTTTTGTATTGAACATATTTCATGATCTCTTACAGTATTAGTATTTTTTTTGATATTGAAGTTATTTACAATAAAGAAATGAAACAATTGAAATCATTTATAATATTTTGTAGTATTTTTGTGTTTGTTTTATTAGCTGTATATACCAATATGAATAGTGAAATGTATGATTAAAATTGGCGAAAAGCAAATCAATGATAGCTCATAAGTTTTTGTTCTTTAACATGTTTTATAAAATAAAAAAAGGATTTCTCAATCATTAACATATATAGTAATTTTATTTATTATTTATTAATGTAACAATACTGCCATACTTTAATGTTACTTTTCTATGGTTCAAGCCATGTAATAAACTCTTCACATAGTACAAATTGTCTTGTTATTTGTTTATCATGGGTTCTAACAACAACTTTGTATGTTGCCTCACCTGCACTTTTAATTTGAATTCTATAATTTAAATGTTCTGAAGTTTGATGTTCTGAACATGGCGCTAGATTAGCCATTATTTCTTTGGTTGAACAGAAAAATTCAGGCCTGGTGTACAAAATTGTAACTCTAAAATCTTTTGTGACTTTATGGATAATTTTAAGCATTACCTTTAGATATAGATCCATCTTGGTTATTTTGTAGCTTTGTTCAGACCAATAAAAAGCTGTTAATGAATCAAAAATAATTATGGATACATTAGAATGTTTAGTTAGCACATTTTCTAAATTGTGAATAGTAATGTATAATTGCATATAATCAAATATTTCCATAAAGAGTATCTTTTGAAGTGAGCTTTTGAAAATTCTTTCTATATCATTTAAATTATATTCAATTTCTCGAGATGTGTTAGTTTCTACACGGGACACAAGTTTTTTTCTAAAGTATGCCACAATGTGTTCGATATCCAAATGACCATCAGAGCTTACAATTAAAATACAGGATTCTACACCGCCTAATTTGACGGGAAGTAACATTTCAGATATCATATCTAATAAAAGGGCTGAAGAGCTTATATCACTAAATAATTCAATTACATCCCCCTGTTTGGGTCCAGTTCCGAACAATATTGGATAAAACTTTTCTATGCCCGGTTTTTTCATAATTCTTGATAGTAATTGTAATCCAGATTCGACTTTTAAATCCATAGACATATTGTGGATTGTTGGGTAAATTTTTATGACTAAAAAATTAACCGTTAACTTAACCCTCGCACAAATTGAAATTGTTTATTCATTGACATTTCAAAATTCAAAAATTTCAAAATCTATCAAACAAAACCGAATTAGATTTTCTATAATAAATATCGATTTTATCGTAAGAAATCGATTTTCAATATTTATTTTAGAACACTAATTAGAGAAATTTATTTTAACCCAAAATTTTAGCTCTAAAATACCAGGAATTAACGTTTTCCGTCAGATTCACTGTACCTCTTATGTGCTTGTTTGTTAATACCAAGTTTGCAACCTCTTAAATTAAAGTTAAATAAATTTTTAGATCGTGTTAACAAATTGTATTACTAAATTCACATAGTGCGCTTACTATTTTGCGACATTGTATTCTTGTACCATAGTTTACGTACCTCCTTCGCTCGAGTCCAGTTTAAAAATGCGGTGACTTTTTGAACGAAATTGTATATATGCATAGAGATGATTTTCATCTTAAATCAGGTCTACAAAAATTCTAAATTTATCTCTTAATGAATTTAGCTGGACTCAAACTACGTTGCCAATTCGTTTTGGTTGCATTGATGTATGGAAAATTTCTAGTTTCGCAGGTAGGTAACCTGATTCCTCCATCCATCCTTGATAGCATAAATAATTTTTGTAATAATACCTATCCTTAATCACAATTCGGATCTTTCCTATGCCGAGGAGGCAAGGACGTCTTGGCCGTCTATCTGCTCCAACGAAACTAACCCACAAAAACAGTTCGAGTTCCTTTGGTGCAGAGAATACAGAAAGATATGTTTCATTCTTTAGAAAGTAATTTAGAGCGTGCCCGTTTCCTAGGAGTCTCATCTAAAGAATCTAATTAGTGGCTTAACGCTTTACCATCAAGTAATTTGTGCACATTACTTGACGATGAAAGCTTTCGCATTGCTGTAGGAATTCGTCTTAGGGCACCGATTTGTCAACCACTAATTTGTTCTCCACGGGGTTCTTGTCAAAAAAGTGCTGGCCGCTTTTCCCGCCACGGTTCTTTGAACGACATCATTCGTAGGGCGCTTGCTTCTATCCTAACGTTTGACAACGTCGCCAAGCTTTTAGGGCGCTTTGGCGGACGCTCCATGGAGTGATTAGGCTCAAGGGTCCCCGAGAGGGGACTTTGGCTTGGGCTGTCACTCAATACGCGTTTAGCATTCCAATTCGAGGGTTCCCGAGAGGGCCTAATCTCGGTTCGATCGGTAGCTGTTATCTGACTGGGGGTAAGGTACAATGTACAGACTAGGAGAAATGTATTAATTATCATAATGACGTACAGACTACATGGAACGTGTAACGAGTATTTTTGTAATATTCCAACCCAAAAGTTACGCTTGAAAGTTAACGTGCCAACTCAGTTGGGTCGATCATTGCCACATCAGCCTAAATTCTTCATTATATTAACGCGTTATACGCAGCCACTAAAATAAACGATAAAAATTGCAAAAGTTGATGGACAGATGTTTCAGACGGTCTTTTTTCATCTTAAAACAATGTCGTTAATCATAACGCCACAAATTATGGTTGACTTTTTAAATTCACTTCACCTGATGCTAAGTGATTACCGCTGCCAATGGACAATAGTATAACTGTAACGTATGTAGACCTAAGTTTTATTGTACCGGCAGTCTCCAAATAAAGCGAGTAAAGAACGGACGTGTGTTTTACTGCGCGAAGCACTTCATATCTCAAGCACTTACATATTTCTCAATAACATGTCCACTTCTGTGTGGTCCTGGTATTTCCCCCGACGGGCCTGCCCATTCAGGCGACAGCAAAGACTGTTGTGTGATTCTACCACAGAAAGTCGGTCAGATGAAATTGGGAATATTCTACGAATACCACTCATTCTCAACGACGTCCCATTCTAATTCAAGCGTACAGATTTTCCAACAGCAACTTGCTTCGTAATATCTATAAATGTGACATAAAACGTGAGGCGGTTGCAAGCCAATTAATTTGTTATAGATAATGGTACGAAACCCTTCGTACGCGAATCCGACTCGCACTTGGTCGGTTTCTAATCTCTGACATCGCGTTGTTATTGTTGCTAAATAGACACAATGCATACGATCGTTCGCTAGCTCCGTAATTAACTACTTATTACTATTCATTTACTATTATTATATTACATTTACTATTCATTACTAAGTACTTTTAACCACCGCAAAAGAACGATTTTCGCGATTTATTTTTGTAAATCTTGTCTTCCGTAAAAAAATTAGGCCTCGTGAGTAAATAGGTTTCGTACTTTAAATTTAGTTAGAGACCGCTCGACACAGTTATGGTTCATAGAAAAATTCAAAGGAGCAGACGCATGTAGACGGTGTTTACATGCGTCTATTCCTTTGTTAGAGACCACGGACCTCTTTCAACGATACTTTCAAAGTCAACTGCTCAACTGCCAAAGCCACTGGACTAAAGCCAGTTCCAAACATGTGTGCTAGCCAATATTGAAACTGAGAGATGTGAAAGCGCGTGCGTCTCCTATCGCGTCAGAACTCATATATATTGCCTTCAGTTAGTGACACTTTCGCTTAACTGGGGCAGTCGGGTTATACCCACATGGCACTTCCACTTGTTTCCTCTATTCCACGGCAGGGATGCCAACTTAGGAATTTTATTCCTAAATTTAGGAGTAAAAACTGTAAAATGGAAGTTTTTGGGACGTAAATTTTTATGGGAATATTTTTAGGAGTTAAATTTTATTCACGTTTTTAAAAAAATATAAAAAGTACTTATTATAAACAAAAAAATTATATTTAATAGTGCTGTGCTGCTATCGTGGACGTCGGGCCAAGGCGTTGTTGAAGAGCTAACGTAACCTACTTGCACGAAATGATACATACTGGCCATTAATGAGTATTTGCTTTAGAACATTTTTGTCATTTTTATTCTATTGTATTGATTTAAAACTATGAATATAATGTCATAAAAAATGTTATGGTTGAATGTAAATAAAACAACAATATCATCTTCTTTTTTTTTTAAAAAAGAATTTTTCTAATATGGCAGACGGGACCTAATGTTTCAAATCATTGGCACAAATACATAATCTGAACATAAAGACTCATATTTGCGCCATTTACTTACTTCAGCTGCCTCCGATATCATCTTCTAGATCATTTAAATTTATATCAGGTTATGGGAATAAAATAAATAAAAGGGACTGGAAGTGATAAAGCCAAAATGGCTAGCACCTCGTACCGTATTGAGCTACTAAACAGAAACAATTATGACACTTGGAACGTTCAGGCAAAAGCCGTTATGATAAAAGCCGGTTTGTGGAATTATGTTCTAAATCCTAAATCGCCGAATACTGAAAAATATCTTGAGGTTATTGCAAATTATGAATACAATGAACTCCTTGCCAGGTCAGAACTTGTTTTGATAATTTCATCTCAAGAAATAAAATATGTAAAAAACTGTTCAACTGCTAAAGATATATGGCAAAACCTACTAAGGAGGCTTCGCTCCTCAAACGATTAATTGTTGCAAAATATAAAGAACGTGATGAATTAAGAGCACTTAGACAATTTAATAGACATTGTAGATAAACTCGCCAACATGAATATCGATATATATAATATATATAATAGAACTGCTACACATCTGAACATTTTCAAGCTGCGAAAAGAGTTCTGCGATATTTACAAGGAACTAAAGACTTAGGCCTGATTTACATAAAAGGAAACATGAAACTTGAAGGAGCAACTGATGCTGATTGGGCATCGTGCGCCATTGATCGTCGCTCAGTGACAGGCTACGTATTTACATATGGCGGAACACCAATAAGTTTGGAGGCTAAGAAGCAAAGAACAGTCGCACTTAGTACAGCTGAGGCGGAGTACATGGCTCTAACGGAGGCATCGAAAGAAGCCATATACCAGAAAATCTTGCTAAATTATCTGAATATAAAAACAGGAATCATTGATATTTATAATGATAATCAAGATGCGCAAAAGTTGGTCAGGAACCCAACTATAAGCACTAAATCCAATCAAGGAGCATTTTGTTAGATATGCTATGAAGGATGGACACATAAATGTAAAATACCGTGCTACAGATGATATGGAGGCTGATGTCCTCACAAAAGCTTTATCTGCCATGAAGTTTATTAAACTTAGGACTAAGATGAATATAGTCTGATCTGATTTCGTGAGGCAGAGTGTTGAAGAGCTAACCTAACCTACTTGCACGATATGATACATACTGGCCATTAATGAACGTTTGTATTTGAACATGTCTGTCATTCTTATTCTATTGTATTAAAAATTTAGAAGATTTAAGATTGATTTAAAACTATGAATATAATGTCTTAAAAAATGTAATGGTTGAATGTAAATAAAAGAACAAATCCAAACTTTCTTACCAAATCCAATTCAATCCATAGTCATAATCATACTACGACTACTGCATTAGTTAAAATCACTGATGATAACCGGTTCGGTATGGATAACCAGTGAGTTACTGACTTTACTAGATTTCAGCAACGCTTTCAATAATGTTGATTAAGAGTTACTCTTAGCCATTCTAACTTCTTTAAACATATCTCCTAAGGTCGTTGACTGGTTTCATAGTTACTTGCACGGGCACCGGCAACGGATTAAGGTCGAGGAAAAATATTCGGCCTGGAGTGCGATTAATGCCGGGTACCGCAAGGTGGCGTGTTGTCTCCTCTTCTATTCTCAATCTTCATTAGTTCAATCACTCAACATTTAACTTCTCTCTACCATCTTTATGCTTATGATCTTCAAGTTTACGCTCAATCCAAATTACCAGATTTAACCATAACTATAGATGAGGTTAATAAATATCTAAATACCATTGTAGAATGGAGCAATTATTAAGGACTGAAGGTAAATCAAATCCATCCAAAACACAAGCTATTATTATAAACAGCCAAAGATGGGTTTCACGAATTGATTTGACTACTCTTCCTTGTATAGTTTTTGACGGGGTCCAATTGCAATATAGCGGTACGGTTAAAAATTTAGGTGTTTTGTTTGATAAATTTCTCTCTTGGGTTCCCCAGGTTAGTGAAGTGAGTAGGAAGATGTTTGCAGCAGTTAATTCTCTTCGTAGATTGAACTTCTTACCCATACTTACCAAAATTGCGCTCGCGGAATCTCTCCTCTTACCAATTCTAGATTATGCTGATACACGTTACTTAGACTTAAGCATTGAACAACTTAATAAACTTGAGCGCATCCCAAATCTTTGCATACGGATCATATTTTGACTTCGTAAATATGTATGTACATACGTTTCTGAATTCCGAAATAAGCTCAAGTGGCTTCCAATCCGCCTTCGCAGGAATACTCACCTTCTATCACTCCTTTATTCTGTTCTTTTCAATCCAACCACCCCTCCTTATCTTACGAAGCGATTTGAGTATCTCTGTGATTCTCACCCAGATTGATCACTTCGATCCAATGACAATTTAATCACAGAAATCCTCCCCATAGTACATCTTCCTACTCCAAGTCCTTTTCTGTGGAAGCTGTTCGGCTCTGGAACTCTCTCCCACTACATATTAGGCGGGCACAATCGCTACCTATTTTCAAGCGACTTTTAAGAAAACACTTTATGCCTCCTTAATAATTGTGTTCCATTCCTCGATGTTGTCAACTTATGTCTAAATATTTATACATTATTTTAACGTATATATTTATATATGATGTTTGCATGTAATACACATGTATAATTTCTTATTATGTATTTATACTTTGACTTATTAGTTTCTGTTATCAATTCTGTGTACACTGTTATCCGATGCTACTGTTTTTACTGTCTTCTGTTGTAACTTTTCTTATGGGATGGTGTTTAGTTAATGATGGGAGATTTAATAAAAGATATATTAGCAGTTAAGAAGTTGTATTTATCCCTTCAGTTTAATGTTACAATCCCTGGACTAGCTCAGATACAATATATTTTCAAAATATAACAATAATAATGAGTTGGGCGCCTTGTCTGTTAGGAACAGACTGTTGTAATAAATACAATTAAGTATCTCAGGGAGTCGTGAGTACATAGGACCTACACATTACTTTGTGCGACCATAAAAGGTTAAATAATTCAATTAATTTGAGATGGTAAAACTTATGCAATTCAATTTAAAAAAACAAAGTCCAATCAGGTAGTTATTTTAAAATCTATGTCACCGCAGAGACATCTGCCCTGTGTGCACAGGTCAGCGTTGAGCTCAGAACCAGTAGAGAAAGTCAGGCCAAGTGTAGTGTGTACAGCCACACTGTCGGGGGTATATAGGAGACCTCCTGCCAACAAACACTACATTGTAGAACTAACAAAGGCAGGGATTTGAATCCACCTACAATTATAAGATGTGAAACACTTACAAACTGGAGGTAAAAAACAACATTCAATCGAGCAGCAGCTCAGACCAGCTTGCCAGCCACCTATGCCTTCAGCATCCACCTGTGATATTCGAAAAACCATACTTAGAAACACGAGACAATAAATTCTCAACCTACCTTCATGTGACATTTCTAAATACATTCACAATGCAAGTCTTTTACAATTTTAGTAGGAAACCAGTGAAAATAACAGAGGATCTTACCACGAGGGATAACAAATTCAGCACAGAGTTTCCCAGACAGCAATCACAAATAATACGACCAGGAACGTGTTCTGATTTCAACCTCTAGCTATGCATTGTAAAAAAAGCGAATTGATAAGAAAACGAAATACGTAAACAAAACAACCACTGGCATGAACTAAACCAAGTAACTACTTACCAGACGAAGTTAGTGGATCCACAAAAATTAATTTATCCAATGTCAATTCGAACCGGCGGCAATCTCAAATGACAAGTACGACCAAATGAAGTTAACTTTTATATTCGTCCTTTCGAACTGGCAAAGGTTCATATGACATGCAGCTTAGTCTTTAGAAAAACAACAATTTCGACAAAGTGATGAAATCACACGTTACACTGTTGCCTGGAAGAAATCGCTTTTTAGCGATAAGGCCGCCTATTGTACAAATTTGTACTATTTTTTGTTGATTATTCAATATTCGTTGTTTGTGTACAATAAAGTATATTTCATTTCATTCAATATCATCTTCCAGATCATTTTAATTTATATCATCTTGTATGTATATTTTATGTATTCTAATGATTAATATTTTCTTTGACATTGTTTTGATTTTATTGTTGACATATTCATTTCTGAAGTAATACAAATTATATTATATTTACTTTTCTTGACCATTTTGAATGCAATAATTAATTTTATCAGATAATTATTTTGCCTTGACAATATAAAAAAATCGTTACATTAAAATTGAGAAGTTTTTGTTTGAATTTAGTCAATTTTAGTGGGTTTCCGAATTGCTTTAGGAGTATTATTTGTGAACAGTTGGTGACACTGTTCCATGGGCAAAACAGCAAACTACAATATATCTTATAAACTTTTTTCTTGGCAAAAAGTCTTGTAGTGAAACCACAGTAAATAATGAAAAAATAACCTGTCAAATTCCTTTCCTATAATATTAGAAAAAATTAAAAATTTAAAAACTAGTCTTAATGACTCGGAGATAAAAAACTAAAATGTGTTTAACCACAATTGTACTTAAAACGTCGAGTACCGTTTTCTAAAGGAATAAAAGGCTTGTTTCTATATAAATGGTATATTTATAAAATAAACAGTAATAATTTCACATGTAATTTTGCTGGTTGTTTTGATATTTTGTGTTATTATGCTGTATTTCAAGTTACGATATTTTTTATTCTTATTTGCCTTAGTTTTAAATATTAATTATGCTCTTTCTGAACTTCTTACGGCAACTATTATCGCTGGTACAATGGTAGGTGGGTGGTTTGGTTGGGACACCTTAAAAGCGAATACTGTTTGTCGTTTTACGGAATGTTGTAACGACAGATATGTGCCATATGATTTAAACAGTAAGTTAACATTTCTTTTAATTTGGTACTGACTTTTAAACATAAATACGGACGGGGATATAAATTTTTATCCACATGAATGAATATTAGTACATAAATATTTTTTTTTACAGAGTTAAAAGTTAATCTTTCACAAAAAATGTTTGGTCAGCCATTAGTTAATGAGTTAGTGAATATACTACTTGCTCATAATGAAAGCATACACAACAAAAGTAGAAAAAATAAGAAGGCTTTAGTCTTGAGCCTACATGGATGGTCTGGTGTTGGTAAAAATTTTGCAGCATCTCTAATAGCCGAAGCAATATATCTTAAGGGCATGCAAAGTCAGTTTGTAAAAGTCTTTATGGGAAAGAAAGATTTTGATTGCAGTGAAATCGAAAACGCTAAAGTAAGCATTTGAGATTATTTTAGTAATTTTTATTCACTGTTGTTATTAAAATTTACAAATGATTTATTTTCAGAAAAACTTAATAGCGAAAGTCAATGAGATTGTGAGGAAATGTCCAAGAGCTTTAATTATATTTGATGAGATTCATGACATGTGTCCTTCTGTTTTGGATGCCATAAAGCCCATGCTTGATCATCACCATGCTGTTGATGGCATTGATTACAGGTAAATATACTGTATTCCGACACATACAAAGATACTTTTTTTCATTATAAATTGTAAAATACTTATTGTAAAATACTTATAATATCACTAATCACACTATTCGGCTGCCTAGGTAACTATCCACAACACAGGTTCACACCGTGCGACCACTCCTTACACACTGAGTATCAGTCGACTCCCCCCACTATATATCACTGGACTTCCCCCACTATAACACTCTCTCCCACCTGTACACTACATCTCTTCCTTATTTTAATTTAAATAATAAAAGTATACAACGGAATTCCTAACATCTTTATTAAGTACTCATGCATAATTATACTGCTTATAATTACAAAGATACACAAATTAAATTATTATCAATCTCCATTATCACTTTCAGGATTCACAATATTCCAATTACCATTCTCTACTCTCTTGAGATGGATGATATTTCTTCGAAACTCTTTCCCCGTAGAATCGTTTGATACTTTTATGTCTCCACCATTAACATCTTTCACAGTATGTGTATCCGGATTATAGTTTGGGGTTAGTTTGTTATCTTTAACCATATTCTTCACGTAAACCTTTTCCCCTAAGTTGCAATCCACTGCTTTCCTTTTTCGGTCCACATATTCTCTTCCTTTCTCCTTTTTTTCCTTATCTCTGTCTCTGATGTCCGAATCCATTGATTCCATTTTATGCTCCATGTCCATAGCTGTAGGTATTTTATCTCTGAACTGCCTGTGAAAGAAAAGTTCTGCGGGAGTTTTTCCGGTTGTGGAATGGGGGGTGCTATTGTACATAATTAAATATTCCAGAAGTTCTTCTTTCCAGTTTTTCTTTTCCACTTGACAGATCTTTAAACGTTTCAGTACATCTCTATTCTGGCGTTCAACCTCGCCATTCATTTGCGGCCAGTAAGGAATGGTATTGAACATTACAATGCCGCACTCTTTGCAAAATTCTTTAAAGATCTCGCTAGTGAATTGCTTACCATTATCGCATGTCAATGTCGAAGGGTATCCTAGTCGAGAGAATATTTCCTTAAGATTTTTCACTGTTTCTGTAGCCGTGATATTTCTCATAACTTTTATTTCTTTATATCGACTGTAGTAATCGACTATAATAAGCAAATAATCATTTGATGGAAGGGGTCCTAGAAAGTCTACCGCAACGTCAATCCAGGGTTCGACAGGGAGATCTCGTCTCTTAATAGGATGTGGTGGATTGGGTGCTGAGACAAGTGTGCATCCTCTACAAGCTCTGACTCGATTCTCAGCGTCTTTATCAATTTTTGGCCACCACACCTTAGTTCGGAGGCGAGTCTTCATGGCCACTATTCCAGGATGGCCTTGATGAGCTGCTTCTAGGACTCTTTGTCTTAGTTTCTTAGGGATAATAAGTTTACTCCCTCGAAGGGCTATACTTCCTTGAAAGCATATTTCTGTCTGAAAAGTTTTATAGCCGTTCATAAATTCATCCCATGTGTTTTCATAGATTCCTTTCTTTAATGCCAGGATTTCTTCATCAATTGCAGATTCCGCTTCAATTTCATGTAATGGAACTGCGACTGGTCTGCTAAACTCCACAATTGAATTAATATAGTTCTCATTGTCGAAAGGTTTAAGCGTATTCGATTGGCAAAGACGCGAAATAGGGTCAGCGATATTTTCCTTGCCCGGTCGGTAAATTACCCTGTACTTGTAAGCCTGCAGACGTAGAACCCATCGTTCGATGCGGGCACAAGGTTTAGATTTAGGCCCGAAAATAATTTCCAAGGGTTTGTGATCGCTGATAAGTTCGAATTCTTTGCCAAGTAAGTATATTTTGAAATGCTCTACTGCCCATACAAGAGCTAAAGCCTCTTTCTCCGTCTGACAATATCTCTATTTGAGTTCTATCTTCTGGGTTATAAAAGCCCAGTGTTTGTATGTTTGACAATCGTTTCTTCAGACTTTCAAATGCCTCATCCGGAGAAAGTTCCAATATTTCCGAATACTTGCAGATTTATTTAACTTCAACCGTCTTATCCGTCGTAAGGGCTCCGTGAGCGATGCCAGATTGGGTATCCACTTCCCCACGTAATTGACCAAGCCAAGGAAACTTTGTACTTCATCAACGTTGACGGGTTTTCTTGATGACTGAATGGCGTCAATATACTTATCGAGGGGTTTTATTCCTTTTTCAGAAAGTTCATGCCCAAGAAACTCAATTCGTTTTGTTTTATAAATACATTTTTCCTCATTAAGAAGGACATCATTATCCTTCAATACTTGCATTACTCTGTTAAGGCGATAGTCATGTTCTTTTTCATCACACCCATAAATTATTATGTCATCAATAAAATTTGAAGTACCTTCACACCCCAACAACATTTTCTCTAGTACTTTCTGAAACATTTCAGGGGCACACGACACACCAAACATGAGTCTTTTATAGCGGTATAGGCCTTTACTGGTGCTGAAAGTTGTAATGTACCTGCTGTCTTCATCAATTTCTAGTTGATGGAATGCATTTTTTATATCAAGCCGGGAAAAATACTTAGCTTGTCGAAAATTTGGTAATAATTCGTCCATTGTTGGGAGTGGGTGATTCTCCCTTATGATAGCTTCGTTGGCTCTTCTCATGTCAATACAAATCCTGATTTCCCCGTTTTCTTTGAGAACTGGAACCATTGGAGACACCCATGGTGATGGTCCGTTGACTTCCTCAATGATGTCGGCTTCTTTGAGTTCAGCTAGTTTCATGTTTACCTTTTCTTCCAAAGGTATTGGTATTCTCCTGTACGGTTGTACGACAGGTTTTTATTTCTCTATTGATAGGGATCTGAATCGTCACGTCCTTTAATTTAGGAAAGGTACTGATGCTATTTATCTTGTTGCCAATTTTAAGCACGTTCAGTTCAATGGCAGTTTTCTTCCCAAGAAGGTTCCGTGTTCCATTTCGAATGACGTAAAAAGTGGCTTTTATGCCCCTTCTTCCACTAACCGTTATATTGGCATTAAATGCGCCAAGTACATCCAGTGGTATTTGACTCCCGTATGGCAACAGTATCTTTTCAGGATTCTTAATTTGATTCGTAACTTTCACCTTTTGGCTTTTTAAAAATGTCCATGTATTATCGGAAATGATATTGCACCTACTACCCGAATCGATTAGCATTTCTATTACAACATCACCGACTTTGCATTTGATGACTGAATCTTCATCCAGATGGAAAACATAGTCCACTTCGTCAGAATCTTTATGACCTTTATTAAATTTTGATCTCTTTCTCCTGTCAAATTTATCATCTGTTTTTGATTCTGTCCTTCGTTTTTGTGGTTTTGTTTAGCAGTGACTCATAAAATGCTCAATAATACCGCATTTCAAACATTTTTTGTCTTTAGCCGGACATTCACTATCAAATGATAAATGTTTGTTACTGCCACATCTGAAGCAAGTTTTTCTAAAACCCCGACTCATTGGCGGTTTCTTAATGTCTACTTTGTTGATGTCCAATTTATTGGCATCCACCACTTTACTCTGTCCAGTTTTTCAAACTGTTCAAGCTGCCTATTTACAGTTTCAAGTGTAGTAGCAATATTAATGACTTGTTGAAGAGAAATACTGTCACCTTCTGCCAAGATTTTCTTCCTTAATGCTGCACTACGGCTTTTCTCGATAATTTGGTCTATCAGGTGTTCTTCCTTAGCCATAAATTTGCATTTGTCAGCTTGGTTTCGGAGTCTTACTAGGAAAGTTTCAAACCTTTCTTCTTGTTTCATAAGTCTAAAGATATATCGTTCGTAGTATCTACTTTGCTTTGGCGAAAAGTATTCATTTAACTTTTCTATTGCGACATCATAGACATCTACACCATCTATTTCATCGACATGGGCACCTGGTAAGTTATAGTAAACTTCTTGTAAGGTCCGCCAATATGTAGAAGAGGAGCTCGTTTTCTTTTGCTCGATTCAATATTTGTGGCTAAAAAATATACTTCCAAAGCTCTTCTCCATTTCTCCCACCTAACCCCAACTGACACTGGGTCGCCCTCACATTCAAAATGATCTAAGCTCGAGACATTTCTGAACCTGTAACAATACATAGTAATTGATCCTCGTTTAATATCACTTGACTTTATGTCTAAACATAGTCTATCTTATTGACTTTCACATTGGCACTTAGGCCCTATCTTATTGGCCATTGCAATACAGTCTTTCTTATTGACTTCATAAACCCAAAGCCTTTCTTATTGACTTCATAAGCCCAAAGTTTTTCTTATTGACTTCATAAGCCCAAAGTCTTTCTTATTGACCTCATATACCCAAAGTCTTTCTTATTGACCATTTTAATACAGTCGTATCTTATTGACCGTTTTAATACAGTCGTATCTTATTGACCGTTTTAATACAGTCTATCTTATTGACCGTTTTAATACAGTCTATCTTATTGACCGTTTTAATACAGTCAATCTTATTGACCTCATTAAACATATAGTCTTTCTTATTGACCATTAAATACATACATTGATATACACGCTGTAGATATATTAGAGCAAATAATTGTTAGTTAATATACTCTATTTAAAGAGAGTCATTTATTATATACATACTGTATTATTGTTAACACCTCAATAAGCAGATCCTCAAATTTGTTGAGTTTATAAAACATCTCATGTTAAACAACGTAAGTAGGTAACTACAGAATTTGGTTGAATAATGTTAACATTATTTAAGGCATAATAGTTTTTTTTTTTTTTTTTTTTTGAGTCCACTTTTTAATGAAATATTTGCATTTACCTATCTTAACCGCTCGCAAACGTTTCGAAAACGGTATAAAAGATAATTCAGGTGTTTATTGAAATATCGGACGAAAGTTCATATAAATTAGGGTCATTACGAGTGGTACAATTTAATAAACTTTTCTTAACGTTATTTTTTGAAAACATTTATTGTTTCTCACACGTGCATGATATCTGATTTTTACTTATTTCTTCCTTCAATTGATAAAATAATGTTTTATATGGGTACTTACGCTTTTTTTCCTTTTTATCTCGTCGCCACTTGTAAAATACTTATTGTAAAATACTTATAATATCACTAATCACACTATTCGGCTGCCTAGGTAACTATCCACAACACAGGTTCACACCGTGCGACCACTCCTTACACACTGAGTATCAGTCGACTCCCCCCACTATATATCACTGGACTTCCCCCACTATAACACTCTCTCCCACCTGTACACTACATAAATATATAAATTTTTTTTTTAATAGAGACAAAAAAATCTGCACCTAAGCCTACCTAACAAATTTAAATTTTTAATAAATTTAAAATTTGTAGAAAAAGTATGATAGAATGTCAAATAACATTGTAAAACTGTATTCGAAATTATTTGTAGTTACTAAACTACACATAGTAAGTACCTTGTTCATGGGACGATGGATAAGCTTCTATAACAAAATCTCAGTGTCAACTCAAAATGCGCAAAGCTTAAGGTTTAAGAAATTTATTAAAGAAAAACTTTATAAAAAGGGTTATTATAATATAAATCAATACATTAATGACAATAACCACTGGGCCATTTCTAAAAGAAAAATTTGTTGTATAATATTTTAATTTTCTTCAGAAAAAAAAATTGACAAAAAAGAGGATACCTACAAAGTTTTATTTCGCCTGTTTCTTCTCCGTTATAGGAACCTTATTACGAAACGGTCGATAAATAAAATTTATTTTTCTTATGTCAATGAATTAATGATTTTGGTTTGACTTTGTAAGCTGGAAAGGATATTACAATGGATGCGCCAAGTATTGCTTCAAATGCTAAAAAACAATGTAGTTCAAAGACGTTAAGATTTTCGTTAGTGTGGCAATCAGCCGTATATGATCAGCTTAGTTGCTAAAGCGTCAAGCCGCAAATGCCGAAGACGTGGGTTCGATTCCCACAGTGGCGACAATCTTTTCGTACTTTTTCTACAAATTTTAATAAATATATTGATCAAATAATTTAATGTTTAGTATGTCATTCATTTGCTTAGATGCCATGGTTGATGATTTAACAGCATTGAATTCATATGAATAACTCAAATTAATTTGTAAATTTTTCGACATAACTGTTACATGGCCTGAAAAAATTAGCTAGAAATATTTTGTATAACTTTTTTTTTCAACCTTAAATGTACTTTTATAATGAATGGGCTGTGATGGAACTAACCTGAAACCACCTATTGATATGCATGTAGTTTATAAATGGAGTTATAAAACCAATAACCAAAAGTATATTTTTTTTAATTGATACTACTGAAGAATTTTAATTTTATACCAGTAAAGAAAAGTTCATTTCTGCTTTATAATTCAGTATGAAAAGCAAAATATTGTAACTTGAAGAAAATGTGCGAAAACTATGTTAAGAAGTAACTAAGCCTCTTTTCTATATTTATTATGTTGGCAGTACTGTGTATACAGTTTTTGAAGTCAAATTAGTAAAATTGCGGATTTCCCTATTGAAAATAACAACTTTTAGTTTTTTTCTTCAAACTAAGCAACATCTGAATTCTGCCATATTTTGCTTTTGAAATGGAAATTTTGTTCAGTATAGGCAGTTTTGGGTTCACACCGATTCCGCTTCGTGCTCTCGTACGGAACGGACCTCTCTCTAAGACGGAGGGCTCATGCCACCCGAATTAGACGCTACTCGCAACTTAGGTTGCAATTTAAATCTTTGTGCAAGTAGTGCAATAGATTAGTGTAGTGTAGTGTTGTGCTCGTAGGCAGGTTCCTGTTCTGTATTCAGTTGAATTCTACACACACTTCTCGCCTCAGAGGCGGCATTGTTTTATTTAATAACTGTGTGCTTGTTGCGATAGGCGACAGCTAGGTACCCACCCTAGCGCACCTAAAGCGCAGGCGAATTAGTTGTTACTTTTAGACACACACCTCCCTGCCGCAAGGTGGGGAGGCCTATTTAGTTAACTGCACGCCGGCGGGGCGCAAGCCCCAAAGGCTCAAGCGCTCGAAATGGGTTCCCTCCTAGAGGAATTCCTTCGCCAACGATGTCCTGAAGTGTGGGCAAACTTTCTCGCGTTCGCGAAAGAAAAATGTTTAGTCGTCAGGTTCGCCAGCGATAGCCCGGCTTCACCGGCATTTGCCTCGCCGCCATCTCCGGTCCCTCTGCGCCCGCTAACGAGTCGCCTTCAGCGACAGTAGTTACGCCCGTCGCGTCGACTTCCGCCGCTGCGATCGAACCCAACGCGCCTTCCGCGCAACCAATTTCGGCCCCCTTCCGCGCTGTCGTTCCCGACTCACAATCGGATGGCGGCTCGGACATGGAGGTCGAAACTACCCCCGCTAATAACGCGAACACTGACGGCTTTACCGTCGTAAAGTCGCGTAAGAAGGGCAAAAAACGTCCCGCAACCGATAGCGACCCCGAATGCGAGGCCGCCTCGTCCAACCGTCCCATCGCGACGTCCGCCAAAAAGGCAGCCGCGACTGCCCAAACGGAACCTGAATTCGCCGCCGAGCGAAAAATTAAGCCACCGCCTCCTATTATAATTCAAGAAAAGGCAAAGTGGCATCAAGTATGCTCGTGGTTTGAACGCCACAACATCCGCGACCCACGGTCGAAAAATAGCGAATACTTAGTATAATAGTAGCGAAATACTTGCGCGAAAATAAGATTTTAGAGAAAATTAGATTTCACACCTACTCTTTGCCCGAAGAACGCAAGCTTCGTGTAGTTATCAAGGGCGCCCCAAAGAGTCGGATGTCGACAAGGCGAAAAACCGACATCCGCACTCAGGGATACCCTGTGCATGCCGTCCGACGCCTCAGACACCGTGTCCCTATGGACATGGTGATGGTTGAACTTGACCCTACCCCGGAAGGTAAGGCCATCTTCAACCTGAAGAGGGTCTGTGGGCTGAGTGTGTCACAACTGCCAACGCTATAGCCACACGGCTAATAATTGTTTCGCTCACCCTAGGTGCGTCAAATGCACCGGTGACCACGGTACGCCCGAGTGCACGCGACCAAAAGTTTGCACAGATCCACCGGATTGCGTAAACTGCCACGCTACCGGCCATCCGGCTAGCTACAGAGGCTGCGCTAAGGCCCCGAAAACTCCCGCGAGAAAATCTCCCGCGAAATCAACATTGCCCAAACCCGCGCCCGTGAAATACGTTCCCGCGCCCGTACCCGTCGTCAACGCCTGGGCGAAACCCCAGGTGGCCGCACAGGTAGTCGCGCCCCCGGTCGCCTCACGACCAACGCTAGCCCAATCGCAGCCCGCCATTCAACAGGCGCCGAGGCCGCAGGTGCAGTCAACACCATCGGTATTCTCCGAAAACAAAGACGACCCATTCGCCCAAATTGCGAACATCTGCGCTTTATTAGACCGCATAAATAGAAAAGAGCTCGCCGTATTGTCCGCTAAAATAGCGGCCGCCACATCTGGCACCGAGCGGTTCCAAGCCATTAGCGAACATAAAATGCTTGTAGAAGCCCTCTGGGCATTTACGAGCCAACCATAAAATCTATAGTCCGCGCAATAAAACCCTCCGCCGCGTCGTTAGTTAGAACTCATAAAAAACTTTTATGGAAAGTACAACCGCAGGTAGAACAAAACCTCGGGCTCTGGTTGTTTCGTATTTCAACGCAAACGGCATTAAGGGTCAAAGGGACGAAATCGCAGAATTCCTTCGCGATTATAATGTAGATATTTTTCTAGTGCAAGAGACATTCTTGAAACCTAGTGTACGCGATCCCAGAATCGCAAACTACAACATAGTCCGCCACAACCGGTTAGCAAACCGTCTGGGAGGCACCTTAATTTATTACAAACGGTCCTTGCACTGTAGCCCGCTCGACATTCCAGAGCTAAGCCATATAGAGGCATCCGCGTGTAGGTTAGCGCTCACCGGCCATAGGCCGCTTGTAATAGTCTCAGCCTACCTCTCAGGGAACAAAACCTTATTACCAAGCGACCTAGATACGCTACTCAACTTAGGCCCATCCGTAATAATTGTAGGAGATCTAAATTGCAAACATGGCTCATGGGACATTCACAGCATCCCAAATAACAACGGAAAGCATCTCTTTAGCTTATCTGATAATTTAAACTTTACCATAATCGCTCCTGCGACTCCCACTAGGTATCCTACGTGGACAACTACCAACACGCGACACCGAGTATCCTAGATATCATGTTATTCAAGGAGGTCTCGCTCGACATCGAGTCGATAGAGACAATCCATGAACTAGATTCAGATCACAGGCCCGTCCTGTTTAAACTGGGCCAGAACGCCGGCGCGGTCCCTCCGACCAAATCCGTAGTGGACTGGCATCGTCTTGAGGTCAAACTCAGGGCCTTGGACTCCCAGGACATAGTCAACCTACGCGAGACAATAGCTACGTTCGATGACGCAAATCGAGCGATAGCAAGTCTCCGAGAATCTATTACTTCCGCAGTCGCAGACTCAGAACGGACGGTGAAACTGTCGGGCGACCGACGGTTTAACTTTCCGCCCGATCTGCGACTGCTAATTAGACAGAAAAATGCAGCCAAACGCGCTTTCGACCGATACCGATCGGAATCGAACCGAACCCTACTTCGACGCCTTCAGCTAGAAGTCAAAAATCGTGTATCGGAACACCGACACACAACGTGGGACACCCTCCTAGAGGACATCGAGCCATCGCACACTGCCTACTGGCGGTTGGCCCGCAGTCTGAAAGCAGATCCCCTCGAATCTCTACCGCCGTTAGTTAGACCTAATAGCGCTTCAGCAGCCCTAGATGACTCCGAAAAAGCCGAATGCCTTGCGGACAACCTAGAGCAGCAATGTACACCATCGCGCGAACACACCGATACAGCCCACCTAACGGAGGTGGACCGCGTAATCGAGATTAGGGCTGCGCTTCCACCGGAAGGCGATCCTTTGAGTTCAGTGACCCCCGAAGAGGTCCAAGAGATTATTAAAAATTTAAAACCGAAATCCGCCCCGGGCCCAGATAATCTTAGTAACAAAATTTTCAAAGCTCTCCCTGGGCCGCTTATCTGCTTACTGGCGACCATTTTCAATACTTTACTCTCCAGTTGCTCCTTTCCGGACGACTGGAAAGAAGCCACGGTTATCGGCATTCGCAAGCCGAATAAACCAGCCAACCAGCCCTCTAGTTATCGTCCCATCAGCCTACTCAGGTGTCTGGAGAAGCCCTACGAGCGGCTTTTATTAAAGAGGCTCAAAGAGCACGTGTTTTCCAACGGCCTTCTGCCGGCGGAACAATTCGGCTTTCGAGCTAGACATTCCTGTCCCGATCAACTATTCCGCCTAACAGAACATATCCTAAAAGGTCTAAATCACTCTAAACATATTAGTACAGGGGCTCTTTTCTTCGATGTCGCAAAAGCTTTCGACAAGGTCTGGCACAACGGCTTGCTTTACAAGTTGTACACACTCAAAGTGCCAGATAGGCTCGTACACACCATCCGGGCCTTCCTGTCGAACCGCTCTTTTCGATATCGAGTTGAAGGCACCCTCTCCACAAGCCGCCGCCTCATGGCCAGCGTACCACAAGGCTCCTGCCTCTTACCTTTGCTCTTTACGCTCTACACGAGCGATATACCTAAAGACCCCCACGTCAATCTCGCGCTTTTCGCGGATGACATGGCGCTCTTTTATTCAGATTGCAACCTTAGTCAACTAACCACTCGACTCCAAAGCGCCGCCAACCGCCTTGGCGATTGGTTCCGCAAATGGAGAATAGAAATAAATCCCGAAAAGAGTGTGGCGATTCACTTCACACGAAGTACTTACCCGTCACATCTTTATAATGGCCCTCGTCAATGCAGAAAGTTTGGGCAAATATCTCTTTATGGTCAACCGCTCCCCTGGGAGAAAAAGGTCAAATACTTAGGAGTCACTTTCGACTCACGTATGTCATTTAATACGCACATTAATAACGTTCGAAATAGAGCCGCGTTCGTCTCCGGCCGGCTACACAATTTAACTAACTCTAAAAGTAAAATGCCCTTAAGGCACAAATTATTATTATATAAGACCTGCGTACGACCTATTATGTCCTACGCATGCATGACCTTCGCCCACACGCACCCAACTCGCTTGTACAAGTTGCAAATAGTACAAAATAAATTCATCCGCCGCGCAACCGGTGCGCAGTGGTATCAACGCAACGTCGACCTGCACAGCGATTGCAGACTCCCAACGATTCGCGAATATTTTAAAGACCTGACCAAACGGTTCTTCGATAGAGCCGAACATCATCCCAACCCTCTGGTCAAACGCGAACGTCAACAAGCGTCGCCCGCGAAACGTCCTCATCAACCCGATCGAGGAAGGGGACTTAGATACGTCGGACCCATCGCCGGGGGTCCCGCCGGATAACACTATACCCACAGTTAGTGCAACAATAAACACACTAGTTCGCCCTCGCGTCCGAGCACGGCGAGACCAACACAACGCGTACACAAGGTACACCCGCGTTCCGGGGCGGTTCTCACCACCCCCAGCCACCGATTAGCTAATTGCACAGTCGACGGCCATCGGGGTTTCAGTCCGAACCGCGACCTCGATGGCCCTTAGTTGACACACCATAGTTAAACGCACGCGTGAGCACATGCGTGGCCCTACCCACAGCGGAGGGCCCAAACCCGTGGGTTCTGGCTAGCCCACCAGTTCTGCGACAGATAAAGCTTTAATAGTCTCGGGACTGAAAGCAAAAACATCAGTTAATACAAGATACAAGGGTTCACAGCTTGAGTGTTTTACCAAGATCTCAATATATGAATTTATTCGGTAAAGAAAAATCATTAATGAAATAATCAACAAGCAGAATTAGGCAGTCGCTTATAGTTTTCAATAAAAAAAGGTATTATTTTCCGTTAGCTCCGGGTGTTTTTCGACCTCACAAAATTTTTTATTCGGTAGATAAAAATCACTAATGAAATAATCAACAAGCAGAATTCTCTAGTTGCATATAGTTTTGGAGAAAAAAAAAATGTTTAAAACATATTATTTTGAAATCTGCGACCTCTTAATACTGCTTTTTCATTATTTCATTAATGATTTTTCTATACCAAATAAAATTTTTGTTATGTTAAAAACACCTGGAAGCTAATAGAAAATATTCCCAGTGTGTAAATCAGTTAATTGTTACAGGGATTGCATATTTATATTTATTTCTAATATTGGTGGACCGGAAATAGCCTCAAATCTTCTTCAATTGTATAGTCAAGGAATAAAACGAAATGAAGTAGAATTTCACCATTTTGAACCTATAATAAGACGAACATCATATTATACAGGTGCAACAATGTCTTTGTTTTACACTTTAAAATAATGATTATTCATTTCTGTGTGTTTGTAACTTATATTTCCAACCCAATTTCTAATTTCAAAGTATATTAAAGTTTTTTATAATTTGTCGAAGAAAGAGTATTAGTTGTTTTTTTTTTTATTTTGAACTGGCCAGCACTTGACTGCCATCCCACCTGATGGTAAGCACCGATGCAGCCGTTGATGTTAAGCGTGCTAGCTCAGCAAAAACCTATTCACTCTTGTCTTCAAGATGTCTATGTGTTCAAAAAGTTAATTTTTACAGGTGGATTTGAAAAATCATCAACCATTGCCCAGCATTTAATCGACCATTACATACCATTCTTACCTTTGGAGCAACATCATGTTGAGATGTGTGCATTGGCTGAATTCCATTCGCTTGGTGTATATCATCCCACTGATGTAATGATGGAGTGAGTAATTATTTATTTTTGCTAATAAGCTGCGATTTCCATAGCACTTATGACCTTTTGGTCGCGAGAAAACAACCCTAGAAGCGAGCTAGCGCTGGATGTTTTCTCTACACCTCGAGTATAGAGCCGTGTACTCCCGCAAGTGCAGTTACCGCAGTCAGAGATAGGTATGGCTAAAAGGACATCATCACCACCAACTAGCCTTGAGCTGGTCGAGATTACGCCCGAGCTATCGGGACCAGGACCCTTAGGCCTTATGTCAGCTGCAGTACATTCCTTTGGCTCCATGTTTGTTTTATTGTTTTTTTTTAATTTATAACAAAATGGAACAAAACATTTGGTTGGGATAGCTCTTAGATTACTCTAGTAATTAATAACTTAATGGCATTTGTAAACAAAACTATAAAAAAAATTGTAAATAAATCATAGCTCCTTTATAACTATATTTGAGCAGAGCAGAGCAGACACGCTAAAGTTGCTGCGGACAAATACTCAACCACGGAATAGAGAAAACTGTGGAAGTGGTTCTCACAGTCCCTAGTACCAGACCCGCTGTCGCCGAACTGACACAAGTAGTGCTTGTGTCGTGTTCTGAACAACAAATGTATCTTAGCTGCTATTGGCATTAACTATTCGAAATATTTAAACTTAAATGTTAATTGCTGTTAATTGAAAAATACACCGTAAAGTATAGACATTAAAATTTAATTTATGAATGATGTATTTGTGACGTTTTTCGTTTCAACCTCTTACAGGAAAAAATATCAAGTGAGTACAGCCCCTTGACACTAGATATCACGACCATAATGTGCATAATCTCTTGGGTTAAAGACAATAATTGCCTATTACTACTTGACACAAAGTTTGTATTTTTAGTTGTTAGGGTTGTTTTCTTACTTTAATAGAAATAGAATTTATCGATATTTTAGTTACACCGACAGTGGTAAATTTTTAGTTAACAGAACAAAAAACGAGTCCAACTCGTTTTTTGTGTTCTGTATAGAACATTCAAATTTGTGTAGCGAGTTAGGCTGAGTTAATGAATTTCTCAAGGCATATGATAATTAAAATGTGGCTTTTTTGTTAAAAGCAGATAATTTTCCACATAATATTATGAAAAAGTCATGCTGGATTGAGATGCAATTGATTGTGCCAGTTGCGTTTATCCACTTTTTTTTACAAAACTCAAATTAAAATAACTCCAAGTAAAACAATGAAAATAAGTATCCTTAAGATGAACACGATTGTTCACAGTAAAATTATAAACTATAGTTATGATATAAATGTTCTAGCTTATGTTAACTTAAATCTATGATCGACGTGTTTTTTTTTAAGTCAAGTCAAAAAAAAATGGTCACTTCACTTACTGAGTAGCAAAGAAAACTAAAGAAAAAAACTAACTGAGTAACTTTCTAGCAATCCCTACTTGAGTAGTGTTTCTTGACAAGGTAAAATACCCTTTAAAGCTTTAAACATTAGGTTACCTCTTGAGTGTAGTTCAAAGCAAATTTTAATTTTTTCGTAAAATTGTTTAATTTTGTAAAATAACTAAAATAAATATAAATTGTGATGTGAAAGTCTTCGAGTCATTTTTGTTCGGCTATTATTTTTTCATTTGTTTATAATTTGGAGGACATGTGAAACAGTGCGGGCGATTGGAGTCGCACGCGCTGTTACACACGTGTTTGAACTCGTATTGCCTTCACCTACTTTCTTCACCCTTTGCCTAGTAACACTTTCGCTTAACTGCGGTCGTCGGGTTATACCAACATGTTTCCACTTGTTTTCTTTATTCCGTGTAGGTACACCACACACGAGCATACAATTACAGAAGGATTTTATTGGATACCTACAAAGGATAGCGAATAGGTGTGCCCTGTTTCAGCCTTGACGTTTTTTTTAGAGACACCATTAAGTTTTGCGACCTATACGTTCTTCTTTATCGTTCCCTCACTAATGAGGATCGTGAACATAATATATGATTAATAGATCTTTGTAGCTTTTCTCTTGATTTTGGGAAAATCATTTTCTTGTAAGGAAATATATGGGTCCTTACAAGAAAATGAGTTTTCAAAAAGGTAAACATCTCTTTACGTGTGCCATGGCTATTTGGATTTTATATTTTTTATAGAAGGGACTGCGATCTAGAAAGACCTATCTTCCCTTCTTCTTCTAGTCTTCCCTTCGAAAACATTACCCCTTTACTGCAGGATAACCTTATCCTGTATTGTAAAGATATTGTACATGCATAAATTTTACCTGACTAAAATACTAATTAAATCTTTCTGTCCTTGTACTTTTTTAAAATATGATTTTACTTTACAGGGATGCTTTATCAATAATCACATATGGACCGACTGAGGACAAACCCATATTTGCGAATAATGGATGTAAACGTTTTACAAAACACATTCCTTATGTAATACAAAAATATAGGCCTAAAAATGAATTGTAAAAGCTACTAATGTTTAAGTATATTGTGATATGAGTTTTGTGTACCTGCAGTAAAAATTAGCTTGAAGCTAATATTGAAATATGAGTTAAATAATAACCATGAATAGAATCTGAATGTTTTTTTGCTTGTTTGCAATTATGCTATTAATAAAACTCCTATTCTAATATCACACACAAAAATATTTTTGAATTACAAGAATTTTCAAAGTAATTGAATTCTCTTATTTTGGTGTTTACCTATTTAGTAACATAAGATGCATAATGTGCATAATAAAGCAATTGTCACCGCAAACTGCACAAATTTTACTTAACATCCTCAATTCAATAACCTTCAATGTACAATAGAAACCGTACAAGTATATGATTACATAATGAGTTTATTTTAATTGTAACAGTACATATTCTATTTATCCCCAATGGATTTTCATTCTGCTTTAAGAAAAAAAAATATTGTGACTAATGTTATGGCCAAATCATTAATGCAAATGTTTGTGTATAAAAAGTCGAAAATTATTTTAGATTTTTTTTTAAATGTGCTTATATTAATGGCAATATTTAATTTCAACATCATGATCCTCTCATTCCTATAAACTTCGTTGTTCCCTGGGAATGAGATGATCGCTCCTAAGCTATTTCTAAAAAAAAAAATATATACTGTAGAACTATGTATTTGTTGAGTAAAAAAAAATGACAAAAAAGAGATACCTACGGAGTTTCTTTCGCCTGTTTCTTCTCCGTTAGAGGAACCTCATTACGAAACGGTGGTAGATTTAAAAAAAATGACTATCGATAAATGAAATATATATTTCTTATTTCGATGAATAAATGATTTGAATTTGATTTGTTAAATAATATAAGTATTGAAATTTAAATAAGTATTATTTATTTTCAGTTCAACTAGTGCGATAGAAATACTTATATTTTGTTAACGAAAAGAAAATGTGAAGTCTGTAAAGTTCAATGTATGCCTCTTTTCACATTTACTTTTCTCCAGTAATCTGAGTTCATATCTTGATGACAGTGCCACCAAATTGGTTCATTTATACAGCGTGTCGTTACCATCGCGACAATAAATGAACACATCTAACGCTACTAGCCAATAATCATAAAAAATATTGACGTTAAAAAAAATTCATAATTAAAAAAAATATTTTTCAAAAAAAACTAATTAAGTAAAAAAAAACAAAATTTGTAACATCCTAAACAACTACATCTGACTGATTCATACATTCAAAGAATTTTTCATTAGTTGCCACAGGGCCGTATTACAAGCCTCTCCTTCTAACAGTATGTTTTGTCTCTTTTAAATTCATTCAACCCATTCATACGCTTTGTGACCTTTACATAAAGTTTTATACGTAAAGGTGTCCTAAAATTCTTTGTTTTGGAAAATTTAATAACTCTGTAAATATTGATGGTTAAAGAATGTAAATGTTTAATACAATTTTAAAAAGTTATCCTCTAAAATTAATTAATTTATTGAGTAAAATGGCGTGCAATTTCTCTAATGTTGCGTTTCCCGGACAGTTTGATCCACGGACTGATACAGAATAAGATAGATAAAGAACGTTTTTTGTATGCTTTAGAAGCAACGAATGTAAATGGTGACGACGTAAACAAAGCACGTGCGCTGTTTTTATCACAATGTGGAAAGGAGACTTTTTCATTAATTGTTTCATTATTAGTGCCTAGAAGACTTACTACAGTGGCATTAAATGACATTTTGGCAGTGCTTGACCAATTCTATGAACCTCAAGTGAATGAAATCTTACAATCTAATATAATTCATAAACGTCAACAAAGTCAAAGTGAAAATATTCAGGAATATATTGCAGCTATCGGCTCGCAGGCTTCTAGTTGCAATTTTATACACTTAAAAAGACAGCGAAGAGATCGGTTAGTGTTGTGTGCGCGACGGGCGGCTCCGCTGCGAGTTGTTAAGGTTAATCTTACTTATGAGTTGGCGGTGCAATTGAGCCTAAACTATCAAGGCACATTTTAATTTTTTTTTATAGTGCTAATCTCTGATAGAAATATTTCGTACTTTTTATACAAATTTTAATGTTCAATCTTAAGTGCAGAGATTAGCACTATAAAAAAATATTAAATTTTCTAAGAAGCAATGGCGACAACTCTCGTTCGAATTATCGTTGTAGAACGATATTCGAAATTGTTTTTTATGCTGGAAAGGATATAACAACAAATGCGCCAAGCATTGCTTCAAATGCTAAATAACAATGTAGAAAGAACGCGTTAAGATTTTCGTCGCTGTGGCTATCAGCCGTTTAGCTCAGTGGCTAGAGCCTCAGGCCGCGAATGGCGAAGACGTGGATTCGATTCCCACAGCGGCGACAATCTTTTCGTACTTTTTCTACAAATTTTAATTTTAATTTTATTTTTAACTTTTTAGTATTATTTTTTTGTTAATGTTGTACCCATGTATGGTAGGGCCACGCAACAGTGTTCGCTGTTGCACGAATGGGCAGGCCCGTCCGGGTTAGTACCACGACCTCACAGAAGACCGGCATGAAGTAGAAATGCAATCCTATGGGTGTGGGTACATTCTTACTTGTGGCACTATTCATGCAGAATGGAGAGACATTTAATGCTACTCGTTATAAAACGCTGACCAAATGCGACATACAGTAGTTTTCTTTTCTTATCCACCAATCCAATCAAATTGTCCCCCGCGTGGATGTCAGTTATCGCGACCAAAAGTAATCATAAAATTTTGATCCTGTTTCTGCAACCCATTCCAGGGATAAAAAGTATTCCAGGCTATAATCTATGCCTGTATGTTATTCTCCTGTCCGTATTTTTTCTGCGATTACTCCTAAGATATTCGTTTAAATTATAACCATATAATTTAACACACAACACATTTACCAGTAAAAGAGTAAAAGTATCTGCATGAAACGCTTTCTTTTAATTCAAAACTGGCCAGCACTTGCCATCCCATCGATGGTAATCGGTGATGCAGCCGTTTATGGTAAGCGCGCTAGCTCAGTAAAAACTTATTCACTCTTGCCTTGAAGACGCCTCCGTTGTAATCGGACGGCGAACACCCAGTTGTCCAATGATGGAAAGGGGCGTTAGGAATCAGATCGTGTAACTCCAACACACACTCTCCAAAATGCACCCTGTAGAAAACCTAGTAAGATTGGTTTTAACCAAGTTATGGTCACGAATGAGCCTTTCCGCACGCCTCTCCATTGAATCCTAGGCATCCAGATGGCCATTTTGCAGCCCCAGCCCAGATGTGGCATCAGTACTCGACACACGATCGAACTTAAGCTTTGTATAGAGTAAGAAGCTGTCACGGCGTGAAGAACCGTCGCACCTTTGCAAGGACACCTAACTTCTTTGCAGCTACCCTGGCTTTAGACTCAATGAACCGCCCAAAGTTGAGGTTTGAGAATATTTCGACACCCAACAGATGAAGGCGGTCGGTAAACTCCAAGGACACATTCTGGAAAGTAGGAGCCAAGGTGAAAGGGCTCCTTTTTGCGGAAAAAAGACGCCTGCGTTTTGGAGGCGTTGAATCTCACCAGATTGACATCGTCCCATTCAGAGACCACCTGCAATGTAAGATTCAAACGCTCTACCATGGCCTCTGTTTCGGACTGGATGTGATCTCTACTGACCCGAAGACCCGGTTGGTATCTCTCCACAACTGTACTGTCGTCCGCGTACCTATGGACACCGGGCATTATCAGATCGTTGATATGCAGCAACAAAAGAGTTGCGGAAAGGACGAACTCCTGACGAAGTCCGGCATTTGTCGTCAGTGGCTCTTATGAACAGCCTTCGACGACTACGCGGAGAGACCGCTCACTCAAAAAGCCTTTAAGGACTCTAACTTATTTAAAATGGTAAGGATTAATGCCGTTTTTGTGCTTTGCAATTACCGCTTTATAATTTCCCATTTTTTAAATGTTATCCTTAAGAAATAGACACAAATGTCATCGCGACTTTTGTGTAGACCTATATATGATACACAATTCCACCATACATCAGTGTTACATCTCAAAGGTTTTATACCACTCTATCTATTGGTGAGAACAGGATGAAAATCAGTGCAGTAGTTGTTTATTGCGAACAGACAGAGAGAGACGCGGCGATGGACTTTGTTTTATAATATGTAGTAATAGTGATTATTGTTAGTTATTATTAATTATTGTTAGATAGTTTCCCATTTCTTTTTTATTGTACATACATATGATCTAACAAAATATTGAAATAATAATGACATTTTTTTACCTTATTCATTGTTATTTCAATGAAGTTATGGAAAGGTTCAGCATGAATGGAAATATAAAAAGGGTATGTGTGTTTATTTATAACTTCAATAAGCGTATTAATATTAATAGCTTGGTATGTTATAGTGCAGTAAATACTCATTGTCTTCAACAAACACACAAATGAAGAAAATTATCAGGATAACTCATATGTTCTGAGAGCCATTGCAATGGTGTGTCAGATGGAATCATAACACCATGAGTCTTCAACTTAACTGAAAAAGAAAATTGATTTAATTTCTAATTTTATATTAAATTGATATTTTCCTTAATTTTCTCAAAGTTATTTTAAGACAAACCTTCTAATTTGTCTGGAAATATTTCCGAAATGAGCTGTTGCAAAATTTTTCTACTCCCATCACTATTTTTAGGGCAAACGAGGTGCTGATTACATGTGCCATCATCAGAGTAAAGCCTTACTGGAATATGTTTAAAGCCTTCATTGTCACCATGAGACTCCATTAACCTTCTGTTTATTGCCCAAAATTGATCAAATTTATCTTAAAGTAAAAAAAATATTATTCTTTTAAAATGAGGTTTGACTTATATTTTTATAAAATTCCTTACCATTTTGCAACCCTAACCACAATTGATTGTGATCCTTTTTCTGCATTGTAGACATAACTTGTCCTCTATGTTTGAGTACATCAGCTTCTTTTATTGTTGACATGAAGTGTGCTTCCACAACATCCCTGAAGAAGGTTTATTTAGTATATTTGAATATTTTCTACAAAAATTATGAATTGCTGCAGTGTCACAATTATGATGTCAAAGACAATAACGATTATCAAAAAACGTCACACTGGACAAGCTGGTCAACTTGAATGTCTTATCCCGGGTAAAAGTATTTTTGAGGCTTATTTAAACATGTTAATCATAGCCTAATATCGTGGTATAAGTGTTTTTATGTATTTATTTTGTACAAAACAAAATTTTCAAACACATCCTATCATTCGGTATTTTCTTTTTACACCCGAAATACAATATAATCCCACCAATTCACGAGGACTTGGTAAGTTAAATTATATCCGCATAATTTTATAAAAATTAATTAATTAAATCATAATCTGTATGTTGGCGTAAACTTTTATAAATTTCACGTAAAATTTTAAATTATGTATCGGAAAGTAATTTCGTTTTTTTTGTGAACACCTTTTGCTCACCTTTTGCCATTTTTGAGGTGGTGGTAGTATAATTCCACGCTCATAAAACTTTTGGTCTTTGCTGGCAAAAACTGATCGAGGTGGTTTTTGATTTTCTCAATTGAGGTGAAGGTATTACCTTCTAAAAAGTTTTGGAGTGACCGGAACAAATAATAATCCGATGGTGCCAGGTCTGGAGAATATGGTGGGTGTGGCATTGTATCCCATTCAAGCTGTAAAAGCTTTTGGCGAGTGACCAAACTTGTGTGAGGGCTCGCCTTGTCTTGGTGAAATACTACACCTTTCCTGTTCATCATTCAGTTTTTCTAGCTGATGACAGTAGACTTCCGAATTAATCGTTTTGTTATCCGGTAAAAGCTCGAAAAAAAAAAACGATTCCTTTAAACTCCCACCAAACAAACAGCATCCCCTTTTTTTGTGAATATGGGCATTGGAAATGGTTTGAGCCGGTTCATCTTTTTTGCTCCAAGACTTCTTGCGTTTGACGTTGTTGTATACAACCCATTTTTCGTCCCCAGTGATGATGCACTTCGAAAAAGGATCATTTTCGTGACGTTTGATAAGCGACGAGAAGCAGACGTCAATACGGCGACACAGATTTCTCTGTGTGAGAACATGGGGAACCCATACATCGAGCTTCGAGGATAATCCAGGCCTTTCAAGTGTTCTCACGTGTTGTTATTCGCCGGTTCGTATCAACTACTGCTTTATCGCGTCATGTGTGAAGTTGGGTGCAAAAAAATACAATTAAATCCTCGAAGCTCGATGTATGGGTCTAATCCTCGGGAAAAACGAAATTACTTTCCGAACAACATATTAGTATCCTTATAGTATTAGCCAATTTAATTTTCATAATGGATTATTTAAAATAATTAGTTTATCTTGATATTATTTCTTTGTTATTAGATATCACAAAAAATGACGAAAATGACAAGAGTGATATAATAATAATAATAATAATACCATTCCATATGACGAGAACCTCGTGAAAGGCGAAACAGATAAGAAGACAAAGTATCTGGACCTGGCTCACGAGGTGACCGACATGTGGGGTGGTGTGCCGACCGAAATTATCCCGATAGTTGTGTCTGCGAATGGGTTAATCGCAGTCAGCCTCTCCGAACATCTGAGGTATTATATATAATATTTATATCTATATGTTTATTTTTATTCATAATATTTATTTTATATATGCAATATATATTTATATGTTTTATTTTTTTATCTATAAACCCAACCAGACGAGAAAACAAATAAATATCCCCAACATAATAATAATAAATGTGATTTATTGAACACTTAGTTACACATTTAATGGCGCCTTGACTCCCGAACTAGGATATCCTGTATTTCAGGAGCCAATCCCATCCCCTAATTAACATACACTTTTGTGCCAATAAACATAAAATAAAAAGGTAATTATATTAAAAAAAATATTTTTCAAACAAACTAATTAAGTAAAATAGAAATAAAATTTGTAACATCCTATACAACTCAAAAAAAAATTTTAAATTCATTCAACCCATTCATATGCTTTGTGACCTTTACAAATGAACTTTACGTTACGCTTTTATAGGTAAGGATGTTCTAAAATTCTTTGTTTTGGAAAATTTAATAACTCTGTAAATATTTATGTTTAAAGAATTTAATGTTTAATACAACTTTAAAAAGTTATCCCCTATATGTGTGTTCATTTATTGTCGCGATGGTAACGAAACGCTGTATATATATTCTTTTATTTTTTTTTATAATGCTGAAATGTACAATCTTATTTTCAATCTTCTATTCAACGAGGAAATGCGGCTAGCGTTTTTAAATTATATAATTTTAGATAGTTTTAATCTTGTAAATATTAGATGTATATATATGTGTGTGTTTATATATATATAAATCTTAATTTCCAAATTACGCGATTTACCAAAAAAAAAACACCGAGTAAAACATCTAACGATGTAACATCTCTAATAAATATCAAACAACGCTAACACATTCAAATATTTGCCTAGTGTTGGAACTTAATAACTAAAACCGGCCAGCAGGGTTCCGTACCATTATATATATAAAAACGGCAAAAAAGTCAAGTATGTTGTTTGTGAGCTTCACTTAAATATTTTTTTATTCTATTTTTAAGTATTTCTCATTAAAACGGCAACAGAAATACGTCATCTGTGGAAATTTGTGACTATCACAGTACATGAGATACAGCATGGTGACAGATGGACAGATAGACCGCGGAGTCTTAGTAATAGGGTCCTGCTTCACCCTTTGAGTACCTATAAAACCTTTGCGAACCCTAAAAAGTTAATCCTCTAAGGAACTTTCGGTAATAACTGCAGTTCAGGTAACATACTTAATTCTTCGGTCTTACAAGGTTATAAGCAAAATTTAACTTACTTATTTGGGCACCGTAGAAGGATATTTTCTGGAAATTTTGTAAAATGTACAGTTAACATCCATGGTAACTGAGGGTCGTTGCCACAATACAGATCAAATAAAAATCCAATGGGATAATGCCATTTCATTGGCTGACCATTGTAATCAAGCCACATTTCATTATCAGCATTTTCTTGAGAAATATAACGAAGAAAGTGTCTTTTCATCTGTCAATAAAAATCAATAATTAATAGTCACTTAAATGGAATAAATGCCTCATTATTAGCTTGTTTTTTTGGTATAAATTTCATTTTTAAATATTACATAAAATGTCATTTCAATTTTTTAAAATGAAATACTTTATGTAATTTTTAAATAAATAATTTGCAATAGTCAATTCAACAAGATGATCAGTTTGGCTTCTCTTTCCTGTTACCCTGAACCCATTACAGTTTTTGAATATCCCAGCAAGAAAAGAATCCATAACCCTTTTCCTTCACTTTTGCATGACTTTTAAGTATATGATCATGTATGACTTTCCATTGACGTCCGTCGAATCTAGGGCGTGAGGGGTGCGAGGACAGCCCGCCGATTTTCGTGTTTTTTAATATTTAATTTTGAGGTATATTTTTGCAAATATATATATATATATATATATGAACACACATATAGAGGAAAAGTTTTAAAAATTGTATTAAATATTTACATTCTTTAAACATCAAGATTTACAGAGTATTTAAATTTTCCAAAACAAACAATTTTAGAACACCCTTATGTTTAAAACGGTAACGTAAAGCTCATTTGTAAAGGTCACAAAGCATATGAATGGGTTGAATTGATTTGAAAAAGATAAAACATACTGTGACTCATTAAATTTTTCAAAAAATTTTAATAAATTGTCTTACAATGGATACCTATAACTTGTATGACATCGCTCGCTTCCTATATTTATCATGTTGGCATTACTATGTATTGAATTATTGAAGTCAAATTAGTAAAATGGTGGTCTTAATGAAAATAACAAATTTTAAATATTTTTTTTTTCAAAAACTATGTGTTTCCACATGTTGAAACTTTGCGTGTAAACTTATAATAATGTAACCTTTCTGTAAAAAATATATCAAACCCCAACTCGACTGACGTCAATGGAAACTGAGCCAATATGGTATTATATGCTATTCTAAAAATGACTTGCCATTTTTAAAGTTTACACTGAATATTCCTTAATAAGGTAAGAAGTTTATGGTGCAAATGATATGAAGATTATGAACAATTGAATAAATATTTTATAAAATTAGTAATTGCAATTTTTATCAAATCAATAAATGAATAATAAATTATATATTAAATTAATATACATCAGTAATACTTACCTTATCAGTTACCAAGGGAAAATAACTAAGCCTGGGAACCATCACATAAAAAGGATCAGGTTGCTGTATTTCCATTATTTCATCTTGATCCAACTGAAAACAAATCGGTAATTTGCCGTCCCATATTTCACGTAGAACTTCTCTGTCGTTTGCCATAGTTTGAAACTTTGAACCAAGTATCTATATTTTTAAACTAATTGCAGTTATAAAATATCGGAAAATAATCGTCGCAATGAAGTACACACTAATAAAGCTTTAAAATGTATCAAAAACAAAAACAATAAAGCGAATGAAAATTAACGAAAGTTACGTTCACAAAATCGTAAACAGGTATATTATATAACCTTATTATAATCGTTATTGTTACGTTACGAATACGGTTAAGACAAAGTTACTGAACTGAATACGATTATTACGAATTACGATTACTTAGTGACAACTGACAAGTGAAAACAGACTAGGCGTGGGGAAAAAATATCGATATATAATAATACCGATATTTTTCCTAATAAATATCGATATATATCGTCAATAATTTTATTTTCGATATATCGATATTCGATATTTATTTTCTACTATCGAATTCGTGTCAATTTCGATATATTCTTTAACGCATTACGCAGCTCTGTTTTGGCGTTCAGTGTTACTAGATGCGTGCACATCACGTATTTTGAGTTTAATGGCGAATGGGCTAATGCTTGCAATGAACTCGTTGAATCTGTGAAATTTACAACTCTAGGTAACTCCAGTATAAGGGTATTATTCTTCAAACCTTTAAAAAAAGCATATACTTCATATGCTAACATATACTTCTACTTAATTTAATCTTAACCCTAAATCTTTTTTATTATTCTAAAATAAATTAAGGTTCTTTTTCCGGAACATTCTATATCAAAGGACAAATTAAATTGGAACCTATAAAAGAGCCTTTTTTGTTTGTAGTTTGCTGGTAAGCCAACTACGCACACAGGGCACAGGGCAGTTTCTTTTGATCTCTCTCGCCTCTGTCCCAGATTTGCTGTAACTGGAAGACTGGATGATAAAAGTCGTTATATCCCAATCGTACCTCCATCTACCAGAAGCAAAATTCTCACGGTCCTTTCTTAAAAATCGCCAGTGACCAAATGACCAGTTATACGAAATATACCTTTGCTCTTCCGTAACATGCTGGGTCAGGGAGTCCTTACGTGTGAAAGAAAAGAAAGAAAGGAGACAAAATACACTAAATAAATTTACAAATATTGTGAAAGGAATGTGTTTTGAAACAAAAAAGAAAAAGAAACTTTAATTAAAAAAATCATTGAAATAATCTTAACACATTAGTAACACTAAGATATATATAAATATTAACAAAAAAAGCATTGTGCGTGTCTCATGGCTGCACCAATAGGTCTCCAGATCAGATTATTGCCGGGCTTTAAAACCTGAGGCTGGTTTTCATCTGGAACCCATGATCAACACAGATGTCAAATGAATAAATCGCTTAAATGCGAGTCGCCAGTACGCCGAGGGTTCCGTACCTACCCATTATACACGGAAATTGCTAAATAATCACCATCGATTTTCTCAGGAACAGGGCGTCCTAGCAAGTTGAAATTTATATCAGATATTGAGGTCTATAGTCCCTATTAGGAGTATAAATTTGTCCAAGGGCCTGAGTTATCACGATTAATATGGGCAAATTTACATTTTCGTGAAAACTTATAAGTACTTACAAAAATTTACCTTAATTTTCAACTTTATTAATTTCCAGAATTTTCTTTTATTTGTGCTGTAAGACCTTGCTTTTTGCTAAATTCCGCGATTCTAGATCAATAGAAACTATCGTATAGGTTTTCGACCCAAAACCTATAGGGTACTTCCGGTTGACGTAGAATTGCTAATTTTCGTTAAAAGTAAGTTTATTTAAATATATTAGATATGTCGAGTAATATTCTACTTAGACGATTTCCTTCTGGTCAACTAGGACCTATCTAAACAATGTCTGCGGGCCGCGGAGGCCGTGAGGCACTTTGAATACTTGGGCTGGCACTAACGGAAATATCTCTTAGTACTAACTCAAGTTTTGGAATACCTCAGTGTACGATGGTATATGGCAATGTAGACTTTGTTGGCAAATGCTATTCCCAACGAGAACGTAAAACGAAACGTAAAACTGTTTCATCCAAACCGTTTTAGTGTTGTTCAAACAGCCTTCGATGCACAAATCACATCATATTTGATTTTTCTATACAATATCTATATATAATTATATTCAATAAAAATAAAGAATTTGATACTACTATAACTACTTCTTTCATTAAATTTTTAAATTAAGTCTGTAGATTAATCAACATAGTGTTGTGTTTTTACTTAAATATAAAACCTATTGGCAATCATGATGGAATTCACGCAGGGCATGCCTAGTGTGATGTCCACAATAAATTATGCCTTCACGAATAATTTGTATTGTATGCCTAATGTATCTGTCACTTTTTAATAGTTAATTTTTGTTTAAATACCTATTTTTTATTTTACTAATGTAATGTGCAGATTTTGATTACAAATAAAGATAGAGTACAAAAATATACTACAAAAAATAGAGTAAAAAATTAAACTTGTCAAATGTCAAGTTTCAGTATGACAATTTGATAACGTGCAAATGTGAGATGACTATTTGCTATTGATTTTGATATTGTTATTTTTGTTTGTATTCAACACCACGTGTATGAATATATTGAAAAGGAGGGTTTGCAAATGATATTAAAACGTCAATAAATGAAACAATAATTGAACTAATTAAGTATGGGGAAAAAAAGGAAATTGGCTGCAAATAAAGACGATTTCGAATATGACCCTGTTCCAAAACATTTGGTAACATCTCATATAAAAAAGCAGGAAAAACGTTTAATAGTTATTTTGGAAAATGCTCAGCTTGAAACTGTTAAGGTAGGTTTATTGTATATTGATCTGTCCTTATTGTTCAACGAAAAGGTTCTTTTTAAATATAACCTGTATTATAATTATGATCTTGCTTTATCGATTACTGGAAAATCTTTGACACGTAACAATTTATTGGAGGGACATCTTATTTATATTATAAGTGTATCAAATATCAGTAAAATTGTCCATATATTAAAATTTTTACATAATGGAACACTTATTTAGTTACGCGAAAATAACTTGAAAGAATTTTTTTTGAAATTTCAGTATTCTCAGTTTCCATTATTCACTTTGACTCTTAAATGAAAAATGTAAAATAAAACAGTGAACTAGTTCCAAAAATGGTGAAGTGTTAATGTAAATGTCTTTAAATGGTTTATAATTCAGTATTACGTCAGTTGAGTGATTTTTACTAATTATTTATTTTTTACACGCTTTTGAACAAACTTGCCTTGATATGGGGATTAATTTTTAGTAATTGACAATCTTGCAGTTTCATCAAAAACTTTAAAACCTCACTGAACAGCATAAGTACCATAAATGATTCATCTCATACCTATTCATTGCTAGTATGTTTTTTAATTTGAAACTGTCCAGCGCTTGACTACCCACTAGTTGGTAAGTGGCAATGCAGAGTTTGATGGTATGCACGCTAGTTCAGTGAAAATCTATTCACTCTTGCCGTGGAGTCACCCATGTAATAATCAAATGGAAAGAGGGATGCCGGTAGTTGTTTAATAACGGCTCTACAGATGATGAATGATGAATTGTTCTTGTTAATGGAACATCAACAGCATAAATAGGTGGTGTCCCACCCAATGTTTAGTTAGTCTAGTAGGAAAGGGGTGGGAGAAGTCAGATCATGTATATACAAAGCACACTCCAAAACATCCTATAGAAAATCAAAATAATATTTGTAACTGAGGAATTATTTAGCATCTCAATATATAAAATATTAGTGTGAAGAACCCTGATGACCTTTTTACAGAACCTTCAGTTTAAATAGACAACAAACAGAAAGAAATTGACATTTAAAGAAAATAAAAATTGTTGTGTTGTCTCATTCCATTTTATTAAGACTTTTTCTTTTCTTCTTTCTTCTTAAGTGTGATGACATTTTTAAATGACACCTCATTTTACATACTTATTTTGGTGTTGCAATATGGTCCATCATGGATTTCGCACTTTAGTCCAACACTTAGTCTTGATTTTGAGCTAAATAGAAAGTTTATTTTCTAAATTGTCTGCTTACTTTTTTCAGAATGGTAACAGTTTTGAACTTTTGAATTGTGATGACCATGCAGGCATTTTGCGTAGAAATGATAGAGAACCTGGTTCATGCCGCCCAGACATAACTCACCAGTCTCTACTTATGTTGATGGATTCACCATTAAATAGAGCTGGTTTACTGCAAGTTTATATTCATACAGAAAAAAATGTTCTTATTGAAATAAACCCACAAACACGAATACCAAGAACATTTAAGAGATTTGCTGGTTTAATGGGTATGTATATGTATATTTCGAATCATTAAGTCAAATCACATTTTATTTTATGACGCATGTATTGCATACAAAATGATTGTTAAGTTTTCAATTTCCTTTAAATTTTTATGGTTGGAATTTTTTATAATGCTTTTAAATATTCAGTGTAATATTTTGCACAATTTTTTAATTATTGTTTTTATTTTCAGTCCAACTTCTTCACAAATTTTCTATAAGAGCATCTGATGGTCCCATGAAATTATTAAAAGTTATTAAAAATCCAATAACGTCACATTTACCTGTTGGTGTAAGAAAAATCACTATGTCTTTTAGTTCTAAAATGGTACAAACATGTCGGGACTTGGTACCAAAAGATGAGCCAATTGTTCTTATAATAGGTGCAATGGCACATGGCAAGGTGGAAGTGGATTATTCTGAAGATGTTATATCCATAAGCAACTATCCCTTGTCTGCTGCATTAACTTGTGCAAAGTTGTGCACAGCTTTTGAAGAAGTTTGGGGTGTTGTGTAATATAAATATTAAATTCAATTTCTGTATTATATTTTATTACATTCTAGAATTCTTTCAATCAAAAACAATTACAATTGTAAAAATGTAAAGTATCGTAACAGCCTATAAATCCCATTTGCGAATGCCTCCTCTGTAAAAAGGGTGTTAGGGCATGGTACACCACGGGACCCCACTGCGGATTGGCGGACTTCACATATTTTCGAAATATTTTTTTTATTATTTCGAAAATATGCAAGTTTCCTCACGATTTTTTCCTTTACTGTTGAGCACATGATAAGTCATCATTTAAAATTAATAATCTCATTGGTGCCAGCACCGGGGATAAAACCCAGGTCAGGGTGCTTGAATAACTTTAATGATAAGAGCCAGGAAATTAGCTATTTTGTATAATTGTCAAAGCTTGGATTTAAAGTAGTTAATTTTAAAGATGATGTCTTCGCTAAAAATAACCATATAATTTTATAATTATAAATTATAAAAATAACCATATAATTTTTTATTTATATGAGAAATAGACAGTAAGCTAATTGAATGATAATAATAATAACTGATGTTACCACTTTCAGTCCCGAGACTATTAAAGCTTCATCGAACGCAGTGGGCTAGCCAGAACCCACTGGTTTGAGGCCCTCCACAGTGGGTAGAACCGCGCATGTGCTCATGGGTGCGTTAGCTACGGTGTGTCGCCTACGGGCTATCGAGCTTCTGTGCGGACCGTGACCCCGATAGCCGTTTACTGTACTTGGTTAGTCGGTGGCTGGGGGCGGTGAGTACCGCGGACGCGGAAACTGGAACTCGGGTGTACTGGAAGGCGAGGACGAACTATGGTGTATGCTGTTGCACTAACTGTATGTGTGAAGTGTTATCTGGCGGGATCCCCGACGGTGGGTCCGACGAATATAAGCTTGGCTTGTAGAGAGTATGCCCTTAACTCGATATCGAAAGGAGCGATTCGACAGGAAGGCATGATTGGTGTGTACGAGCCTATCTGGCACGTGAGTGTGAACAGCTTGTAAAGCAAGCCGTTGTACCGGACCTTGTCGAATGCTTTTGCGACATCGAAGAAAAGAGCTCCCGAAGTGTTTGGGGTGATTGAGGCCTTTCAGAATATGTTCCGCGGTATAATTGGTCGGTACAAGAGAGTCCAGCTCGAAAGCCGAATTGGCATAAGGCCGTTTGAGAAAAAAATAATCTTTAAGTCTTTTTAAAATCAGTCGTTCGTAGAGCTTCCCCATCAATTGAGGAGGCTGATAGGGCGAATTAAATCGTATTAAGTTATTGTTATGAAAGACATACCGTGACGTACATTACATACCAAATAATTTAACTCATAGTTTAAAATGACAATAAATTAACATTTACAGGAGAATCAAAATCTATATATTGCAGATATTTCCCTGGATTATTTATGAAGATAAGATGTTTATTTTAATTTCTAAGCCTATATATATATATATATATATATACTAACTTTTCAGGTAGGCTTTTCTAAGTGTATCCATTTTTTTTATTAAAATCTAGAAGTAAATAATGTTATATAAAAAATGATAAATATTTAAAATCACTCGTAATTTATTAAATGCATTTATTTGAAATTATCTGAAAAAGTGCGTCATTTATGGGCACTTCATTGATTTTACGCGCAATCATTCATAACTAACACGCACACAAGTTCGTTTCAAAAGTATACGACGCATTTATGAATGACTACCGCAGTGTCAACAAGTTCTGTTTTTTAGGTAATGCCAATTTCAGCCCTGTAGTTCCGGGCTCGTAGAATAGGACTAAGGTATCTCCTGCCTGTCGTAAAAGGCGACTAAAAGGGGACACGGATTGGCAGCAGCTCGAAGTGGCCTCGAGCTGCTGCAAGATGGCGAGGAAACCGGGGAAGGTTTAACCCTTCTCCGAGGCCAGTCCGAGGGACACCGGTGCGTTCCGTAGGAGATCCCGGAGTCCCTCCAAACGTACAGAAGGTAGCCACCGAGGGGGTTTTAGTGGGTAAGAACCCCACATAACCCTGTCTCAGGGTATCTTACGAAGATTTCCCCTCCGATACCAAAAAAAAAAAGGGAATGCCAATTAAAAAAAAAAAAGTTTGTTTTTATTTCAATAAATGATTATACTACCGAGTTTGAACCTCCTGTGTGAATTTGGGTACCTTTAGAAAAGCCAACCTGTATATAAAATTAATGCTAGTAAGCCAAGCCTATTAATATGAGTTCATTATTTAATTTTCCTATAGATAATAATAGTAACATTTATGAATGTTTGTAATGCATTAAATATGTAAAATGTGACAAAAGCAAAAATTCAGGGATATATTAATAACTGATTATTCATTAGATGGTTAATCACATGAATCGCTATATGTTGTCAGTACTATAGAAATAGTAGTATACCCTGGCCTCCTGCCACATACGATCCGGCATTTCGAGTCTGCCTACAAAATCCACTTAATTAACGTAACATAGTTGATATTTATGTATATGTATTTGCAAAGAGCGACGGAAATTACATTATTATACTAATAAATCGAGCAAGACTTTTGAAATAGAATTGTCTTTTCACGGAGTAACTATTGACTACTACAGAGGCATGGATGTGCTGGCTCAACGGAGGAAGTGACCGCATCATAGAATATTGGCGTACCGAAAAAGAATTTATGTTTGCGTTGCGTTTAATTTGATGAGCGATGTAACTTTCATGTGTGTATGTATGCATCACCTCTTTGGCTTTTTAAATACTGGCTTTTTATTTGAAGAAATGACGATATTAGCGTGCTTAATAGATCAATGCAATAGAACAATAAATAATAATAAAATAATTGACTGCTACTTCAGTTCGTTACTCAAGTTCGTTAAGGAACAAAAGCCCTAGCTTTCGATGTGTTATTATATACATACAAAAAACTTGCTCCCTTTAGTGACAGCGGATACGAGGAGCATCCGCCAAATTAGTAACAGGCGGCTCAAATGTTACAAAATGCTCAATTAGTACGGGATAATGATGATGTATTTTTTGCGATACATCCTCGAAACTTTAAGTCTGGAAAACTTTTAGATTCTTCTTCATAACAATATAATATACAATGTTTAAAAATGTTAGTTATTTGACAATCCATTCGCGTTGTTAATGTCTCTATGTTAGATAATATTGTCATCTCACATCTGCTAGAAGGTTGACCACTAGTGCGGTGGAAGCAAGGTTCAAATTCGTACATTCTTAATATCCCTAATTCTTAACTTTCATTGATCTGATCTTAATGTGTAAATAAAGCTACTTTTTAATATGTAATTTAGAAATGACGTTTTATTTAAAATGGTTATTTATGTTTTGGTTTAATGTATTAAATGCATTGCACTATAGTTTTATTGTAGAAAATGTCCGCTTTTTTGTTTTCAAAGCAGCATCAGTGAAATGGTATGAATTTAAAATGGCTGAGAGACTGCTCATACTCTACCTGCATACTTATCACTACATAGTATGAAACAAAGTCGTCCCGCTGTCTGTCTTTCCCTATGTATGCTTAGATCTTTAAGACTACGCAACGGATCTTGTGTTGGGTTTAGCGGTCTGCTTAAAAGTTTAACAAATCCCGTGGGCAGATGGTTAAGTAGATTAAGGACAATAATCATAATTAACGACTAAACGGAGGGTGCAATGTTATATGTGGTTACCCACCAACGCAAGGGCGGATCCAGCTTTGGTGCCAGGGGGGGGGGGGGGGGGGTCAAGTGATAAGAAGTTATAATTAGGTATTTTAACCGACTTCAAAAAGAAGGAGATCATCAATTCGGATGTTTATATTTTTTTATGTATATTATGGCATAGCTTCGTCATATTTAGACGGATTTGCAAAATTCTTCTTTTGTTTGAAAGGGTTTCATTTCTAAATGGTCCCATATAAATTTCATATAGATTAGATGATGATTTTCGGAGATAGCAACGGAACTCTTCGAAATATGACAGGAAATCAACCGTGTTTGCTGCTATCTCATAAAAATGTATTGATTTGCATGTAACGAATTGTAATAGTTACGTACATAATTTGATTTGAAGTCGGTTCTTTTTTTGTTAAAAAACTTTTCATATATACAGCGTGTCGTTACAACCGCGACAATAAATGAACACACGTCTAACGCTACTTGCCAATAATCATAAAAAATATAAGCGTTAAAAAAAATCCATAATTTAACTAATTAAATAAAAATTAAACAAAATTTGTCACATCCTATATACAACTGCAAATGACTGATTCAGACATTCAGAGATTTTTCATTCGTTCTAACAGTATGTTTTATCTCTTTTAAATTCATTCAACCCATTCATATGCTTTGTGACCTTTAAAAATGAACTTTACGTTACAGTTTGTTCTAAAATTGTTTGTTTTGGAAAATTTAATAACTCTTTAAATACTGATGTTTAGAGAATGTAAATGTTTAATACAATTTTAAAAAGTTATCCTCTATATGTGTGTTCATTTATTGTCGCGGTTGTAACGACACGCTGTATGTATGTAAGTACTTACTGTTATTGAAAATACCTATATTTAAATAACAAAATAAATTTTTCCTTTACGTCTTCTCCCGAAACGCGTTATCTGTTTAGGTTAATTACCAGAAGTCCCACCTTTAAATTAGAGGAGCAGAGTCATTTTTAATTATTAGTATCTAGTCTCGGCAATTAGCACGTTTAACGGAAATAGTAGTAAATCGAATAGTTATTAGGTATACCTATTAAGTAATGCTTTAGGTATAGTGTTAAAACAAACAAAACGGTTTTAACTTTTTTAATATTTTATAGCTTTTAAAAATCAATAATTTTCGAAGTGCTCGTTCCTGAATAGTGCATTTGGAATCATGCAAAAATTAAAAAAAACTAAGTTTAAAAAAACCGACTTCAAAAACCTAACGGTACAAAATAACTTAATAAAGATTTAATTAATTAATTAATATTTTTTTTAAGTAGCTATTGATAGGCTTACTTATTTTTGAAATTTCTTTTTATTTATTTCTTCGTTACCAGATTTTATGTAGTCGTATTGGTTATAATATTTTTCAGTTTCTCTACTCCGCACGCATATGACTACCTTCCAGCTCCATCATTAGATCAGACCCTGGTAACAATTTTAAAATAAAGTACTAGCCAAGAAGAATCAAACGAGCCGAAACTCGATCTGGTTGAGTCGTTTCATTACAGAGTGGTCATAGGAACCTCACAGAATAGCCTCATAGACCTCATAGAAGATCGGCGTAAAGTATTTCTGCGTTTTGTCTGGTGAGTGAGGTAGCCGGGGCCCACTTTATTATAAGGAGGAAACGCATCTGCAATCCTATGCATATGCCCATGGACGGCTGAAGATGGAGCTCCATCATCAAATCCTGGTTACCAATGAAAGACAAACTACTCGTCAATACGATTAAAATATACCCAAACGCGATGTGGCTCTGTCGTTTCATGGCGAAGTTCCTTTGGCCACCTTACAGCTCCATAATCAGATCAGCACCATGTCATAAAAATATTGCATTGTCTCGCGATTGAGCTAAAATTTTGTATACATGTATAATGTATACAAAATTTCAGCTCAACCGATGACCGGCAAGTGGATCAAATTTAATTTGCAAGATTTGATGACAAACATTAAATATTGTAAAAATGTTCATAAAATGAAAACTACTTGGCCAAACTATGTTAAATTTTTATGGGACCAAATGGCAACTATTCTGCATAAAACTAAAGAAGAATCACGTAAATTGGATCATAAATCTCAACGTAATCGGTGTACTTACATCGAAAAAATATATACCAATCGAATTGAGAAACTCCTCCTTTTGAAGTCGGTTAAAAATATTATATTAAATTAATTAGATATTAAAGGTACTTACATAAGATCTATGTATAATCTTGTTTAAAAATTTTAATTAGTGGTCCACCTAGGTCCTGGACCCAGCCCAGGGGGGGGGGGTCATGACCCCCCATGACCCCCCCCCCCCCTGGATCCGCCCTTGCACCAACGTCAAATACCATGCGCGCCCCGACGAGCGGCTTGGGCTCGGGCAAACGCCCTAGACTAATAATTTTGCTCCACATAAAAAAACTGTCTATCGCAAAACCTATAATTATATCCTTATCATCATCATCATTTCAGCCTGTTTGAGTCCACTGCTGAACATAGGCCTCCCCCACAGACTGCCACGAAGCACGATCCTGAGCCACCTGCATACATCGACTTCCCGCACACTTGCACACAAACATATAGTACCTGGAGGACCGAGCTTAGCTCGGTTTTTTTTTTTTGGAAATCGTGTATTTTGGACATGACATTACATTTAGATAAAAAGTACTGAGTAATGAAATATGCATAATAGTTTTCGATCTTACCGACCTAATAATAAGAAAATATGAAGCGGTGTTTTTCACAAAAGAAACAATTTAAAAAAAAAGGGAAAATAATAGATAACAAAATCATCTGGTACAACAAAAAATAAAGAAAGAAATGATCTGGAATCGAGAAAAAAGGAAAAAAAAGAGTGTGTAAATGATCGTGACACGAACCACGGCCGTCTAGCTATTATAACATTTTTTTTTGCGGCGAAATTTACTGTCATATTCGAATGATATTTTTCATTCCCTGAAAACAGGGATAAAATGATTTTCTAAAAATGAAACCTAGCTAGATCGATTTTTCGCCCCTTAATCTACGCACTCTTATATATATATATATACGAGAATTGCTCGTTTAAAGGATAAGATTTAAAACAAATTCTTTTATTCCCTTTGCGACCGTTGACGATCTTCCTATTGGGATTACTGTACTGAATTAAATATTCACCTCTCGCTGAACCCGAAATGGCGATCCAAGTCACTAGATGGGGATTTGCAATGACAGTGTCTTGTATCTTGTATTAACTGATGTTTGTGCTTTCAGTCCCGAGAGTATTAAAGCTTCATCTGACGCAGACCGTTGGGCCCTCCACTGTGGGTAGGGCCGCGCATGTGCTCATGCGCAATGACAGTATTTTTCTGCTTATCTGACAAAGTCATGCTTCTCTTAAAGATAACAGTCAAGACGCGCTTACGTTATAGTTGATATGTCATGTATGAAAGGGTATAATGTTCCGCTAAAAGGCATTTTCACAGATAAGTCTCTGCGCAAACATCTGCTTGTTGATCAGTCGCTAATACAGATCAAATTGTTTAATAACTAGGAAAGAACAGAGGAAGAAACGTTTACGTTTCTTCGCCAGGAATTAAGCGTAACCAAAGTCAGATGTGTCTCTTCGTTGAAAGCAAGAGAGTTAAGTATTATCTCTACTTTCCGGTCCGTTGATACTCGATTTATTAAATGCGTTAGTGTCTGTCTATAAATATATGAAACTCGACAATTTCGAGTCGGACTCGCGCACGAAGGGTTCTGTATCATTATCTATTAGAACGGCAAAAAAATCATGTATTTTTAAAGGAACCCCACTTAAATATTTTTTTATTCTATTTTCTGTACAGAAATACATTATCTGGGAAAATTTCAACTGTCTAACTATCACGGTTCATGAGATACAGCAGGTGACAGACAGACAGACAAACAGAAATACAGCGGAGTCTTAGTAATAGGGTTTTTACCCTTTGGGTACGGAACCCTAATAATGAAACAAAAGTTCTCAATACACGCAACTATACAACAGTATGCAAGAGCACTGACGACAAGCGGTGACGGCCGCCCGTGAACGTTTCCAAGACCAGAGGAGCTGCAATAGGTTTGCTAACCTTATGGGTAATAAAATTCTATATTGTGTCGTTACATGTATGTGTACTGATTCTACAAAGTGATCGTGGTTCCACGATATATATATATACATATATGTAACACATGTATAATAATATATATACAGACTTACATAAAAACGAAGGATAAAGTTGGTGACTCTAACAATCGGCAAAATTGGCATAGTGACATCGCAGCATTTTCTTAAATGATACTTTGCTTGGTGCGTTTCTGATGAACTGAGGCAAAGAGTTCCAGAGTAGTATAGCCTGAATAGTAAAAGATTTATGGAAGAAACCGGAATGATGCGTCGGAGTACAAAGTATTCTACTAGCTGAGGAACAAAGTGTTTTATCGTGAGTTAATGAGAAGCAGGGTCATTAAGAATAGAGAAGAGAGTAAGAAGAATTCTAGAACTACGTGTTTGACGAATAGTACGCCATTTAAGCTGGGAACGATATTGCGATATGTGATCAAATTTACGTAAGCCGAAAATGTACCTAATACAGTTAATATAGAGACGCTCCAGCTTATTAAGCAGATCTTGGTTTAGATCCGAGCAACAGACATCTGCATAATCTAAAATGGGTAAAATAAGGGAATTAACCAGAATAATTTTGATTTTGAAAGTAAGAAAGTGTTTTAAACTATACAGAAAACGTAAGGTGGCAATGACCTAGCGACTGATCTCATTGATGTGGACATTCCAGCTCAGAGAATTATCCATGTAAAGGCCGAGATTTTTCACCGAGCCGTCAAAAGGTATTAATGTATCGCCGTAATATTAGGCCGTATAGATTAGGGATATTTTTGTCCAATTTCCTGCCAAGAATAATGGCTTGGCATTTTAAAGGATTGATTGTTAGCCCATGCTTATGTGACCAATCTTTCAAAACATTTAAATTGTTGTTAAGGTTAGAAACCGCATGGTAGATGTTGTCAGTGTCTGTTTGTACGTAAAGTTGAAGGTCATCAGCATACAGATGATACGAGCAATTAATGAAATCAGTTATTGAATTAATAAAAAGAGAAAATATAAGAGAAGAGAGAATGCCGCCTTGTGGCAACCCAGCAGTCAGATCAGTCCAACCGGAGGACTGGTGTCCTACATGGACTGACTGCTGACGGCCGCGGAGATATGAGAACCACTCAATGGCTATAGGTCCAAAATTTAAATGGGAAAGGATAGAGAGAAGGATGCCGTGGTCCACTGTGTTAAAAGCATTTTAAAAGTCAACTAACACCAAAACTGTTACCTATTTATCTTCCATACCTTGAGATATGTCATCGGTTACTTTAATTAAAGCAGTAGTGGTGCTGTGACCCAAACGTTTTATGTTTGTTTATATTTTAGGACACATTATTTTTACACAACGTTCTCTAGTCCCAAACTAAGCAATGCTTGTACTATGGGAACTCGAAAACTGATAGACATACTTAAACATACTTTTCTTTTGTAAATAAATACACATTATACATATATAAACACGCAGATACTAGCAAAACACTATGCTCATCACAAATTATTTTTCCAGTAGTGGGGATCGAACCCACACCCTTTAGCGCAGTAGGCAGGTACACTATCGAGTACGCCATTCGGGTCGTCTGGCGTGGTCTGCGACCGCGGGATACCGCAGGTATACAAGAGCATCATCCGACCTGTACTTCTGTATGGTAGTGAGTGCTGGCCAGCGCTATCTCGGCACACTCAAGATCTTCACGTCACGGACATGAAAATGCTAAGACGGATGTGCGGCGGCACGCGGGCTGACCGCATACGTAATACATTCATTTGAGGCAGTCTCGGGGTCCGTGACGTAGCGGATAAGTTCCTAGAGCGACGCTTGAAATAGCCGGTCGGAAAAATATGTCGGAAGGATATGCCTTCATAAACTTGTCCCAGCAGCTAGACCGTCTGGACGCCCAATGAAGCGATGGCTGGATTTCATGAAAGAGGACATGAGAGCCAATGGACTGACCCCTGAGGATACTGAAAATCGGGCAAAGTGGAAGAGTTAGAGTAGAAAGGCAGACCCTGGCAATAGCCGGGATTAAAGTCAGGCAGAAGAAGAAGATTACAAAGCGAGCGCACGGGCACTGAGCATATCATAGTTTTTCTCTTTTAATTCTGAGCCAAACCAGTGAGTAATCACTAAAATATTTAAAAAATTTTTGCTTGCATCTGACTTACAAGTGAGAAGTTTATATTTTTACAGGCTTAAAGAATTGTGTTTGACGTAAGCCGGCAAAGGCATCCAACGAAAGCGGCCGACTCGCCAGCCAGGCCGCTCGAGGGACTAGATTCTCGGCAACATGCCTTAAATGGTATCGGTACAGTTTTACTCTGTAAGCCAATTAGCCTTACAATAACATAAAACACCTACTGCCGCCTATACACACCAAACAAATACTACATAATGGAGTCTTCGTGTAGATACACGTCCAACGACTCCATAAGTAAACGAATACGAAATTAAAGCATAGGTATATTTAGCATATACTGTGTTTATGGTATAAATTTATTTTACAGCGGGACAATATAATATATTTTAATCAAAACGGCGACGATGATACGTGGAGAATAATATTAAAGTTTTTTTTTAAAGAGAAGATGGAACACGAGCACGGTGTTTAGCTGTTTGTGAAAGGTTAACACCGGAGGGCGATGTCGAATTTACGGTCTTCTCCTGTGAAGAGTGTCAGGTCCCGGTTCTGGTTGCACAGTGCAAATCCGAGCTAGCTGAGGCAGGGTCTATCAAGCTCCGATGAAGCTTTATATATTCTACGGACTGAAAGAACAAACATCAATTAAAAAAATCAGGCTAGCTGTAAGATTCACCACTACCATTCGTTTTCTACATCATGTGACGGTTATATGTCGGTATGAGTATTTTCATTTTTATTCAAGTTGTTATACAGCGTGTCTTTACCACCGCGACAATAAATGAACACACGTCTAACGCTACTTGCCAATAATCATAAAACAAAATTAACGTTAAAAAAATCCATAATTAAAAAAATATATTTTTCAAATAATCTAATTAAGTAAAAAAGAAACAAAATTTGTAACACCTATACAACTACAACTGACTGATTCATACAGTCAGAGACTTTTTCATTCGTTGCCACAGCGCCGCATTACAAGCCTCTCCTTCTTACAGTATGTTTTATCTCTTTTAAATGCATTCAACCCATTCATATGCTTTGTGACCTTTACAAATTAACTTTATATTAAAGTTTTATATGTAAGGATGTTCTAAAATTCGATAACTCGTTTTGGAAAATTTGATAACTCGGTAAATATTGATGTTTAAAGAATGTAAATCTTTAATTCAATTTTAAAAAGTTATCCTCTATATGTGTGTTAATTTATTGTCGCAATGGTAAAGACACGCTGTATGTATGTATACAGGGAGATTTTTTGAGAAGTGCCCCAATTTACACAGGAGGTTCAGACTCGGTAGTATAATCGTTTATTGAAATAAATAACCAAGTTTTTTTTCCAAAAAAAAAATGTCATTCTATTCCCTAAAAAACAGAACGTGTTGACAATGCGGTAGTCATTCATAAATACCTAAATTTTACTGTGCCCGAACTTGTGTGCGTGTTAGTTATGAATGATCTCGCGTAAAATAAATGAGTTGCGTATAAATTCGCACTTTTTGAGATAAGTTCAAATGAATGTAATTAATTACTTACGAGTGATTTTAAATATTTATCATTTTTATATAACATTATTTATGTCTAGAATTTAATAAAAAAAAAATGGATACACTTAGAGAAGCCACCCTGTATATGTATTCTCAGGATTCTAAAGAGTTGAAAAAAATAGAACTTTGCAATAATAATAAATGAAATACTTCACGTGGAAATTAACGTGTCAAAATTGCCTAGGAGTGAAAACAGTAAATTAATTTGCAGTAGGACTACGCGATAAATTAATGCCGCATTGTTTTTGAATATTAGATGGGACCAGTGACCAGCAGAGTAAACTTTTAAAGCCGTTACCATAGTAGTTTGAACTTTAGGAGGGAAAGTTTTGTACAAAATTAATTAGTAACGAACTATCATTGACAAATTTTTGTCAATTATATGAATTGATAATAAAAAAAAGACAAAGATAACGGTTACGGTAGTCTTAAAACTATTTTACAAAAAGAAATACACAGACATACAATGCCAGACTGAAGTAGTTATCTATTGTGTGTTCAGTGTACCTGTACTTTAGTGTTCTCATTCATTAAAAAAACATTGCATCAGCGTAAATATCCGACAAGGAAAGACAACAGTCGGCCGGTAAAAGCAATAAATCGTGCAAATAGTAAACAGCCTGCACAAGCCACTTCGAGGATAAAATATCAGTTGCGGCCACAACGTTATCGGGTTGCAGTTCTACGAATTTAAAAGTTGAACTGAACAGATAAAAACAAGTGATACTTTTACAATACCATATATCAAAAAAATATTAAGTGTTGTAAGGTATGAAATGCAAGCAATACTTATTTTATTATATTTCATGTATGATTCAGTCGAGTGTCTCATTCTGTTGGATTACTGGAGTATTTACAAAATGCGTCACAACTAGAAATAAAGTTAGAGAGGTTAGAGAGGATTCCAATTATAATGCACTGATTATTGTTTATTCGGTAATGTTACTAATCAGGAACTGTTAAATAATTGGAAAAAAAAAGAGTCCTGAGTTCAGTAATAGAATTTTTTGTAATTGACGATATTAAATACCCATTTAGAGACGTAATATTTCGAGAAAACCTAATGTTTTAAAAAAAAATAAGATAATGGCTAACATTATTGCATTTAATGTGCAATACCACAGGCACAAACAAAAGTAACGATATTATTGCATTACTTATTTTGTTAACTTAATTGCAGGCAATAAAGTAGTAGCAGTCCATGGTTTGAAATGGACTTCGCATTTTAATTGCGTGTATGTGCATGAACAAAAATTAACTTAGTGTGCAAGTAAATTAACGAAGGGTAATCATTTCTATAACGTGTCAATGCGTGAAAATGATTTGGTAAGCAAATTATTGTGATGTTTATCACTATTAGAGTTTCAGACAATATCTATAATTACTATAGGAGCCGACATTTTAGTTCTACTTCAGTTAGATCTCAGTGTCATGGCAGTTTGATCAATGAGTAAAAAACAATTTGAAACTTGAGTCGACAAGACAAACAAAAAAAAAACTTGTACATGTGTACAAGTTTTTTTTTTCCTTATCAACTTTTAATTGCGTCTGATGGTCGCCAGAAAATAAATACCTGAAAGTCACTAGACAGTAACGAATTTGCAATAAAAACATTTCAACTATGCAGCAATAAGAAACAGTAGCAAACAACATTCATGTCCTTATCAAAGGAAGTCGGGAACCACGTGGAATGCTGAGTTGTTTGCTTCGTCATCGCCGTGTTCGTTATACTTATAATATATACTTGTCGACGTTCACTCTACGAGGTGGCGTGATGTGTGACTAATAAGTACAAGCCTTAGTAAACTGCGTCTGTACTGTTGCCTAAGCAATATATACAAGATGTCTATTCACAACGCTATGCTAAATAGAAACATTTATGTAACTACCCGTTGACCGTACTCATTTGTAATCTAAATATACATTCGCAGCTAATAATTGCGAAAGTATATGTTAATTTAAAATTCTAATGTCAAACGTGCAGAATAATCTTTTGTTGTACACAGTTCAATTTTATATAACATCCAATTCGATCTGAGCACGCGTTTAAACTGTAGCGGTTATCTTTTGTATTGGTGCCGGATTAGTTTTGTAATCGGCGACGACGCGGACGGTTTCCAAGAGACGTGGGCGCGGCGGGCGCCTCCGCTGTGCCCCGCCATATATTAAGTAGATGTACGGCCGCCATATTAGTATCAGAGAAATACGTGACAAATACGGTAACACGGAGTTGCGTCTTTGACAGGCAATTGAGTGCCGTATACGACGGAGTACGAGTGTATAGAGAGTAGACGATTGCCGGGGCGTTTGTCGTTATGATTTTCGAGTCGGAATGTTCGCTGGTGCATTGAGCTTGCGCGCCAGACATTGTGGCGGCGGGCTTGGGCGCCCGCGCCGCGCCGCCAGACCATTCGGCGCCTGCGCACACAAAGGGCTCATTGTATTCCCCGCCGTCGAATTCTAAAGAAGAGTCCCTCGAATTTTTTCACCTAAATTCCTAATGCCAGAATGACACCAAACAATGGGTTTCCGTCCTTTTATTGGCACCTTATTTTTTGTCAGGGGTCCGAATGGACCTACCTAAGTTATAAATAAAATCACAACCTGTTCCGACGTCGGTGAAGTATTAAGGATTCCTTCTCACCTACTCATTATGAAGTAGGCGATACGGGAGACAATTTTTGAAACAATTTTTTTTTTATTTTATTCAATAAATTTTAATGCGTAGATAAAGGGAAAGCAATATGTTTCGTTAACAGTTATTTGTGTCCAGAACTTTTAACGGTGCATAGAAGCTTTCAAATCCAAATTCAAAACGTTTCCTTGCTTCGGCCGCTTGGTCTATGAAGCGGGCCTAAATGTGAAACATATCAATGGAATAATAGATAACTCGAAAAACTCGAAACGAAAGAATCACACTGGTGATTGACGAACGACTGTGAAACATGGCTTTTGAGTGTAGATGGCACCGGGGGTAGCGCGTTCCGCGTCGTTTAGGTGCGCCGAACGCCCACAGAAAAGGTGCGGCGTACGACAAACTGGTTTCCTCTCACCGACGCCGTCGCCGCCTGACCCGCGGCCACGTGGAAATCGCCCAGCGACTTTGTTAACGATCATTTTATAGCTAGATATTCATTACAATATTGATCATTATACTATTGATTCAATATTGTGTAAGTACAACATTATAACGCCTCACTTTATTTCATTACACTATTGCCTTATCGAATACAGAACTTGACATTATAACGAGATTGACATTATAAAGCTCGGTGCCCAAGCCCTTGCTAGTGAAGCGCACATCATAGTGCAAGTTATTATGAACTGACATTACTTTTCTTGCATCATTGCAAGGAACGTAATGTTCATTCATAATAACGAGATAGTCAAATGACGATGTCGTTATTCACTAATTAGTTGGCTTGAAACTCGTTGTGTTAACGATAAACGGATGAGTTATATTGTAATTTCGCTTTCGGGCTTGTTTCGCAATTAAACGAATTGGAATTTTCCCACGTTATCTCGAGCGCTACGTGCGAAACGCGTGGTTTTCGAACGCGGATTCAGGTATTTGAGTGATGTCAACTCAATGTAACTTTATCTACATCCGTTTGGTGCCGACGTGGGGTCCCGATGACGCAGGACTGGTGCCGTCCACCTAATCCCTCTGCAGAGATATCGATACGAAGAATTCGCGTGAACAGCAACAAGCCGCGCTGCACTCAATAGGTTTTGATTAGATTAGATCGAACAGAATGCGAAGGTTGTCCGTGCCCGCAATATTATCTTGATTCCTTTGATTGTCCCTGATATACTTGGAATTGTTTTTCGTGCTACATTAGTCGTTATCGACGTGCAATGCAACGAAAATTGTGACGCGAACCAAACGGACGTCACACGAATGGATTGGAATATACCGTTCAAAAGTACTAGATTAAGAATAATAAGCAAATAATTTCATTTTAATCCCATAAAGAAAAACAGTAACAGCTCTTATGAACATAATTATTATTCCGAAAATTCGGTAACTAATCAAGTGTAGTAGGTAAATATGTATATAATTACCACCCAAATATAAAAATTTTGCATAGCTTTACGGTTTCGTTTTTTGACTAGAAATCTCACAATCAGACTACCAACGCTCTCAAAAGACTGCTAAGGTTCAAATGAAACCCATAATTATTTATTTTACTATTAAACAGTATTGCTTTAAATATATGAGTATTAGATCTAATCTAATGTAAAAAATGTATAGTCAAATGCATCGCAATTTTGCATTGTGCATATCATGTCTCTTCTACCCGTCTATATTCCCTTTGTCTATATTTACTCGTTGTAAACGCACGATTCACAAATAAACGGCCGTGGTCCGCTGGCTAGGCGCCACCGGCTGCCGAACGCGCGCCTATCCATTGCGCAATTTACCGTTGCCCAGAAGCAACCTGCGTGCCACAACTGGCTCCGAGATACTCGTGTGTGGGAATCGCTCATTTTTTCGACACGAACCTTTAGCGCACCCAGACTATACGTGATATGCGTTCCCACCTGTTCTTAAGTGTCCACCTATTGTATTGTATTTAATGTAAATAGTTCATATCAATTCAAATGTCATTTAGCGATAGACGAAAGAATCATTTGAAGGACCGAATAAGTTAAGCCAAGATAGCTTCGACTAGACAAATTGTTGCAACTCTATCAATGCCAATAGTTATGTCTTTTTGTTTTAACATTGTCGTAACAATGTCTTATATTACATTTACATTATTAATTAATTTACTAATTAGGTATCATTGAATGTGCAATTTTTTTTTAATAAGCGGTATCATTTTGCATAGACTCTACCAGACAACCTTTTTATTTCCTTAAAGTTTCGATATTATGTTATACTATCATTTTGTTGTACTGGAGATATAATTCGCTATTTATTTTATCAAATGCATAGACGACGCATATTTCGATAGTATGGGGTTAAAATGTCGAAATTGTGTAGCTTACATGGAGTAAATCTAGAGTCGAGACATCACCGCCAAATTCCAGTAAAAATGGTTGCCATTTTCCATCAATTGGTGAGTAATGGATCTAAAAATTGATGGGAAACGACTTTTGAATTAGTTGGTGTGAAACTGTCACATAAATTAATTCGTAGGCGATTACTATCGTTCATGGTCATCCATAAGAGCTGAGGAAGCGTAACGTTCGCGGTTCTTGAAAAGGGTTACCTCACTGATCGAGAGAAAAAAATATCTTGTATCTTGTATTAACTGATGTTAACGCTTTCCAAAACTATTAAAGCTTCATCGAACGCAGAACCGGTGGGCTAGCCAGAACCCACGGGTTTGAAGCCCTCCACAGTGGGTAGGGCCGTGCATTTGCTCATTTGTTACTTAAGGAGTGTCGCCTACGGGCTATCGAGGTTCGGTGCGGACCGTGACCCCGATAGCCGTTGACTGTGCTTGGTTAGTTGGTGGCTGGGGCGGTGTAAACCACCCAGGAACGTTAGTGTACCTTGTGTACGCCTTGTGTTGGCCTCGCCGTGCTCGGAGGCGAGGGCGAACTATTGAGTTTGTTGTTACACTAACTGTGTATGTAGTGTTAACCGGCGGGACCCCCGACGGTGGGTCCGACGAAAAAAGAAATATAAATGTTTTACGTCCGCTCTGTGAGTTCGTGACACTTTACCGGCCGACTTCCTCCATTCATATTAAAGGCAGAAGTTGCGTAGTTCCATAGTGTAATTCCACAAAAAACCATTATGAACATTTTCGATATGCGCGCATGTATATAAAGGTAATCAGGGAGTAATTTACCAAAACACGAGGTTGTTATGTTGTGTTGAGCATCGGTAATAGAACAAAGGATGGGAATATAATACTTAATTTGTGCTTATTTTTATTAATATCTTAATTATGTACTGAATATAAATACAATGTATAGTATTAAATATAATGCAAATGTTTTGTTTATCGTTATAATTTCAATCCAATATTATTGTCTTCTCCATCGCTTTAAGTGTTCCAGGTTTATATTATTACTAACTAACTACTAACTAACATATAAACCTTCCTCTTGAATCACTCTATCTAGTAAAAAAAACACATCAAGATCCGTTGCATACTTTTAAAGATCTAAGCATACATAGGGACAGACAGTCAGTGGGACGACTTTGTTTTATACTATGTAGTGATATAAAATATTTTTATATGTCTTTTAATGGTATCTAAAAAAATTCTTTCTTAAAACAATTTTTTTTTGCATAATTTTTTCTAAATACTTTGCAAACTACATTTTTCATTTCGCATTAATACTTAATTGGAAAAATGAAACGATAAAACGGTAAATGAAACGATAAAACAACTGAATTGTTGCTTATCTAATAATTAACTTCACTTATAAGTTGACGTTTACGTGTAGATAGGTATAGGATGTCAACGCGCACTGGCGCACGTAGGCGCCCGGCTGGCTCCGGCAAGATACAGAATCAAGTGATATTACTGATATTACACATACTCATAGCGTTATTTGTGCAAGCGTGGCCCGTATTGTTTATTCATGAAACGTAGGCAATCTACAGGCGATCAACGAACTCTAGCCGCGCGGCGAAGGTGTTCGTTGCGATTGCGAATGCCACATTGAGAGCATCTCGTTTATGTAGGTAGCGTCTATAATGCGTTTGTGTAGCGTCAGTGTTAGTTATATGTACTAATAATTTCTACAGTTTTGTCTCAAGGTGGAATAATATAATTACTCTTACAATAGGTAGATAACTTGCAATGTTTTGTTTCACGACTATAACGAACACGTTAAAATAATCAATAGCATAGAAACAGTAATTTTTATAAAACGTACAAAACAAATAATTTTTATTTGTTCTGTTAAATTTCAAACGATTAAAGTTCAAGATATTTTCAAATCAACTTACTTAGTGAAATAACAATATAATATAATTGTAAATCATTACATATTTCGCTATAGTATCGTATACTATTTAAGGAAATATTTCTTATTAAATGTAACTAGTTTACAGATTTTATCGCGTTTTTTAATTTGATTTTGAACTCCCGACGTTTCCAGCCCCTTTATTTTAAGGATACCTATATAATTTAGTAAATATGAAAAGTATAAACATATATGACTTTGCCTTTTCTTTATTATTATATGTATATAGCTCTACATTTTTGCTGTTAATGATTTACAAATCGTAATAATGTATACTAGAATATACTTAATTATGATAGCGTTCTGGAGGATGACATTACGTTAAAGAGTGTTTTAATGAACAACGATATTATTAAATCTGTTGACGCTAAACACTCCATATATTATAATGGTTTTCGTTGTAAATGATTTCCATAGTTCATAGTGTATTGTTTAATAAAACAATTATTGGAGGACCGTTCAATGTTTTATTATATAATATAAATACAATCAAAAAAGAGAAATCCGGTAAAGAAGGGAGGTAACACCTCAATTTTAAAAATTAAGGCAGTTGAGAGAAAAAAATACTTTCATATATGAAGATTGGTTACAGAAACAACGGAAGAAAGTTTATTAAGCTATATACGTGAAGTATTAGTAGATGGCAGCTACATTACTGTAAACAAAATAAACCACAAAACAGACAGGGGCTACTCCTCCTTTAGAATTTGCGTGTTGGAAGAAAACTTTGAAAAACTATGTAACCCAGATATTTGGCCTAAAAATGCGGAGTTTAGTGAATGGATATGGTTTCGTAGATCAAACAACAGCACCAAGACCCAAACAACGCAATAAGAATATTAATATTTTATATCAAAATGTAAGAGGTTTGAGAACAAAGACTACAAATTTTCTGTCCCTTCTCGAATCATCAGGATGTGATTTATTTGCCATTACGGAAACGGGACTAAATGAATCAATTTACAATTCTGAGGTTACATTGCCTAGTTATTCGATTTCACGCTGTGATCGCGCAGATGGACGAAAGCAGGGTGGAGTTCTTATAGCGATCGCACCGAATTTGGAGATGCGCAAAATTCTGATACCTGACGACATAAATATAGACACATATAAGTTTGAATTAACCTCAGCTGCAATTTATTCAAACAGACGCTTTTTATTTATTTGTTGTGTGGTCTACATTCCACCACAGTCTAATGATAATGATTTTGTTGTATTGTTTAATTTATTGGAAAAAATATGTATTAAATATAACAATAATGTTGTAATTTTAGGGGATTTCAATTTATTTTCATGTACGCAATATTTATGAATATTTTCTAGCTTTTTGTGAACTTGTTCAATATAATAATATTCCTAATTGTAATGGTAGACAGTTGGATCTTGTATTAAGTGGACGCGAAAATGTGACTGTGCACCTTGGAGACGAAGCGCTACAGCCTGTTGACGCCTATCATCCTCCAATTTCCGTTTCCATTTCCATATCCTCATCTGGTCGTCCCTCCTCAAAAGAAATTGAAGATTCACATAAGGCACTATTCAAGCGTTGGAATTTTAATAAAGCAGACTTTACGGAATTATATTATAAGATGACAACCATTGATTGGAGCAACATGTACAATTTAAGTGATCCTAATTTAATTTAAATACTTTTTATAATAAAATCAATGAAGTTTTTGAGGCTAGTGTGCCTTACAAATATGATCAAAGTAGTAGTAAGTATAAATATCCTCTATGGTATACAAAAGAAATAATAAGGGACATTAAGCTAAAATATAATTTACACAAAAGATACAAACAAAGTAAATTAAGAAGCGATTACGAGGCTTTCTCTCGCTGTAGAGCAAAAATTAAAGCGGAGACATCACTTGCTCACGATCGTTATCAGAAACGCGTACAAAATCATTTAGCAGCCGATCCTAAGGCTTTTTGGACATATATTAGAGCAAGGAAAGGTAACTGTAATCAACAAGAAATAGTAAAAAATGGGCGAGTCCTATCAAATAAGGAATGCGCAGAGGAATTCGCAATATTATTTCATTCGGTGTATAAACCAAAGCAGCCTATACTGGATGTTTCGGCGGCAAGTGAAGCGGGAAAGGGAAGCGCGTGGGTGCATCTTACACCCTTACAACCAAATGATGTTCGACGCGCGCTTACACGACTGCTGCCCAAACAATCTGCAGGATTAGACGGTATTCCACCGTATATTTTTAAAGACTGTCGCTTCATCTTGGTGGAGCCTTTGTTGCATCTTTTTAATGCCTGCATAGCTACTGCGAGCTTCCCGGATCAGTGGAAGATTACTTAAGTAGTTCCAGTACCGAAAGGACGAGGAGACCAACAACTTATTAATTTCAGGCCCGTGGCAGTTCTTTGCACGCCAGCTAAGATATTTGAATCAGCAATACAAAATTATTTGTATAGGCAGATCGAGCCTCAGTTAACGGATGCACAATATGGCTTTCGCCCCGGCCGTGGAACAACGGGAAACCTGCTACATTTGATGACTTACTTAGTACCAGCGATAGATGCAGGAAAGCAAGTTGATGTGGCCTATTTTGATTTTCAAAAGGCATTCGATACCGTAGACAATGATGTATTGCTAAGGAAATTAGCTGCTACAGGATGTACATCACACACGCTGACCTTCTTTGCAAATAATTTAAGAGACAGACGCCAGTATGTTGAATTTAAGGGACGTCGATCAGAACAATATTTTGTGAGATCCGGTGTAAGTCAGGGTAGTAATTTGGGGCCCCTCCAATTTATCATCATGATCAATGATCTAGTGGATGTGGTAAAAAATTCGACATGCCTTTTATTTGCCGACGATATGAAATTGTTTCGCAGAGTGGAAGGCACCATGGATCATATTAAATTACAACGTGATATTGATGCGGTATACAAATGGAGTATAGAGAATAAGTTGTATTTTAATGTAAGCAAATGCTCATTAATATCGTTTAGCCGTTCTATTACCCCGCGTTGCCACAACTACTGCTTGGGAGGAGAATCACTTAGACGTGTCTCCGAGATAAGATACTTGGGTATTGGTTTTAGTTCAGACTTGAGATTCCGTGAACATATTGTCGAAACCTGTAAAAAGTCGTACCGACATCTGGGTTTCGTCTTAAGACAATCGAGTAAATTCGATAACATAAAAGCTATAAAAGCCTTATATGAAGCCTTGGTAAGGAGTCATTTGGAGCATAATGCTGTGATATGGGCTCCACATGAAAATAAATATAAATATATGCTCGAACGTATTAATAACAAATTTGCTCGATTTTTGTATTATAAATTATATGGAGTGTATCCGGGTTATCCTGTACTATATCCCACTTTATTTGTTCTGGGTATGGTAGGATATAGTACACTTGAAGTGAGGAGGGAGGTTTTTCTAGCCACGTACCTTTTTAAGGTATTGCGTGGCAAAATAAATCATCCGATTCTATTGCAGCAGATGAGGCTATGCGTACCAGAAGGATATTTGAGGAGGAGGCGGCGGCCGATGCTATTATCTGTACCTAGGTCACGGACTAATTTATTACGTTTTTCACCATTGACTCGCGCGTTTTGTACTTTAAATACAGTAGCTAATGAATTAGATTTATTCCATTGCACATTGAACGAGTTCACATTGGCTACGATCCATGTTCTGAGTGTTTAGTTTTAGTTTTAGTTATAAGTATAGTTATATGTTAAATTGTATTCGAACTTCACTATCGCATTAGGTACAGCCTGTAATGGTAGTTGTAAGTTGATTTACAAAATAAATAAATAAATAAAATAAATAAATATTACTATACAAATCTGACCTTACTCTCTCTTCGATTAACAGTCTATCCCAAGTAACGAGAGACAAACAACCATAGATTAATATAGAACACACTGCTAGTGATGTTAGCTATTCAGTCTATGATACATCCATCTCCCCCTTTTTCACAATGAAACAGAAACTAATAAAAACATTACAAAATGTGTTTAAGACTAGTTGAATACTAAACAATTGAAAAACTCTACTTTACTATAATTTTAAATATGAGTATTAATTTTAAAGAAGATACTAAATCGCTACTAGAAATTCTTTTGCTGAGAGCTTATTATAACATCAAACTTTAAATTATTAAATTAACTTTATATTGAAACACAGTTTTCTTTCTCCTTTCCTAGTGATGTTAGCTATTCAGTCTATGATACACATAGTGAATATTCAAAGTTAACTGAACGTTACGATGAATTATGCGATGTTTTTAGAAATATAGAATGGCCTTATAAAATTAATTTCAGCACAAATACGGTAGCAAAAGATCAAATCATGAGATGCTCGTATATAAAAACAAATCTTTATAAATTTAGCGATGACCAATCAAACAAATATATATTTTTAATATTATGTTACTTACGTTGACCACGTCGTCAGGGCGATTCATTTCATACTTTTGCATTAAGAAGATTTTACGGTGATTTCAAAGTAATTTTGATTAAAACCTGGTGGTAAGTGATTACCACCGGCGAGGGCTTGCAAATCTGTTGCTGGCCTTTTAGGAAGAATATGCTCTCATTTTGAAGGTTCCCAGGTCGTAACGGTTCGGGTAGACCGCTCGCGATAGCTAAATGGAGTGGTTGCGCGAGACAGGAAATGCCTTGAAAATCGCGCTGTTGTGGAACTCGAGGTGGTGTGGATGAACTTTTGTTATTGTTACAACAATTAATTTACTATAGTTTAATTATATTTGATGCCTCGGTTGGCGCCGTTGCTAAGACCACACTTCGGCACCCCGGGTCGTGCATATGCAATACCCCGGGGCACAACAGAATTATCTTATCCAACGGTAAGAGTAATGTTTTTGTAGAAGAAGAAATTTAGTTTATGAAAAGTTAGTACACTAACAATTTCTAACCCACGTTGGGTTGGTTAGCTCTATTATAACGATATATGCCTCCTGAACAGCAAGCAAAGTTTATTTATTTCACTAACTTTAACTTTCTTAACTTTTACATTACAAAATTTCTTGTCATACTTGATCATCGACATCGGTTTATAAATTCACTTTTAGATCAGTTTATAAATCTGACACGTTTTAGTGAAATGAAAAATGGTTTAATTACATACTTACATGATTTAATATTAAAATATTTTTTTACAATTGTGTTGATTGTGTTTATGTATTTAATAATAATCTATTAGCTCTATCAAGTGAACACGTTTATGAAATTTGAAAACATTTGAAAATATTTGAAAAATAACCAAAGATTGTTGAGATGTAGGTACTTAAGTCATAAAAAATTTAATTGAGTTAGTTAACTTTTTAAAAATAATGTGCTATTTGAAAATAGAATCGGAGGACATTAAATATCCGTGTCAAATTTAATAATAATGTAAGGATCACGACCACGACTTGATTTGCGAGTGATTACTAAACAAATTTATCCTTGACATTATATGATATCGACTAATGTGGTAATAAGATCAGAGATTTTTCCTTTTTGCGTTGTAGAAAGCTTAATTTGTTGTTGGCGTCCACGGGGACCGGTATGTGTGAGGCAGGCGTGGGTAGCCAGGTGTTGGTTATTTATCTGTACAGTTCTGACAGTTCTGGACTCTATATAGTTATATTCTCTATGTTAGTACATATTTTTGTAGAGGCTATTGAAACCTTTTTGGGTTGCACGTGTTAACTTATTTATAAAGAGTTAAATAATAAAGATCACAAAAATTGTCCCCTTATTTCGAGTGGTCGAATGAGTTATTTTCCTTTTAAAAACCTCCTTAGTGCTGATCATATTTTGCATTAAAATCTGTAAAAAAAAGTTTTTCGCCGCTGCAGGCATCTTCCGGATTCGCGCCCAAACACTTTAAACACTAAGCTAAACGGCCGATTACCACATCGAAGAAAATCTCAACTTATTTTATCTATATTGTTCTTTCGCATTTTAAGCAATACTTGACGCATCTATTTTTATGTTCTTTAAAATAGTTAATGTGCAATAAGCAATAGATAATGATTAAAGATTACGGAGAAAGTTAAAGGTTTACGACTGTCCTTGATTATTCTTGGGGAAGTTTGGATACCACACAGCAGCGACATTATGAACACAAACCGGTTGCCAACCGACCGGACCTCTAAGTTTTCGATTGACGCCGTATCCACAGTGGCTTAAATTACCTCAAAAACTTACCGAAGTAATCAACTCTCTGTTAACAAGGTTAGTTAGGTTGCCCTATATTATATATAGTTAATAAGAAAAATATTTTCTTGAGAAAGGATAATGAACAATTATAATTACATATTCATATACAAATTTTGGTGTTTAGTAGATATTTAAGAAAACCGTTGAAATGTATGACAAAAATGAGAATACTATTTTATTATATATACTAATATTTTATTAGCAAGACCAAGTTCTTGTATTGGATAAATAAACTTGTGAACAAATATTACAAAAAGTGAAATGCTATTGATCCTTTTAAATAGGGATAACATTTGCGTTTATGTGCTAACAAGATTGCGGTAAGCGAAAGTAAAGACAGATATTTTGCTTACTCCATTTGAAGTGAGAATTGGCTGAAAAAAGTTTCTCTCAAATAAAAACATTAACTATGAAAGTACTTTGTATTATATAGTTATTCTAATGGCATACAACAACGATCTAATGAGCTAAGCGTAGGTGGATTTATGCTTTTTTAGAAAGTTTTTGTGACATTTACATCATTCGTAGCTCTATGTTTTCACTATTTCATATTTACCTTGGTATAAATGGAACATTAATATCAAATTCAATTTGTTTTGTAAAACGTTAAACGTTACCTTTTTTCATGATGTATATAACTCGCCCTTTTTAACACTGTTCTAAAATAAAACAATTTCTGTACTCTACGCCGTTATGTACTCGGGTATAAGGAACTAAAACAAATCAAAAAGTATAATTCAAATATTTTTAATATATTGGCTAATTGCTTTGAGAAAAAGAGAGCCATGATTAAATATTCGAATATAGAATCTGAAACCAAAATAACTTACAGGCAAAGTTCTGGCTAAAGACTCATTAAGTTCATAAAGGGACTCTACCATCAAATTCAATGGACTCGAAAGTTAAAAGATACACCACTGAGTTAGAACTGGTCCCATTTAGGTAACGCTCGAAACACACGTGTGCTTCACACTAGCCTCCATTAGTTTTCCAAATCTGTGGCGTCATTTGATTATGAACTCTGCGCTGCAATGAAATTAAGTCGAATGTAGACTATTTCAATACGTTATTGATACTTAATAGTAAACAGGACCGAAGTGTTTTATAATTTTGCAGCGATCGATTAATAATAGCCTCTAATCTAGAGCGGTAGAGTGCATAATACTTGTCAGGTCTATTCTTAGGATGTTTCATTGTTGTAGCTAAAGTCATCGGTATGGCGAGCGAGCCGCGGCGTCGATGTGTCTGTTGAACTTATTAGTTCATTTTACGAGCGGCGGCTGCTTGTCTGTCGGACACGACGCACACATGGATTACATATCAACTAGTGGTAAATTCAAACTGTTGGACACAATAAGCTTATAAAAATCGTTTTTTAACCAATATGCTTTTCTATAAGATGATAATAGAAATCCAAACGGTGTAAAAATTTAGTTCACCATTCGGTACCCATGCGGATGGGTATTATCTTGAGAGAGAATATATGAGAGTGAGAGAGATAAGTTTTATGTTTGACACGGTAACTTTATAATAATCTTCAGCTCTTTTGAACAAGTGTCTTTTAAATATGACGTGCCAATCGAATATAATCTAAATAAAAATTAATTTAAAATCCCCCAATGGTTTTCTTTTATTAAACAATGATCATCACTGTATCGATTAAATTTTCATAAAAATTCACAACATGCAAGACTCCGTGATAGCTCATTAGCCAGGCGCTCGCTTTCAATTGAATATACTCGAGCAACCCGAGGTCCCCGATCCGATTTAAATCTCCGGTGCCACCAAAGGAATTGTTAATTTTAAGTGCTAACTTATCACGTGCTCACCGATGAAGAAAAACATCCTGAGGAAACCTGCATTTTTTCAAAATAGTAACAAAAATAATATTTCTAAAATATGTTTAGTTCGCCAATCCGCAGTGAGGCCGCGTGGTGGACCCTTATACCCTCTGTATAGAGGAGGTGTTTGCCCAGCAGTAGAACATATAAATAGGCGTCGATTTAATAAAATTGATTTATTATTTCCTTATCCTCTAGAATTTTAAATGTTTTGCAGCAATAAGTCATCAAAGATATTTTAACTTTTGTTTCCATTCGAAGGTGGAAGAATAACATTTAATACCATGAAGTTTTAAGCACGTTCAATTGCTCATAAGCAAAGGTCTTTTGCGAAAATTTAAAGTCATTTATTTATTTTCTAGCATGTCTAATGACTGTTCTCCACAATAACACAATTACTATTTGCTCGCCATTACTGAGAAGCACTAATATTTATATGATTAGTTGTCTCTGTGATCTTGCATCATCCATCATTGCGACTACTTATATAAAAACGCCAGTTTAGATGGAATATTCTTCTGACACCATGATGTCATGTTGAGTTAAATTACTGGCTACTTGATATGACCTTGCTTGTGGCTTGAACTGATCGCAAACGTATATAATATCATATGTGTATATGTACATGTGTCCTCCATGTAGTGTTCTAAGTCCAGCGTAAGGCGGCTGGTTGTTTTAATTTATCATGACAGTGCGACATTTAATAGTTTCATTATCATTACCAAATTATATAATATTATATTATAAAAATAAAACTGAAATTTTAACGAATTTATGACCTAAATATTCGCAATATTCTGCTCAATACAGATGTGTAAATAAGTTTGAGCTGAAGAGAATAAAGTCACCCTATTTAAATCTAATATTTGAAATTAACATCAAAATATACCTCGCTATACGATTGTATCAAAAAACCCAAACACTTCAATGTTTTTACGTTATAATAATAAATTGTTAGGCATTAACAACTTAAAATTGCTAGTATTAGTAAACTAGCATTAGTAAAGATTATTAAGAAAACGAACTGATATTTTAAATCGTGCAATCATTATGAATTCGAAAAGTTTAAAACTGCCAGAGCAAGCGCCGGGTCGGGCCCCTTATTAGCATGGATTAATTTCAATCAAAAGTATTTGATGCGGACCCGAATGAAGAACGAATGCCGGTTTAGTTTTAGGCCAACATACAGTCCACAGATAACTACTAAACCGTGTCAAATTGTTTACGTGAATTCTTATAAATTGATGAATACGTTAGCTCTATCTAGATCTAGCTCTAGCTCTATACGCATATAAACTGAAAGAGAAATATTAATCTACTTTTTCCAATTAATTTAATTATTTATAAATGACTTGATACTTCAGACTTCAGACTCTCGAAGCTTTAAGTAAAAGAGGAATCATAAGGTTCGTTGCGTTATTTTAAATTACAGCAAAGGTTCAAGACTCATTATTACTTTTTATAGACATGAAGTACTTAAACATGACATAAGTACCTAGAATTACATGTTTATCGATTAACTTGATAACAAATCGTTGACGTATGCAATTTAAAACAAAAGACGCTCTATACATTCTCGGTTAGATTATAGAAGAAAATCAGTCAGTCATGAACTACAATTTAAACAATTTTAAAGTCAGTATTTATTAAAGTTTTGACCCTCATATAATGAAATATTACATATTGTTCCTATTCAATCCAATCAGCATTTTGCAGTCCACTGCTGGATATAGGCCTCCCCAAGGGCACTTCTCAGTGCACAACAAAATTACATATGGTTAAACAATAATTTTAAATAACAGCATGTAATGCTAAATTTTACAATTAATGTTAGGCAGCATCTACTTCATCACTTTCTGAACAGATGGTATAAATCATATGTTTATAAATGCGGTTATATAACACTAAACCTTGGGCCGTTTCCAATTTGCCTCAACATTCGGGCTGTTCCCAGCCAAAAACATTACGTAGGAGGTATATCTCCTTAGGGAGCCGAATGTTTGTCGTCGTTGCCAAGGGCACATTTTCTGATTTCGATAGTTTGTAATTGTCCCAACGAAGTTCTACTATCACTTCCGCAGTAGAGGAAATAACCTCTGGCTTTGGGTGCCATCTCAATGATCACATCATTTATATATAACTACGACTCGTCCCGGCATCGCATGGTTTATACATATAAACCTTCCTCTTGAATCACTCTATCTATGAAAAACCGTATCAAGAACAGACAGACAGCGGGATGACTTTGTTTTATACTATGTAGAGATTATAACATTTTATAATATTCAGCATCAAATGTATATAAAATATTTTTTTTACTTTTTACAGCTAAATATGTTCCGCTAATAATTCTTAACAATAAGCACACAATTAAGTATGTTCAAGTGTTTTGCTTAATTTTAATAATTCTTGCTTTGAAAAAATCCTACTATTCTTCGACAAAAATTAAATAGTAACTTTACTGTGTATGTACCATAAATGAGTAACTTGTGGGTGATTATTAAAAATATAACAACAGAGGTTATTACAAGCGCTTACAATAACGCGTGAATATTATAAATTTTGTTTTATAAAAAGCGCGCAAGGGGATTCGGATCGCTGTTTTCACGGTCGCCGGACGCGAGGCAAGCACCGCAGGCGGCCGTCGCTCACACAAAAAATAAACAACTTTCCTCGAAACTGCGATGGCGCTAAGCTACCCGCGCATTCCAAAAGATCGTAACCGCCGCGTGACTTAACATCACTTAAGCTCTTCTGTGCACAATGCACACCGAACGCCGCCGGGCCGAAATAACTTGTTGATGTGCGTTGCGGCGGTACGGCCGCGGGCGGGTGTAGAGGGGCTAGCGCCGCTGAGCGACGGCCTGTCTACGGCGGCGAGCCGGCGACACCCTGTCTGCCACATTCGGCGGCGTTGCCGCGCCGTGCGCATTCTTGTCCGCCCGCACTCCCCGCCCGCTCGTCCCACAACCTCATGAACCGCCCGCGCTCACTAAGCGGCAACCTCGCACGCAAACTTGTTTCGTAAACGGATGTGGCAGCGACCGAGGCAGGGCAAGTAGTCTATCTTGCTCCCGCTTGGAGTTTTATATCGGCTAAAATAAGACAGAAATGGTGGCGCTACGTGCTATCGGCTCCCACTTGCGGCATTTTTTCACGCCGAGAATGAGGCGAGATTACAGCCTAAGGCAGCGTTTACACGATAGGGAAGTGTGTTTTTAATTGATATTTTTATTTTAAAATTTTTCATAATTTTTTTTCGCATTTCATGTGTGCTTTTATCATTTAAAATAAAGTAAAAAATTAAGTTGATAAGCTTAAATATAATGGTATAAGAAAACTGACGAAACTTTATCGGAAATAAAATACCTTAAATATTGCGTTCAAGCATTTAAGGTATATTTACATTATTTTATCGGAACATATCACGTTACTATTAAATCCATGCAGAGAAATCACAGATAAATATTTAATGACATATCTTATATGAATGACACATCGGTGTACACAAGGACTTATGGACATACGCGGCCCGCGTCGCGCGCTCACGTCAGGGCGGTGCGAGCCTCGCGCCGCCAACATCCGCGCTGCGGCCAGCGAGCGACAGTCAGTTCGGCGCCGACAGCCAACACGCGCAGACGTTTACACAGCCAAATGGCCGCCGCCCACACGCACCAGGCCCCCGCACCCTCCGACCGCCGTCCGGAGGGTCGCGCCGGATCCCGCCGAATTTTCCCACCACAATTCAAGCTGCAAGTTCTCGAAGCGTACAGGCGCGATGCCCAGTGTCGCGGCAATCAACGAGCGACGGCCAGGAAGTTCGGCATCCATCGTCGTCAGATTCAAAAGTGGCTCCAAGCCGAGCCAGCGTTGAGGGCAGCTTTGTTAAGGAGAGCACCGCAACCAGCGCCGTCGCCGCCGCCTTACTCCGCGGGCTCCCCCGAAAGCGCACGACTACCGTCGCCGCCTCCGCAACAACAACCCCAGCAGCAAGCGGCTCTACCTACGCCGGTGCCGATTCCGGCGCCAATACATGTGGCTACACCCATCGCCACGCCGATCCTTTTGACACCGTCCACCGCAGAGCCCATAGACCTCTCGCTAAGGCGGCTCTCATCGCCAGCGGCACCAATCGCCACGTACCATCCACCTCCACCGGAGCCACCGAAGAAGCCGTTCAAACTCTTCCGACCCTACCTTCTGGAGGACGAAGAGAAGAGGCCGGCTGTGGCGTCGCTGCCCGTGTCGAACGGCGTACACGTGTCCGCCTTCATGCCAGTGCAGAGCGCCGCGCTGAGCACCTGCTCCGCGCCACGCTGGTGCGCCCCAGCCTTCGCTGCGCCGCTCAGATGAGAGTCCGCCGCCGGGGCCAGGCCCCGCTGCTCCTGTGATCTAGTCGCCGACGCCCGCTTGGCGCCGCCTGGGGCGTAGCCCTGTTTCAACGTGCCTTAAATTCACACCGCCATAGTGCATTACGCTGTTACCGAACGGTGATGGCCTATTTTTGTGCATAAATATATATATAGGAATGTATTTTTATACGTGGGGTTTATGAAGCATACCTACATTTATGAAGATTAAATATTCTAATGATTATTATTATATTAATAAAGAGAGTTGTTTACTAAAATGTGTTTTATGTTACTCAACGCACGAGTTTCTGACTCGCGCGGCCTCACAGGTAGCGCCGGCGCCAGTCGCCTTTTCTACCTGTTTCAATCCCAAATCTCTATTCTCTGGTTCATTTTATTTTTCCAATCACCATTCATTGGTCGAGTAGAACTCGAGTGCTTTGGGCATACAATAACATTTTTTATACAGAAAAAAAAAAAATTTAGAAAGAAATGTACTTAACCTACCCTTTAACAAAAATTATTTAGTATATTTTCGTTTTACGTTCGTTTACTGGATAAAAATTCGTTTTACGTTGCTTGAACTTGAAATCCAAAAATGTTTTTTTTACATTGATCAATAGATGCTCGATCATATGTATAACATAATAATCCTAGATAATAATGTCGTACATTTGATCGGTAAACACTTATAATTCGTTAATATTCAGCAAGCTACAAAATTTCCGTTAGAAAGTACTATCGTATATACCTACTAGTAAATTATTATCTAGTTACCAGTAAAATTACAATAATTTTATTATTTTTTATGTAACCTATCACTGTAGGAAATTAAGACCTAATTTTACCTTGATTAGACTTTGATCCCAGTTTCAGAGGCGGATTTGCAAATTTGCCGCCAATAGGCTATTCAATTTTTACCGCCCCTACTGGCCTGCAATTCGATACGCGAATAGTTAGTTTGCAATCATATTAATTACCTTCATTCTGACAACAAAATTACAACTTATTGATTTGTGCTCTATCGTCTTCAATACTTATATATACAGCTTTTTCTCGTTATTAGCATGATTTTGATCTAGGATTTCGTTGTGCCAGTTTCTAGATTAAATTTTTATATATTTTTGATGTTGTTTTATAACCAACGATATAGTGAAGATTAAACGAAAAATAGTTTTTGGGATCTTATTAGAGAACGGGGTAAGGTATGCCTTAAACACTTTTACCAATATATTAACACAGCAAACTCAAAATAATGAACATTTACTAAACGTTGTTAAATTTTTTTATTGCTCTTACAGTATAAAAATCATACGAACAGTATCTCAACTGACAATAAAATGAATCAACTTATGAAAGTCTTAACTTATTAAAGTTGTTAAATTTTCAAGACTCGTTTTCCCTACGTACATAATGATGTTTTTCTTTATTACTGTAAGACAAAAATATTTGGGCCAAATTTGCCGCCCCCTAAAATCTGCCGCTCTAGGCTCTAGCCTACTTAGCCTGCTGATAAATCCGCCACTGTCTATTTACCATAATATACCAAATTTAAAGTACAAAGTTTGCACAATTGTTAAGAGTACATTTATGTAAATGTGTACTACTTTTTTTAAATAGAGTTTCTATTACTCTATTATTCTACGTAATATACAACTTATTATTGTATGGTTGTCTTTGTCAGAAATTATCTAAAATAGTATATGTGTTTTTTTTTTAAATTGGCGGGTTCTGCATTTTTAACAACGTTTTTATTCTCTGATACTTTTTAAATATGGATGTTAAAACAAGTTACAGTTATCAAACAATTTTAATAATACTTCATACACGCTTAACACAATTCTGCTGTTCAGTGTCATAAATTTCAGCCCAATTAAATATAAATAAGATTTCAATACTTAAAATGGATTACAGGGAAGATACTTATATCAGTGTATTAGTATGCGAAGTATGCAATACCTGAAGCAATATCCGTAGGTAAAGGGAAAGTTGTTTTAATCGTTAATTTCCCTCTTAGTAATTAATTATCACAAACATGACATGGTGATCGTTGACCAGTGAATTTTTCGTGTACTTTTATCTGACCTTAACCCAGACTCGCGGCACGGAGCGGACTACGGGCACGGAGCCCGTCAGAACGGCGAGTACGGGTCTTTGTTTGTCCCTTGTAATTTAAATTACTCAATTGTTCTAGAAACTGTGCAAGCGGCCGTAAAAAGCTCACGATTTTATATTTTTTTACTATTAAACGATCGTTGGCGATAAAACACTGAACTTGAAGTTGGCACAGTGCAATGGAAAATAATAAAATGTTGCGCATGTTTCTGTCTGCATGCCTACGTGTATCAACGCAACTTTATGTACAGTGCACGCTGGGGCGTCGAGCAGTCTGGGAAACTCAACATAGGCGACGACGACGCCGTGCTGTCTGTAGACACGTGTTGTCTTCACTTAGGGTGAAACTTTACACTTACTTCGCTTTAATTTCAGGCAATGGAATATATGGCATATACATTTACGTTTGACCAATATCTTTAATGATAGTTTAGAAATGTTTTATTTAACATAGTCGAAACAATTGACGTTTATATACAAAAATTTTATTTAATTTTATGATGTAATTATTCTCATTAACATTTTACAGAAGAGACAGCGACTATATTTAACGTTATTCCGTAAACTTTATTTTTGTTGTGTTGAATTTGCTACAAGTTTTTAGGGATCTTTTGTTTTTGATGTCTTTGCCAATTTTCACATTAAAAAGCTGATGAAAAATCACGAAGAAATACGTCACTTCGACTTATTACAGGTTTACTTTTACTTTAATAAAAAAAAACTATATTTATTCTTTGTTTAAATATCTTATACGAAGGAGGTTTTTTAGTTCTAGATAGGCGTATTAGTTATTATAACACATTAAAGCGATAAAAACATATCAGAAAAAAATTTCGACATCACCTTTCTGTAACAACCCTAAAGTGTCGCAATGGATTGCATGTGCAGTCGCGACTCACTTTATGACTCTCTACCGGACGAGCGTGATGGTTCATAAAGCCGAAGATGTTGTAGCAGCCATGATGTCATGGACGTTTTTGGCACAGAAGACATGGCAACTTTTCGTTGCGGCACATTAAATTGCTAGGTACCGCTCTATTTTTACTTACAACTGGGCCAGCCATTCTGCCATGTGTTTAATCTATGGTGGTTAAACACATAACACAGAGAATTAGTCCGATTCCTTTTTTAAGCAATTCAACAAATGACCGGTGTATCATATTTAAATAATAATAGACATGAAATATACCGGTGAGGCATTCAACACAGAAGCGTCTGTAACCAAGATCATATTATTATTATTATAGGGAATTGGAGTAAATCTTTCTTTTTTATGTAGTCTTGATGGTGAATTTTAAAGATTTCATCATCATTACACTTGTGACTTTCGGTGACATTAGTGATCTATTCTTTACCAGCTTGCCAATACCTTGTGACACAATCAGACAATCGTCTCTTCACATCTCACGTGCTATATAGATATTTTATTACTGACGCTATTTTAGTATTGACTCCAAAAAGAACCTTTATTCCGGTGTTACGAAATTTTTGTATTTGGAAAGCCTTCGATTTTTTTTATTGAATAATACTTCTACACAACTGTAAACTTAATTTTTCTTCAATTCTCTGCCTAGCGGTCTGATACACGTAATTTAGCTTCCCTGACTCTACCTACACCTTGTAGCGTTGACTACTACATAAACATTAAATTTCTAATATAATTTATTTTGTTCCTTAAATAATGTGAAGTGTTGTGTGCACAAGTTTTGTTTCTCAAGGCCGTTTGTCTTATAAATATACAAATATTAACAGATTGCTACATTTAAGATGTTACTTTTTAAACATTTCATTTTATTTTATGTTATTTCTAGTGTACTCAACATGTCGGCATTAACTATCCTCGTTCCATACAAAATATATACAATAATCCATTATGTTCACATCAAAAGAAAGTTCTTTCCGGTTTTAATGTACACAAGAAATATTTTAAGGAATTGCTGGAAGAGGCTAACAAAGACGCCGCGGTTAATTATTTTCTGTTTACGCTGAGGAAACAAGCTTATTTGAAGAGCGCGTCTAACTAAATACTCTTTTTCTTTGACCGTGGAAACTTCTCTAGGGTATCTACGTACATTTTCGCTAAAAACCATGGTCCATATTCGTATTTTATGTTTTAAAAATAATTAAAAATAATTTTCATAAATTTAATATAAAAGCTTGTTTAATTTTGTTCCTTAAAAAATGTGACATATAAAAATAGCTTTAATACATTTTCTTATATACAAAAATTTATTCACAGCAAACGTAAATTTTTTTCGCTTCTCAACATATGGAATAACTAAAGCGAAACCATATAGGTGTCTTTGTGAGTAACTAGCACATTTACAATGCAAAGTATAGCTAATGCTCAGTGAAACAATTGTGCATAAGGTTTCAGTTGTCAGGTCGCTGTCCGTTACTTGATATCGGTTAAAGATTTGTGTTACCAACAAACAATAAAGCTTACAACGCTTTGTTTAACTTCAAAGTGACCTACTACAACATTAGGTTATTAACTGGCTAAAAAATAACTTAACCCGGGGAATACTTTGTAAATAAGTTATGTGTAATTTGTTTATACAGTGAATTTTGTATAAATCACCCGCGTGTTATTCCATTGGACACAAATAGCGATGGCTCAAGTCACAAGACAGACGAAGTGGCGCGGGCGCGGGCCGGGCGCGGCGTCGATAGCGCGATGCCGCAATGGCCGCTCCGCTTGGCGCCAACGCCGCACGTTATTTCCGACGCCATTGCTCACGCTGGCTTCGACTAATTATAATATGCTGCGAGCTAACGTCGCTCACGTCACTGACCGCTCCCACAGCCAAATATACTCTTGTAAGCAAAAATTACGCCCGGTCACTGCCTATCTATTGTTACAAGATCAATTGAAAGAAGTCAATTAATAATTAATGCAGCGCTGACGCAGGAACTTTGTCGAAGCTTATGAGATTTGTTGCGTTGTTGTCCTCGATAATTCAAATTGGTAATCGTGAAGATATATGTGCATATTACCACATGATGTTCCCGAATATTGTAATCTTGTAATTAACTGATGTTCCGTTTCGTCTTAAAATGAATATCGCAGTAGAAACATTAGCAGTTAGCGAGAAAACGACGTAGATATGTAGAAAATTCTGATTAACATAAATACACGTTAGTCGATTTCTCTTAATTGATACAGTTTGTCGTTCGGAAAGATCATAGCCGTCGGCACCGTTAAAATGGCTCTCTATGCAAAAAGACCGCGGGGTAATATAATGAACTGCCCTCTGACATCGGCCTCAATACTGATAGCGAACTGTTTTTGTTGTGTTATTGAAATAAGTAAGCGTGTTCTTGAACATTGATAATCTGCAAACAGTCACACATAATATTAATATACTCAATGCGTGGTATATATGAAAAAACTAGAAAACTTTGTGAAAAATAAGATGAGCTAAAATGGCTTGGGAATTATATTTTTTGTAATTTCACATGTACAATTTTTCAGTTATAATTTTAGGTATTTTCTTTTTTGAATGCAATTCGTAAAACGTTCGGATTTTAGTATACCTAATCACATCGGTCGTTTTTCCCCCTTCATATGTACAATAACTTTGAAATTTCTTCCTAAGTAATGGCAATGGGTACACCAGTGGTTTTAAGTATTATCAGCGAATTTGTTTTTACAATGAGAGAGGAGCCCAGCCAACATAGCGTTTGATAGTCTGTGATGAGTCTGGCTCTACATTCATGCTCGATAAAGACGATTACCACTAAGATTTACGATAACCACTAAGACATGAAATACCCTATTACCTGAAGTAGGTCCCCGAATGGCCAAGGCGACTTCTGTAAGGACGTTTTGCGGTCGAGATCCATTCATTATGTACTTTGAAAGTAGATGGAGCTTACCGTCACCAATGTTATCTCTAATATTATATTATACTAGCTGCTGCCTGAAACTAAGTCTGCGTGGAGGGGTGGAAACTTAGGATTTTATATATTTTTGTATGCTGTATCATAAAAAAATGAAAACAAATATTTTATATAAAAAAAAAATTGCGGTGGACCACCCTTAATGTTTAGGGGGGTGAAAAATAGATGTAGTCCGATTTTCCACCCTGGCCGATATGCACACAAAATTCCACGAAAATCGGTCGAGACGTTTCGGAGGAGTTCAATTAAAAACAGCGTGATAGTAGAATTTTATATATTACTAGCTGCTGCCCGCACCTACGTCTGCGTAGAGGGGTGAAAATTTAGTGTTGTATGTATTTTTGTATGCTGTGTCATAAAAAAATAGAATTTAAAAAATTTGTCTAAAAAATAAAAAATAAATTTAGGGGTGGACTACCCCTAACATTTAGGGGGATGAAAAATAGATGTTGGCCGATTCTCATAGATACCGGATAAGCACAAAAAATTTCATCAAAATCGGTCAAGCCGTTTCGGAGGAGTATGGCAACGAAAACTGTGACACGAGAATTTTATATATTAGATATTTATATTTATTACAGCTATTTTTGTATTTATTTAAATTTATATTCATATTTCTATACGTGATAACCCGTTTTTAATCGATTTCAAAAAAGAAGCAGATATTTATTTGTTTTTAGGTATGTTCACCGATTTCTGTCCCATTTTCCCCAAAGTCCCAAAATCCTTTTTTTTTATTTAAAAGAGCATTTAATCATAATGAGAAATAAATTTAAATATTTAGCATACATTACATTTTAGTCGGCTTATCAAAGTACAAGTATATCAGGGTTATTTCACATCAACTAATAGACATGACACAAACGGCAACCGCTGAAGTGAGAGTTGTCGTTGTCACTTGAACAAGTAAACATAACTTGTGTAATAAAACATCAGAAAATATAACAATTAGTTTCTTCTCATTCTTTTCACATTTATTCCTTTGGTTTGAAGAAGTTGAATAATAACATAAAATTCATAAGTAACTTATCCATTAAGTAATCGTGCTTACCGAATATACCATCTTAGAACGGAATAAACTTAAGTATGAGGACCACATTATAATATTGCTTACTTCACTTACACAAAGTAAATAAGCTTATACTAAGCTTACCCATTATTAACGTATAGTGGGATCCTGTCTATATTACACTGTAACCAGCACACGCGATTAATAATAATTCATCAAATCGCTCTTATTAAAATATACGTTATTTGCTATGTGGAAACATAAAGAATTTCAATAATCTCAACAAAAATGAATGTGTTTGCGACTGCAAGTGATCTTTTTTTATGTATAATAAAAACGATGACCACATACATACATACATATATCCTGTATCGAATAACCATTGTCGAGTCCGCGGTTTTGGCGCTCGGCTTTTTGATAACTTCTTGATCTGGCCACCCCAGAGTGGGACCACCCGAGAGCGGTGTACCGCCGTGTCATAAATAACTATGGCGCAAAAGGGATCATCCTTAGTTCCTTTAAGCCTTGATAAGGCGGAGATACTTTATTATCTGATAGGTTTGAACAATGACAATCTTTTGTAACACATGTAGGTGCCTACTTAATCTTCTCTTTGGGCTATGTAAAAGTATTAGGTAAATGCAACGAAACAAAGATCATGGTAATTCCTGTTTATAAACTGTTACAAATTCCGTATCAATACCATGTAATTTTATCAATACTTGTAAAACCAACGTGAAGTAGATGACCCACTTTTTGAACAAAGCGTGAGTCAAGCTACAGAGTCATATTAGAAATATGCAGGATTTAACCAATAATGGACAGTTGTTATTGCCATTATCGTAAAGTTACATTATACCTACATCAGATATACAATATAAGCTCAACATAAAATAAAGACTATACACATGTTCAATAGATTTGAATGTAGATATAAAGCATATAAAATAATACTAAACAAAAAATATTTCAATGTATAAGAGCATAAGAACAATAATTAGCAAGGTATTTGATGTTTCCTAACATAATATATTTATAGATCAATATATTTATTAATACTGATATTTATTGTTACAATTGGTATGTCATAAGTAACTATAAAATATGATATCATTGACAAATAAGTTTTGTGCGTAATGTATGTAAGATTATTTTAAAGCTTTATCGTTTAAAAACGAATTTGAAAAAATATTACTGGTCTAAAATTTGTAGTATAATATGAAAGTATAAATAATAATATTGTAATGAATATTATAACGACGATGTTGCAAGAACATAGCGACAAGATGTCTAGCGAAGCCCGGCGCCCGGGCTCCCCTCCCCCCCCCCCCCCAGCCCCCCCCCCCCCCCCCCCCACAGATTATATTATTATGGGCTTGACGCCGATCTCTGCCCCTTCGCCCGCGCGTCTCTGCGCCCGCGCCGCTTCTCAGAAAATGAAACTACTGATATATCAACGCACACACGGACATATTTGTGTGTTATGCATGAGCAGCATAAGCAGACACGTCAATACCAGCATATCGCTATTTCCAGAAAGAGAAGTTCATTTACGTTTTGATTGTAATGGATATTACGTTTAAATAGTCTGCAGGCCAATCTTTAATCCTCCGAATATTCAAAATTCAAATAAACTTTTAGAGTATACAACATGATTTAGACACATACTAGAAAAATAACGTAGTTAATGTAGTTACCTTTTTAGTCCTACCTTTTGGACCTCTAGATTTACGTGGATCTAGAGTTCCAAGCTATGGGTCGCGTTTATAATTTGATAGAAACTCGGTGGCGAAGAAGAAGATATTTGTTCCTGATCGATGAATACTTTGTTGTTTTCTTCAAAATATATTGTTGGTCAAAGAGAAAGCGTAGAACCTTTTATATTTCACTAAGAGCGTGGTTAATTCTTATATAATACATTTTACTTATATAAATTACTATTATCTTATGAAATAAGTAAACTCAATATTACGTGACATCTTTTTTAAGCGGCCTCTACATCCGCTAGGTATCATTAACGCAACAGAATAGAAAAAAATTAGGCAAACTAATATTCAACGTTGAAAACTTATAATATTTAAATGAAATCTGTATGCCAATCAGTCTCTCCAACCAGTCTCGAATGAGACTTTCTTTTATTGTTTTATGTACCATTTTAATCATTAGTCTGGTCATCACAAGAAGGCATTAGACGCACAAAATATGTCGACGTAGTTATAAGATTATTAGTAGTAGAACAATATGTTTTTTGTTTTTTTTATCTTATTTTTATTTTAATTTTCATAATTCCTTTCACGTCATTTCAAATTTGTTTTAAAATTTAGCCTTTTAATTGGTGTAACATTCAAATTATTCCTGAACGTAATGGGACATCAGGACTTGTGTTACACATGTAATAATTAGTACAAAGGATCTAAATACAAACGGTGTAGTTGTAAGCTACACATAAATCGAAGATTATTATTATTTATACTGCATTTACGTGGCATCAGATCTAAAGTATGTCAGTGTGCGTAGATAGTTTATCGACGGGCTTGCACTGTGGTGCGCTCGTGAGTCGGCGACCAAGGTAGGTCGCACTTATACGGACACCCGTCTAATTTACTGAATAAATTACTACCGAGCCTAGTTTTCTCCTGAATAACTAATAGGTATTTAAAGAATCGGCCCGTACGGCGTACGGCAAGATGCTTTTGAACGTCAAACAAGCGTCACCGTAATTAGTTTTACCATTTACTAAATTACATAGCATATTATATTACATGACGTTTATGAGAACAAGACGGAGGTCACCTCTAAACACGATCTTAACCACAAAAGGATATCGAATATTCTGTTCCCTAATGTGTTATTAGGTATAATGTTAATAAATGACTAATATCTTGTCTTTAAGGCAAAATTTAACTGGTAACATGATTACACTCACAATCGTTATTTTAACTATTCACATACAGTCTGTATCATAACAAATCTGTCTATGAACATCTTAGAAGTCTTTCGAATGCACATTTATGCGACTCCATTTTAATATGGTAAAGGTGCCTGACAAACAGTAAACAAAGTACCTTAATACATACTTATGTAACGAAGTGATTAGCCAGGGCGAATAACCAATAAGCATAATAGCTCTTTAGCTGGGCAACCCCCACCCAAAAACGTGCTGATCTTTCTCAGCACTAGCGTGGCGCTTTGAGATGTAGCACACATAGCATAACAATAAATCATCTCGTCCATGCGTATTTTAACGTGGAATATCCGAATAATGATAACAAGCCATCCGGGAACCGTGGGAGTTCAAGTGACGCACAAGACCTGCACAAAACGGCTATAATTTACGAGGAGCTTAAGAGACTTAACATCTCTATCTCTGCCCTCCAAGAAACCTTACTACCTGATCAAGGGTCATTGAAAAAAGGTCATTTTCACTTTTTACTGAACAGGTAAGGCTAAGGACGAAGTATGCCAAGTGTCGGGGTTGGCTGACGATCCTTTTTATGCGCTAGAATAACTACCACTAGATATTACAGAATACATTATGCTTTTGAGGTTGAAATCAAACTGTGCTTCGGTAAGTTTAGACGCTCTTACTTTAGCAGAAACTGGTTGGATCAAAAGCCAGTTTTATGACCAGCTGTCATATGCCTTATCATCCTTCAACACCTGGGAACACTTTATGGAGCGACTCTGTTGGTGGCCACGACATTTGAAAAATTAATGAAACCGGCTACGTCTACTAGAGTTGTCTACTAGTGTAATGTAATTGACATTTTAATGTAATTGACTGACACGGGTAATTTCCAGGTTTTACACGGGAATAAATCGAGCACTTGTTTCTATCAACAAAAAGCCTAGTGCCGGTTCTACGATTTAAAGATGTGCCAAAAGATATGATCTCATTTGGAATCCATCAAGCGGCGTGGGTAAAGCTTGCTGAGGATCGTGGGGAAATTTTGAGAATGATGGGCTTTTCGAACACTGGCGGACAGAAGAAGGAAACGACCTAAAGCCGAAAATAATCCAACAACCACGAGTAGGGAACTGTCGCTCTAAAATTGGCCTTTTTGACCATGAAAATAAGTCCTTATCGACGTGGTGTTTGCATCATCTGTATCATTCAATGTATGTAACCAAGAATTTGGACCGCGGAAAATCCACGACATCATAAAAGATTAGTACTAACTCTAATAAATTGTATTATACTTTTGAAAGGTAAATTTAAGAATAAATTTTGAATGAAATAATTGAGACCAACCCTCTTAAACGTAGGAGATGAATACTGACACATGTTTGACTGTTGCGTGTGCACTTATAACATGGTGAACCAGTAGGGCAATTGATATATCACATAGCCTTAGCTCAAATGTGATACAATTTCATTAGGTACATACAAATTAGTTTAATTTTTAATATATTATACACTAAACATTATACATTCTTCCCATAAATAGGATAAAGGCTAAGGAGTTATTTATTTCAGCAGTCAAGATTATCTATGTAATATTCAGATTATCTACGTAATATTGTGTCTCCCAGTGCACAAAAAGATTATTAACGAGCAAGACGTTGAAGGCTGGTGGTTTAAATTACGTTGCCCCACCGCAATACACTTGAGTGGCTACTGTCATTCGAATGGATAAGCAGCATGAACATGATAAATATTAGTTTGTAATTGTTACAGTTGCTAATATTCATTTTATAAGCTAGTGTTAATTTTGGATTCTTTTAATTTAATATTTGGCTTACAAAAAAGCATTTTCATTTCTTTAAAAAAATCTACAGCTGTCAAAAAAGGAAGAAACATATCACAATTAAATTTACAAGAGCAGATCCTTTACGTGTTAAAATCAAATTGGTGTGCAGACATTTGATTTCAGTACCTTAGGATATGAAAAGCACTATGAGACAGTTCTGGGACGATTTGGAACACCTTGATTTTGTTAAATGGTATGCCCTGGTCTTGTAAGAACTGCTGTCTCAATTCGATGGTGGAATTATCACTGATCTTTCTTATGAAAGTAAACATTAACCCTGACAACTTTATGAATGTATCAGATTTTTTATATTATTGAACATGACCACTGATATCCAGATACATACCATTTCTTTCATAAACTGAATCATTAAAGCGATGGTTAAATGTTATAAAAAATACGGAAGATGGCGTTTCGTTTTTTTTTATTAACAGAATATACTTATGTATTTAATTAATATAAAGTAGTTAATTTACATGAAAGTTGTTTCATGCTTCAGTTTCAGGGCAAACAACAAAATTCATCGGGTTTTGTTCTTTACATTTTGAGTAGCTTTTATTTTTACTTCGATCTAGTCTCCTCCAAGCCTTTGATTGGATATGGCAATGATGAAATAAGTTTAAGATCTCCATAGCATATGGATATTTGTTTCAAAGGTTAATTTTAAAATTCGTATTAATTAAAAAATTACATTTCTCAAATTTTATTACTATCGTTTTCATGTTCCATGTGAAGAAAAGACCTGTTTCCACCATCAAAGCTACGGGTATTTGATGAACTTTTAGACATAAGTCTTCGGCTTTAAAACATAACTTCAGTCAATTCAACACGAAATAACATAATTTCTACAACTAAAAGTGATAACTTTATCTGATAAAGAAGCCCTGTGAAATAAACTTTTAAGATTTTCTTTCGACGCTTGTTAAACATCCGTATTAATATTATAATCTTCGCTACATCAGAAACTGCACTGCTCTAACTCTATATTTTTTCATTATCCTTTAATGAATTGAAAATTTATATCCTAATGTTACGTTTCATTTTTTAATACGGCTTAAGTATAAAGTAAAAGATTCTATGGGCTTGATACTTTGTATGACACTCGTTATTTGATTGTGCCCTCTTTGATAAGCTCTACATTCCCTTAAATATTTCGTGCTTATATTCCATTACAGAATAAATAGAACAAATCGTAGAAATAGTATATTCTGAATTCCATATATGTTCCTCTTGTCACAATAGTGCCCTTTAAAAATCGTAAACAGGTGCGTCATCTTTTGTACGATAAATAAAAATCGAAGCAAAAGAAGGTTTTAGTTTAAGAAACGTCAGTGAGCAAAAGAGGAAAATTCGATGAGTTGAAATACTGTCCATGAAGGTTTGATTTTAAGGGCTCCCCAAGCTGTGTGAACGCCAAGGTGAGAAGGCGCGACCACGCAGCGCCACAGAGTCTGGTGTGGTTGCTTCCCGCCCCGCAACCCGCTTACCGCTACTTTTGATAAAGGCATCAACAGACCGAAGCAAACAAATAACGCGTATCAATTCAACATATTATTATAGGGAACCTCATTGAGTAATAAGTCATTTTCTCACTTAACTATTTTAGGCATACATGTGTGCATTTAACGCTAATAACCAGTTTATTAATATTTGTAAGCATCTACGTACTCTGTTTATTTTTCCGAAAATTACCAAATTACTATGAAAATTAGCAGCAAAAATTTACAGTTCAACAGAGAGGATGTAAAACAAAACTATTGGGATCTACATTATTGTTATCAATAAAAAAATGGAGTAATATCAAGTCGACATGTTTATCCAAGAAGACGGTCTATTGTTTTTTGATCATTTTTATCACTTCGTCACTCGTTCCTTTGCTACCTGCTCTACAAAAAATGTTAAAATATCAATTAACCATTTAAAGTTGCTCTTAATTTAATGTTATACGTTGTGATAATTTTTCCTCCAATATTTTAAAAATCGTTATTATAATGTCTGTTAAAATTTTCCCCACACATTTACTGAAGATGGTCTGAAGGGGCTTTAGTTATCTATGGACGCGGCCGGCCCACACAACCAACTGCCTACGCGCCTTAGCTACGCTCTCATGTGTACGCATCGTGAATCATGATGCCTAGCATAATAAACAATGATATATTGCGGCCGATTCCAACGTTTACACTGAGCCATAAGAATGTGTTAATTTATTTGATTCAAGCCAATAATCGAACCTTGAAGGATACGTTGGTGTTAAACTACAATACGGATTATATATATATAAACAATTTTTACATTAATAGGTACACAAAGACTTTGCAATATAAATTTTTAGGTGACATATTTACATACATGACTATTTTTCAATATACATAAATATGGAGGTTGGTGTGTGTTCGTTTCTTTTCCATACCAAAACGGTTAAACGGTTATTCTAAAAAATAAGGGCCTCTTTACGAAAAACAAGTAAGAACCTTCATAGTAAATGGTTAACAATACGTCTAGAATAACCAAACTATTGACAGACCTAAAGTGTTGTTTCGTATCGACTATCACAAATCCTTGAGTATATATTGACGGGTACGGTTATTGAGTTAAATTTCGTTCGTGCCGAACGTAAGCAAGTTATTAATAATAACATCAGCAACTAAATAAACGATAAAAGGACAACGGGTTATCAATGCTTCGGTACCTATCGCGGGTGCGGATTGTCAACTCATTAGAATAATTATCGCATATATTGCAAGAAGACGCGATTGGACAAGAAAGAGGCGGGAATGAGTCATCTCGTCCTACTCTATGCTCGTCACGTCCATGACAGTTGGACTAAACTGTCGCTTTTCCCGTACATTGCCGGAATTTATAATAGCCGTTTTGGTGCATAATAAAATTTAAGACCAGGAAGTTTCTGGGGATATCCGAAAAAAAAATGAACCAACTGCGTCAGTTTGAATATCGTGTTCATGCTCAATGCATTACTATAAACGGAAGTTTCTAGCATATAAGTATATGAATAGCGATAGTGAGGTCAACGTTGCATTTATATCCTTTGTGATAGGAATTTAATATATAAGGTATCTTAAATAGAATTTATAAATGGTTAACAAACTTAGTACATCATAAAAAATATTAGGGTACCCTATCTTTCATACAAGTATCATTCACAATACCCATTTCAGCTGCCTGCAAAAAACGAAAGACAAAAGCATAAATATCATCTACGTTGCGTCTGCCTTCCGCGAGTACTTTTCCTCATTTTCGGGACGAGCCGACCCATTCATACAGAGCAGAAGCTGCAAATACAATCCACATCAATTCATCAATAGTTACTTTTTTAGTTTGTGCAAGTAAGAAACTATATACCAACATAACGAAATTATTGATTCATAAATGTATTTAATTAAATGATAAGAAAGTTAATTAAAATGAGTTTCGGGTTAAAGCACTTATACCGCAGCCGCTATGAAGTTTTTAATAATTTCGACTGCTTTAGGTTTGTAAAGAAAATAAACTATACATATTTATTTATTCATTTAAATATCATTATAATATATTACGCCATTTATTACGAGTAGTTTTAAATTTATTTTGTATTTGCTTATGAAAAAATAAAACACATATTTCAGTATACTGCTCAGCGGGTCCATATGACATGACCCTTCACTACAAAAAGAACCCGGCGCCAGACGGTCACAGGTAAAATAAATAGCATAGCGAGTTTTTTTTAAATTAAGTGTACCATTATTAGTACAAAAGTCAGTGTATATAAATAATATATCGAATTATTTGCTTTAAAGTTACTTGCCAAACAGGTGCACAAACTGCAAGGTTGCAAATCGCAAACATACAAAGGTTTCTGGTTTGCAACCAGTCACTGTGTAAAATAATACCCCTTGTGCTTAAATATAACCTAAAACAATAATTATTGTACTTAACTGTTTACACTACCGATACTGAATTATTGGGATTAATTAACGTTACTGCATTTTGACAAATGAAATAAAACATAAAAGTTTGAAAGAGTAACGAATAAAATCGAACTATACAAGTTAAAAGTTGACAAATATACATTTAATTATGCAAATGAAATATATTTTTTATTCAATAAATCTTTATCTAATTATGAACTATATGTAAAATTAAATTATTATAATTTTATGGACTTTTCAAGACTATAATCATATCGTCGTTTTTATATTTAGCAACGATAGATTTTAATGTAACTAGTTTAATTACATTTTAATTTCGAATAGCTTCAATCTAGCCAATTATACGAATCATGTTGAAATTTACTAAGTAAACTCAAAAATTACATAAAGTGTTCAAAAAGTGGTTGCTTTTTCCGCCACTGTTCCCTGAACGTCGTCATCCGTAGGGGGGGGTTCGTGGGTTCGATTCCCACACGGGACAACTATTTTGTGATCCACAGATAGTTGTTTCGCATCTGAGTGTTTGTCTACATGAAATTTATGTTTATAAAACGTCCTTACAACACAGGATAATTTTATCTTAAAATAAGGGAAATGTTTAATAAAAAATCATAATATTAACAATAAAGTTTAAAGTCTACTACACGAATACTGACAGTTTAGTGTTTAGATTTTAATTCAACAACCATGTCGCATTTTGCATGATTTGTTTGGAATTGATAGCCACAAGTGGTAGTTTTTATGTTTGTTTCATTTAATGCCTAGACCGCACTCGACACGACAACAAATACATCTTCGCTCGCGTTGAACCCCTTAAATAAATATCTTTCTTTAAAAAAACTTAAATAAAAATAGCCTGTCCTTTCTCAGGCTCTAGACTATTTGTGTACCAAAATTAATTTAAATCGGTTCAATAGTTTTGGCGTGAAAGCGAGACAGACATACAGAGTTACTTTCGCATTTACAACATTAGTATATAAAATAAATAGACATCGACTACATAATGACTCCTTGGAGAAGTGGGCAAGGCATTGGTTTCGACCCACTGATAATTGTTTTGGATTAGAGTGTGTCGTATTTGTGTATTGTTACAACACAGGATAACGTTATCCTACAGTAAGGGCAATGTTTAAAAAAAGAGAAAATGGAACTACATATAATGTGTAAAAGCAATTAAAGTGAAAGCACAAAAATCTCCCCGCTGCCGTTCCAAATACTGTTTTCTGTTTCAGATGTGGAATATGTCCCACTTATTTTCAGAAGATCTGCGCATTCAACTTGCAAACCAATGCTACATACATATTCGACAATCATTGCATTATGGACCTGTACAATTGCATTGATGGCACAGGTTTGAATGTTTATTATACTTTAACTTTATGATATGCGTAAGGACCTATAACATTAAACCTTTCATGCAATATAGTTTAAGTATTCGCAAAGAGCAAATTCCTGAGCTATAATTTTAGTTCTATATCTATTCTATGTCTATTACTCCTGACTGGCAAAACAGCGTGGTCGCCCTCTAATGAAACATTTTCTCACTAATAAATTAAATTCTTTAAAGCTACAAGCTAATTAAACTGTCTTGATGTAAAACGGTTGGCAATAAAACTTGTGATCTAATAATAGTGTAATAATATGAATTGAATACTCTTTGTCAGAGAACTCCATTATTATATTTCGCATAATCACATCTAATGATTTGAAAAAGCTAAACAGAATAACTGTATTCGGTTACCCGATCTCTTGGAAGAGGAAAATCGTAGGCGTAACCACATACCCTTCGCGGCCGAAACGTGGTGAGCGACGAAGCCTCAGACCAAGCCCTTGTGTACGGGCCGGGAGACTCTGTGTTCGATGAATTTTTGGCCAGGAGGCTGGCTGCTTCTTAGTACTAGCCATGAGTGTCTTAGTTACCAGCTCTTTAGACACTCATGGCCTTTGAGCGGCGGATTCGGGGAGTACAATTCCCGTGCGAACGGAGCCTAGCTGAATGGCTTGCTGGTACAACTCAGCTCTATTAAAGAAGTAATTTTTTCCCTGAAGGAGTTGCAGATGTATGTGGAACCGCTTCTGTGGCCCTGCAATATGCGCCCTAGGAAAAAAATCGATGAGAGTCCGAACCCATGCTTCTATAACGGCGGTTATACGTAGTCATTTCCCCCATGTAAATAAAAAAGAAACTCCTGATGTTTACAATCATTTTAAAACGTTAACAAACGGACATTCGAAAGTACCACAATTATCCGAAACCTATGGCGGCAAAAGCGGTGAACCGCTAAGCCATTACCGCCGCGTTCTATCCCACAATACATCTAGTAAAATACAACAAATAGCCTTCGAGCACAGCAAAAATATACCGTGGACAAAAGCAGTGCTCTCTGGGTTGTACACACTGCTCCAAACTACCAAGCAAACAGTCGATCGTTTGAGTTAACTTTCAAAAACGGAGTCTTTGGAGACAAAACTATTTCGATCGACTTGATACTTTGAACACAGGCAGGAGTCACAGCGCTCAAGTCTATCATATTTACCGTGATGAGAGAGTACAGAATAATCATGTCTAAATTGCTGCTCTTGAATTGATTGTCTCCTCGGTACCTTTATTAAAATTTTTGTGGAAGCTTCGCATTTATGGAATCCGACAGTAATACCAAGGGACATTCCAAATTTACTAACACACTCACGGACTCATGGATTTTGGATAATTTTAATTCCGATCAACAACTCTATAATGGTTTCAGAATTCGTCCCCATTAATTACGACAAATGCCTATATTTCGGCAATTTCGCATACGTTCATGGATACAAGTATGAAGATGAAGACTATGATGAGGATCATTTCATTGTGAAGGGTTCAAAGAAAAATCCTGACTTTTTCCATGACTAAGATTTATATAAATTATCAGTATAATTAATATTATTTAAAACTATCACACTTTGATATAAACCTATCACAATTGTGTTAAATAAACATATCTTGTTTTTATTAAACATAATGGTATAAGTTAAGTAATAAGAGCACAAAAAAATTGTTGTATTTTTATCACTAACTTTAATCAATAATTGTTTCACTGTCATAGTACAGTAGTGGTACTGGGTACAGTTTTTAGACATATGACTTCTTCCCATCATGTTTAGTCCTTACTTTGTTGTACATTTTCCTACCTATCTTATGAATTGTGTCAATTTTACTACATATGTATCAATAATATTGAGTATGTTTTTATACTATTTATTTTAGCAGTCATTCAAGTTTTAGATTATGTCAATGAAAATAAGAACATTGAAATAAGAGAATTTTATAAATAATATTATCGAAAGTGTACACAGATTCTACTAGAGCTTATAGAAAAAGATAAATTATATGGAAATATTAGTGAAATAAAAAATGAATGTAGGTTTTATGTAAAAAAATTAGTGGCTATTATGTATAGTTTTGTTTTTCATCTCAGCTTCATTTTTACTTGCGTTTGGAGAAGTAAGGCTTTTATATAAGAAAATGAAAACATGTTTTAACTATTATTAATTGTTCTGTATTCAAATCTTAGGCTGCCTTTCATGTCAGTGCCAGATATTGCAGTTCATTTCACTGACAGCCTAAGACAAGAACATTGGCTATGTGACCGACATGTGGCCTAGCCTCTTGTAGTCAATCTTGTCAAGCTGCACCAGTGGTCTTAATTGATCAGCAAATGCGCGCATATCCTCACCTATTGCATCTTGCCCTTGTGGTGCTAAAACCTGCAATAATTGTTGAAAATATTTTTAATATGTACACTAAGGACATTGAAAGACAATTCTGCAATCACATTAATAAAAAGGAGTTGCTTATGGGCAATCAAAGATAACTGAAGTATATCAGCATTTCCTAAACTATTTTCTGTGAGAAAATAATATTCTGCTTTGACTGGATAGAAGTTCCCTTTTCCCAAGATATTTTAAGCACCAAGATATTTCACTGTTTATTTTTATCAATGCTCCATCGCCAGGTGTGTACATACACACCTGGCGATGGAGCCATTGAATTATTGATTGCTGCTTTAAAATTTAAACTGAAATATAATAAGTATGCAGAATAAGAATGGTAATGATATATCATACTAACTGATAATTCAACTAAGTAGCTTTGTGATATAGGTTCTGGTGACATTGAACTCTGTGATATTTTAAAAACCTTTGAAACTGTTATCTTCATACGGCCTTTTCTAAACATGTAACCTGAAACATTCAAAATAACTCTTCTAATTATCAATAGAAATATAAATTATCACTATATATTTATTACAGAACTGACAACATATAAAAATAAAAATCACTTTATTGCCTTCTGTATAACTTGTAACTAAACATTCATTATTAAACTTAAAGAACACATTAATACAATAAAAGTAAAAGGAGGCAGCGGAACTACTGTCCCGATCAGCACAAACTGAGCTGCCCCATATAGACAGATAGTATGACATCACTTCTTCACTAGTATGATAGTGGATTTTCATTAACCTAATTATAAATAATTGACTAAAGGTTGGGTGATAAGGATGAAAGAAATTTATGTATTTACCTTTAACACTATACTCAAATTCTATCCTACATCCAAGTTCATTGAGAAACTCAATGAGCATACCACTACAAGCAATGTCAAGGCTGGATCGGACAACTGTTGGTCTGCTTTTGTCACCAAGGTCTGGTTGACCTATGTAACGGAGCTGATATGGCATATCCCTAGCATCTAACGCCTTCCGAAGTCTCAGCATAAGAGGAGCTGCCTTAAAAAATAAAATAATATTTTTTTTCTAATTGAACTATAATTTTCTTTTGTACGGAAATCCAATGAGTACAAACCTGTTGATTTGGATCTCTCAAACTAAAACAAACTTCCTGATCATCAAAGGTTTCTGTTCCAGCATCAACATTATCACAAAGACCACGAAGCCTATGAAGTAATACTTCCACCGCTGAATCTAATACGGATCCCTATGTAAAGTAACATAATTAGAATTTAAATTAATAGAGATTATATATGCTTATCTTAAAGAAAACTTATTATAATTACCTGTAATAAATACTCCTGGTTGGGGATAATATTGGCTTTTAAGGCTTGTGATAAGCTGTCGGTTGCAGTTATAGGAGCTACATTTGCAGCGGACATAGTTAACTTCCTATATTTTATGAAGATATCTTTTGTACCTATCTAAAAAGACTAAATAAAAACTAAAAAATAATACCTTACCTACTCAATTATCAGTCAATACTCAAATGTCAATGAATTGTCATTTTCATTTTGTCAATCGTCAAACTTAACACAACCCATAAATAACGATTACTTATTTAGTATTCAAATGCAAAACGCATAAAAATTCTGCCACTTGTCACGGATTTTTTTTTGTTATTGTAGTTTTACTGTCTAGTCGGTGGCTTTGTTGAAAGATGCCCCTATTCCTTAGATAGACAACAGTTTATAAGACAGTCTCTGATACACGGCCCGAGAGGGTGAGGGATGTGAGCATTTCCGTAGTATTACTCTATGGATGCGAGGTGTGTAGATCTGCAGATAGTAGATACCGAAGGCTCTGACCTACGGACTTGCAGAGCCATTTATGCTTTCGATTGAAGTGTCTTATTAATTATTTTTTAGGAAGTTGGACAGGGTAGTGATTCAAAAGTCGTGATGTATTCTGTTATCCATATATAACGGGGTGGACAGTGAAGTAAAAATCGCCTTTTAAAGACTCAAACTTGATTTATAAAGGTTCTTTTTTTGTTTTAAAAGGATTTTGGATTATGCTAATCATTCTATAAAATATCATGACGTCATTTCGTTTAAAAATCAAAGTTATGATTTTTTTTTGAGTAAAAATTTGTATATGAAATTTTATTTTAAAATTTTTTATAGTGAAAATGGTTTAGAAAGTTACAGGTCATGGTCAATTGGGATAATTATAAAGAGATAATGTATAATTGCCACTCAACCTGAGTTGAAATAAACTTATTTCAATAAAACCACTGTTTTCCTCCTTTTACTTGCCATTGACAAGGAAGAACAGAATGCCAGAAACAGAAAAAAAGAATGATTAAAGTGCTAGACAGTCTGTCAGTGTCAGTCAGTGGAGTGTGACTGGTGATAGTGTGACCATTTGTGGCAGATTTCTGCAATTTCGGCAGATTTTGCAACTGAATTTTAGATGTGGCAGATTAGGCTGACGATTCAAAAAAGTGGCATAATTTGGCAGATTTCAAGGAAATCTTTATACATATAAATTAAGATCCGCATTAGAATACTTATAGCAAACTTTTTTCTGATGTGGCAACTTTCGTCCCACATAGTACGGGGATTTCCCCATTATTATATTTTAAATTACGTCATTCTTTTAAGGTACGTCATATGATTATGAACGGTAACAAATCAAAAATAAGGTTTATTTTGTTATTAATATAACTGATCTAGGTTCATGCCAATGTTTGTTGTTTTTTCTATGATTCTCTACCTTATTCTTGGTTATTGGTGCTTCATGTGTGTTAGTTGTGCATGATGAATAAAAAATACGACCGTTCATACAGACATGAGTGGGAACAAGATCATTTGGTTTCTTCCTGAATTTCCAAAATTATCTAAAAAGTTTTGGAATTCTTCCTGATATTGCATTTTACAAAGCTTGCAATTGTAAACTAGTCATAACTTTGTCAATGCTTGCAGTTGTTACCAAATATTATTCCGAAAGAGATTTTCCAGTAAAATTTTATCTTACTTTTAAAATATTTCAAACTTTACAAACGCTCTTTTAAGTTTGACTATGTCAAACAGGGTAAATATAGGGTAAAAGACCTACAGGCCGGAATTCTAAAGGTGGGCGAATAAAATTTCTAAAACCTAGAAATCCTCATAAGCGCTGCACTCCACCAGGCGACAGAGCGTAACCCCGATGGAGACAGCTCGTTGACGAATTGAATATGAGTCACGATCCTCAGCAGTGAGGGAACGACCAAGAAGATGTAAATGCCTCATGCGAAAGAATATCTATTTCATTAATTATAATGTACTGTTTCCAACGATACTAATATGATGGCATATTTTTGACATTTTTTGGAGATGAGTTTGGCAGATTTTGGCAGATTTTTTGCTAGTGTCGGGCAGATTCGCCTGTTTTTGAGATGGTCACCCTCTGTGAACAGTGTGGAGCAAAGAGAATGTAATCACTACGTTTAAGAGACGGGACTTCCATACTAGCCAAAAATATCCGTTTACGCGGCTCTCCAATACCAACCATACCACAAAAATACCACAAAGATGTCAAACAACATGAGTACCAACGTAACGAGCCAAATAGTGCTAGCTTAGCTTCTTATCGATATCGATAAAAAATACTAGGTAGAAACCGAGGTTTCCACTTAATATTTTTTTATTAATTTTATTAGTAGGCAAGTATCGAGTCCGTATTTATTTCCAACGTTGATGAGGCGATATTTGGTAGAAGATTGGACTTGAATACGAAATAAGATAAAAAACGGTTTCTGTTAATAAAAATGAAATTTTATTACTGAAATGAAATTTGTTTCTTGATTCTTCAGCCGTTGTCCTCCTGTACACGAGTCTGGAAATAATTGAAACATAAAAATATAATCAAATCCAAAAATTATTTTAATTTTCTTTCATACTCACCGCACGAAATTAATTATATGACGTATCAATATTACAGAGATTATGTTCCAAATCCTGCAAAATTCACCTATTCCGATCCTTGCTCATTTATGTAGGCACACCATTCAAATATGTAAAACTTTGTGCCCCTACTCTTTCACGCAACATTTTATTTCTTATTTTTATTCAATGATAAACATTAACGTAGTTATCGCACACAATTTAAATGAGATAAATTTGTTAATTTTATTTGTTCTTAGCCTGCTCTACTTACTATGGCTGCAAAGTATCATATTTAAGTGCTTACATGGGCTTTATCTAAGGGAAATCTCGCCATAAACATCCTTTTTTCAAGTTTCGAATGACTTGCTCGATTTTCACCAATTTCACAGGTAATAAACCGTCTTTTTGGCATTTTGAATTAAAAGTACAACTCTGATCACCTGTCACTAGTTTTCGTGAGAAAGTTTACTCTAAACAATTTAAATTTACAATGAAATAAGCATTTACATTCAAAATACGCGGTGCGAAATTAAGTTTTGACAAACAACATGGCACTTCTTGTATTGCAAGAAAGAGAAACCGCATTGAGGGAGAGTGATAGCAATGTCCGCCATTATTTGCCACGTAAAGTCCATAGAAAAATTTTTTGTTCCTAGTTTCGCCAGACTGGCTGGTGTGGAGTTGTGGAGCGAGAAGCCAGCTTTTTGTTTATGCTTTGTTTTGTTTATGTTTACCACGCGAGTGGCGAAATTGCTCAAAATTCATTTATTCAAAATTAAAAGGAAATGACAGGCCACGTTTCTATAAAGTTGGCTTCGGAACGAGTTAATCATTGTGTAGCCGCCAGTAATGAATTGCCACGTTTTTATACGCCGGGGGAGGTTATTTCTGGTATGAAGGATTATATGCGGTAAGGTATTCTCTACCCCTTTTAAGTTAAATTTAAATAGATTAAAGGAACTTTTCGTATTTTTGCAGTGGTCATGGAACTTACACTGAAGATGATTGTCTTAAGTCATCAGTTGCGGGTGTTATGCAAAAAGTAAATAAGTTGATTTGTATTAGACCCTTAAAGAGCCGTTATGTAGGTGAAATCGGGGATGTTGTTGTCGGACGGGTTCTGGAGGTGCAACAACGCCGCTGGAAAATAGAGACTAATTCACGCTTAGATTCAATTCTTCAATTGTCATCCGTCAATCTTCCTGGAGGTGAATTGGTAGGTAATTATTTACATTATTGTGCTGCCTAGTTAAATCTGTAACCCATACTGGTAAATAATATCAACCCTAATTATTTTTTTTTTCATTAATTAATTTATGAAAATTAATTAATGAATTTATGAAAAAAAATGTATGAAAATTGAGCATTAGAAAATTGGCGATGTGCGGGAAGTCGATGGATGCAGGTTGCTCAGGATCGTACTTCATAGCAGTCTATGGGGGAGGCCTATGTTCAGCAGTGGACTCAAATAGGCTGAAATGATGATGATGATGATGATGATGAGCATTAGTCAAGATAATATTATTCCCAGCCATCAAAAAACCAACCTCATTCTTCCAGACTTAGTTTGATGAAATGATGTCATAACATCATAACATTAGCAAAAACTGAAGTGACATGTGCAACACTCCTCTGTCTTTTTTATGCGATGCCTAAATAGTTTAAAATGTGAACACTGATGTGACACCTTCCTGATATATATTATCATAAGCCATATTAAAGTAACCTCCATCTACAGTTTAGAATTAAAGGCTGTTCACTATTTAAACAATGTAATGTAGCATAAGTTATAACTGCAAATATAATCAAATACAAAAATGTTCTAAGTCTGAACATGTTTAAACTTTGAGATATATAATTTTTCAGCGTCGCAGATCTGCTGAAGATGAACAGATGATGAGAAAGCATTTGCAAGAAGGTGATCTTATCAGTGCAGAAGTACAAAGTATATTTTCAGATGGTTCTCTATCACTGCATACCAGAAGTTTAAAGTATGGCAAGGTGTGTATTTAATGGGTATAAAGAAAGTAACAGCCTGTATATGTGCAATGCTGCAACTGCAACTGTACAGAGGGTAGTAGGGCATAGTCCACCATTTGACACCACTGCATTGGCGGACTTCACATATCTTCTAATTTTTATTTTGCTATTTTTTTCGATAAAATGCAGATTTCCTCATAATGTTTTCCTTTACTGTTGAGCATAAAGCATTGAGTTGTGTGAAAAGTCAGCACTTACAATTAACAATTTCATTGGTGCAAGCTCCTGTAATCAACCTCTGATTGCTCAAGTATATTAAATTAAAAGTGTGAGCCCGGAAAATGAGCTATCTCAACTCTTTTGAAACAATTAATATGAGAAAATTCTTCATTTAACGCCACTTTGCTGTAACAAAGAAAAGGGGATTATTTTTAATTTAAGCTTTTTAATCTAAAACCCCTTTTTTATATTCAGATTATTTAAATTTCATCAGTTATTCTTACCAATTTCAGTTACTACAAGGAACCCTTGTCAAAGTGTTTCCATCTTTAATAAAACGGAGAAAAAATCATTTTCATAATTTGCCTTGTGGGATATCAGTTATCATTGGGAATAATGGTTACATATGGATTAGTCCCCAGGAGCGAGAAGTTTTAGATGTAGAAGTGGAAGACGAAAAAGATGAAATTCAAAATTATGAAATGCAGGTACAGTGTAAAATATTTTGCATTGATTAATATACAAATTATAATTTTAGTTATACTCAATTTCATAAACATTAATTATTGATGGCTTTCTTACCTAGTTATAGTAGCATAGTTACAAGGTTGTGGGGTTTGTTTCTGCAGATTGCGGGTTCCACTCCTACAGGTCAAATATGTGGGACTCCCACATAATTAATCCGGTTCTGGGTATCTACTTATTTATGTTATAATTGTCTGTGACAAAAAACACATACATAAATCATAATAACACAGAATACATATTGACAATAGAATTACATATTGATTTCTTGATTTTATGAGGATATTATACCTATATATTAACATTTAACAAGAATAGTATGAGTATTATCTTACAGTTAAGACTGATCTTACAGTTAAGACTGTATTTTAAAAATAGTAATACATTATACTAATTGTCAGTAATCCTATGATTATATTAATACCAATTTGTCATATAAATGAAGGTAATAGTTTTGAGTACAAACAAAAACTATGTTGTCACTCAAAATTATTATATTTAATGAATTGTTTATATATTTTTAGCACAAAACAAATTAAGGTTTTACTAAAGGGATTTAAAAATAAAATAATTTTTTTGTTTTTAGCCTGTAAACAAATCTGACCGGGATACTATTGCTAGAGTAAAAAATTGTATTGCTGCTTTAGTTGCCTCTAAGATGATGCTGGATGATACTAGCATTATGTTTGCATATGAAGAAAGCTTAAAATATGAAGATGTGAAAGAACTTTTGGATCCTGAAGCAATGTTGGATGTTGCATTTTTAACTCAACATAGAATAAATACTGTGATGGAAGAATAAATAATTAGTTTTGGTTCTCTCAGTTTTTATCTCACACAAAAATTTTCCAGATTATGTCAAATCTCACTGTGTAAAAACAATGCTGGTATAGTTTCACCACACACACACGCACGCACGCACTCACTCACACACAAGTACGTGATAGATGTTCTCCATGATTACATTGGATTCACTCTTCACCAATCTGTATCAAATGACTAATGTCATAGGTGAGAACCTAATCGTCGGGAACCACTTCGTTCATAGGCGCGAAATAATAATAAAGAAATATGCGCTAACAGAATAAAATATAAAAAAACTGAGAGCTCTCATAAAACAAACGCGATACGGTTGCTAGGCAACCAATTACCAGTTACCAATTAGTGGAAGCCTTCGTGCGTGAGTCCGACTCACAATTGGCCGGTTTTTATGATGAAAATTTAGACGTCAAATAATCAACAAAGTTTTCAAATCCCCTTACTCTGTAGAACCGAAATAGATTATACCAAAAAACAATATTTTTGTTTCTTCAATACATGTTAATAGACAATTTCTCTGCAATTTATATCATTACAATTAACTGTAGCATAACATATTTACAGCATAGGCGTTTTGCTTACATAAACTATTTAGGTCGAAACCCTTAAAGAACAATTAATGTAATTAGGGGAATTTTTTCGGCCTTTAGTCGAACCAATGGGACGCAGAGCCGTAGTGAAGCTATCAGATAAAAAAAGTATCAATCCCACAGCTCTAGCACTAATAAGTTATGAAGACATTTCATTCTTGTATAACTGAAAGTACCTGGAGGACCGGTTTTTTTTGTTGGTAAATCATGTATTTTGGAAATAAAAAAATAAAATATAAAGAAAATGGTCTGGTATAGAAAAAAAGTAAAAAAAAAATAAGTGTGTAAATGATCGTGGTACGAACCGGCCGTCTGTTTTGGGGCCGCTCGATTACCGACCGCTATTATAACTGTTTTTTTTGCGGCGAACACTACTGTACTAAATGGCATGAAAATCGCTGGAGCCGTTTCCGAGATTCCGATTATATATATATATATATATATATATATATATATATATATGGCGATTATATACGTGAAGCCGGGGCGGGTCGCTAGTAAGCTATAAGGGTCAACGAAATAGGGAGGGCAAACTACGTTGTTTGTACACAACGTACAGCAAAGTCAGGCGGGATGCATAATTTGCGTTATGAAGGTAAAGGGGGAACTAATTCTTATTTCACTGACAATATATATGGCTTGGTAAGAAATAAAAAAAACAACTAACTTTACAAAATTCTTTATAAGTTTAATAAATTGTGAGTACAGATATCAAAAGTAAAAAGTGACGATGTCCTCTCAAAAATTGTATATCGAATGTATACGTGTAAACCACTACGATTTATTACATTTATAATCTAGCATTAAAAAATTAGGAAATTCGTAACTGTAACTTATATTCTAATCTTCTAGTGGAGTAAATGTACTGTCCACATAAAACATCTTCATAGAATAGTAATATAATGTAACTTTTTCAATGAGCCTCCATTATAGGGAAATATCATATCATAAATCAATTTTTATAATTAACATGATCATAGTAAAAATCGAGTAACATACAGTAAGTCTAAATTGATTTTACCTCAAAATGTGACGTATCGACTTGACTCAAACAACTTTAAAACGAAATACACAATTTACAAAGTACGGTGATACAACACAAGGAAGCTCACAACTCTTGTATTCTCTTTCATATTTAACGTGCACCGCTCTCTTTCTAAGCTTGCTTATTTCTCTTTCCCAGTATCTTCATTAGATTTTTGGACATTACATATGGTTTTTCAACAGATCCATCGTTTCTTTCGCAATCCTCCACTGAAAATCCCAAACAAAAATATTATTAAGCATTTAAATACTAATCCATCAAAATGGCACATGTTTTGATTCCCCATTCTTAAAACATTACACGAAATTCGATGATATTGTAATTGAGAATAAAGCATAAAATATCGTTAGTGTTTGGTTTTTTTTAAAATATTTTCAAGACACAAACATCTACATAAATAATATAGGTAAGTAATAGATTTCTACTGTGATATCACGGAAAAAACTACTGGATAAATTTTAAGTAATTTTTCTAAGTTTTATTTAATAACGTATGTATATGTTATGATTTTTATCTTAACTTAGATTAAATATATATAGATTTGAATAACGAAAAAGCGAAGCCTACTTTTTTGCAGGTATCTTTTTACTTCGAGAGTAGGTACATTGTAAAAACCACTACTTATGTTTAAGCTATTTTACGGATTTTATTTTGATTTTAATTTTGTAGCGTTTCAATCACCTTACTGTCATTCATGGTCACGTAACGCCGGGAATCAAAAGCAAAAACGCAATAAAATCCGTAAAACTGTTTTATTTAACCATGTCCTTTAGTTTTATTTATATTTTCAGGCGGTTTACCTCACGTAAAGTTATTAGGTACCGCCGCCCACAAAATGCGTTGCCAACTGTAAATACAAGAAATAATGATTTTACAGGAATACATATTTTTATTATACGTACTCTCTCTCTTAACATAAATAGGGAATAAACTTAACATCTACATGAAACATTGCGTTGATGTGTATATTTTTAGGTATACAAAATAAAGAATAAAATTACATATTTACTTTTTTCTATCTTTCTTAGATTATCGCATCTACTCTAAGCAAACCCGTGACGGATGAGTGATGCAAGCGGCCTGAGCAAAACCACTTTCTCATGACGCGGTTTTGAAGTTTTACCTTCATGCTTCATGTGCGTAAAGAAGTTTCAGTTCAATATACTTACAAAAGCAAAGAAATAGAGTGTCCACTGCCATTGAGTATACATTGAAAAATATGGTGCAAATAAGATATGTGGCAATACTGAGTATAATCGCTGGGATGTAGTTATAATGTAATCGTTCGCCTTGCGTCACTTCGTATACATAGTTCCATTGCAGGAGATAGTATACCGCGAAGCCAACGCCAATTGAAATTAGCAACTTGGACAGGAAGAAGATGAAATCAGTCACCTGAAATTAAACATTACTTTTTATTTAAACAATACATAAATAGCAAATAGTGTATAATGAACACAATCATTACCTTATCGAGTACAACCACTCTCACAATATTTCTCATGAGTAATGAAAACGCATCTCGCGCACTACTGCAGAAATTCTTCCCGTGAACCGCGCACATTATGTACGCATTCTTGTTGATGAACTTCAGGAAATTTTCCAGGCACCAGAAGAAGCATTTGCAGAAGCACATGATGCAGCGCGTTATCGGGTTGTCGAACTTTTTCACTTTATGGTCGATATACTCCAGAATTACCCGAATAACTCTTACTATGGCTATTATTAACGCCCCCAAAGCCACAGTCCCGAGATGGTAGCTGCAATGTCGAATGAATAGCGAATATTAGATTATAAATATTGGAAAGTTTTATACATACACAGACTTCATAAATGATCATGAGACATTATCAATATAAAACGGATGCTTGGTCATTTTTGTCTTATTGCATGTGAAAAGATTTAATAAATACATCTTGTGTTACATATTAAATACGCAGATGTTTACACAACTCCATGACATTAAGTAAAGGATATATGGTATTAACTGATTAGAGAAGCTTCGCGCGCAAACACAGCAGATTTACTGCGTTAACTTACGTAATTGTAGAGGAATTATTTCACAAAAGCAAAAGACATATCACGTTTTTCTATTCAGAGGGCATAAATTAATGTTACATTCTGTACCAATAATTGTATTTCTAAAATTACATGTTAGTAATTTCGTTGAAAAGTTTGTGCCAAGATGGATTAACGTACCGCAATGTCCTGTAGATTCCAGATGTGAGGGTAAAGAATGGTAAATCGCTCTTATGCGCTGTCCAGTACCAAGTGGAGAAAGTACTTGCAAGCATCATGTCTGCTATGCCACTAATAAAGAACATCGTCCAGAAAAAACCCAAGAGATTCACAACTGAAAATAAATGTATTATGTTTTACCGGCGCATTAGAAGATATAAAAATACTATCTATATTTTTAGCTTTATTTTATTACAGAAGAATTATCGATGAGTGAAACAAGCACTTGTCTCGTGTGAAAATGGAATCCAGGAAACGCGGCACCAAAGCCCAGTAACTACACGAGCCATTAATATTTAGCTCTAGAAATTATTTGCCTAAATTTATTTCATAAAGAAAAAAACAACTGCAATAAAGCAAGAAAACTAACAGCCAACATATGGGGTAAGGCAACACGACCCCTTCGCGGATTGACTGACTTCACATATTTTTCAAAATTTTCTTATTATGATTATTATGATTTCGAATATATGCAGGTTTCCCCACGACGTTTTTCTTCATAGCTGAGCACTTGATACGCCAGCACTTAAAATTGCCATTAACAATTGGATTGGTGCCCGTACAAGGATGTAAGGTTAGTCAATTATTTTCAATTGAAAGAGAGCGCCCGGACAATGAGCTATCTCGGCTTTTTGTAGAGCATTCGTATAAGTGCGTTTTTTGTTCGTATGTGTGGGTAGTCAAAGTTCGTATAGACACGTACACGTGTTTACTGTCTTTTTACTTACGATGCATATACAGAACAATATGAGGGTTATCAATTCCAATGAAATGGCAGGATGCAACCTGACAAGGCTGCTGGTAGCCGGCACCTGGACTCGTGTCGTGGCATTTCATGGTAAAAGTGGAGGGTTCACAGCCGACGTAATCCTGTAAAATATTATATCGATTATCAGTGAAGGGCTTAAGGTAGAGACCCGGAACTATCTCTGAATCTATCCCATAAGATCTGTTTTTCAGAATTTTCTGAAATAGAAACCATCACTCCAGTGTCGCGGACGTTATGTTTGCGCCATAAATATCCGGTAGAGTGATCCTAAGGAGTTCGTGGCTTGAAATGGTCTCGAACTGGATTGGATGGATCCTGGATTATCCTCTTGGGAAAAGCCTATTATCCATAAAGGTACTACTATTTAACGTCATCACCACGTTACTTTTTAAATATGAACAGCGAAAGTTCAGAGATATTTTAAAAAAATTAATATATATATATATATATATATATATATACATATATGGCTATGACTGGTGGTAATAGTTACACATACTTCGGTATAGACGCCGCCGCAGTTACAGTTGGTGTCGTTCCTTAGATTCACAACTCTGAAGGCCGAATCTCCTATAGAGAGCAAGTACATGAGCACCAACACTCCGTAAGCGATCACCGCACACTGGATGACCCACGGGAATATCGGGAACAATACTGTCGACTTGATTGCTACCACTGCTCTGAAATACAAGCGATACGTCGCGTTATGAATATTATTTTTTTTGTAAATCTTCGTACGTTCTGTAGGCGGACCTAAAGATCTAGAATAAAGCACTACAGCACATTCCTAGTTATATATGCGCAATAAAACAGTATTTTCACCGCGATATTGGAGGCAGTACAAGTACATTTTGATTTTATGTCTATAAAGTCCTTCTGGGGTTTTGCAATGACATGTGGCCTTGTAAAAAATACAACATTACAAGACACAAAAAAACTTGATGCCATTAACAGAAAGTAATCTTGTGACCGTGTTACTTATGTATACCCCATTGCATGCTAAGGACGTTGACTCACTAATCGCATTAGTAGTCAACGACGCAAGTCGTACATAACACATGTACGACTTGCGTCGGGACATGTTAACGAAAGTTTTAGCAGTGTCTTCTTCAGCTAGGTATATTTTGTACAGTATCTTGGGTTATGATTCAATTTGAAAGCTGCATTATTATCACGTACCGACTATTATGCCCGTTTGTAGTTTGAAGGATATAACCTAAACGCCCGAAGAAAAAGTTTTAGGGTGCAACTTGATTGGTAAGATCTGAATACGGACACACTGGGAGTATTGATCAGATGTAGATTACCATATAAGTTTTGATCAACTAAATGAAATTTAACTTTTATGAGCGTCTAAAGTAAGGAATACAAATGATCCGAAGTAAACGGTTACATCAACATACCTGCTACCTTCACGTATCAACGCTATGGCAATCGTAATCCTACTCCTTAGAAATATTACTATGATGAGGAGTATTGCCAAAATGATGGCCAGTACAACTAGGAGCGCCATCCACGTCTCCTGCTTCGTGAACATGGATTGTGCATAGCCTTTCAGATTAGTTGTCTGGATCAATGTCACGGGGTTGTCGCGATAATATACGTAATTCTTGTAGGATAGATAAATGGCTGCAAAAGATAATTGAAGTATTTCATGTTTACATTTATATAGCTCAATACTTATACGGGTTATTTAAAGTGAGTAAATCAACAGCCTATACATGTCTCACTGCCGGGAAAATTCATCCTCTGTATAAAGGGTATTGGGGCATAGTTCACCACGGGACACCATTGCCAGACGTCACTTATTTTAAAAATGTCTAAGTATATGTTTTAATATTATTACAAAAATATGAAAGTTTCCTCACGATGTTTACCTTAACCCTTATAATTTTATGTGTACGATCAATTAAGGTGGTAAGTACAATGTTTTTGGTAATGGGATAATATGTTATTTTATTCGTAATCGATGTTTGCGCTTTCAGTCCGCAGACTATATAATGCTTTACTGGGATTTTCTTCCTATCAAGCAGAGTACATTAACAGAGGGAATATCGGCAATAGGCCATCGAGGTCGATGACATCGGCGGCTGCCGTCAATTGTATTATTCGTTGTATTAAACGTTCTTTTCTGTTTGTTGTTATAGAATTGGAAAGATGTTTTTCAATTTCAAACTCCATGACCGACATGAAAATGAAATTAGTAGAATTCGAGTTTAATTAGTAACATTAATCTAACAAGTATATTTTTATTAATAGAAAACTAAACCGATTTCAATACCTCAAACACTTTATTTTTTTCTATTTGATTTTTAAGAGTCCAAGGCCCAATATAAATATGGGTCCAAATGGGAGCTAACAAAAACCAATGCAAAAATTAATTTTTTTATTATTATATAACAACCGAATTGAGAACAATTCCTTTTTTAAAGTCTATGAAAAAGGAGATTTATTGGTAGTAAGCGTATTAAGCATATTATAAGTCGTCTTATGTCTACAGTTCTTTGAATGTGCCAGCAGCCATTTTATCCAATTACCGTGTAATCTTTATATTCCAAGAACACATAGTAGTCTAAGCTTTACTTAGAATACCTTATCAATATATAAACGAACTTAAATATATAATGATGCAGTCGCGTCTTTAATCGTTATAATCGTTCTTGCTAGATAACTTCCAGTAGAAAGTTAATTTTGTTATCAGAGAAGAGAAACATTGTAAATACTAACGAATAACAATTTATATAATTGAATTAAGTTCTGACGGCTTACAAATAAAGACGCGGCCAAAGGTAAGTACTAAAAAATAAACTTACAAAAACCAATTAGAACGTGTAAGCCAGCTATGGAGAGCCAGACGACAGGAGCGACCAACCATCTCAGAAGAAGGATGTATATAAAGCAGATTACGACAACAGCAACCACGGCGCCCGCCATATACCATCGCGACTGCACCAGATCTTGGACTATTTGTGACGATAACTGTAGGAAATAATTTCAAATGACATCCTCACTACACGAAACATAATTTAAACTACAGTTGAACAAGAACATTTTTACTTTAGCAGTGGCGGATTTGTAGTCTTGGCCGCCCTAGGCCCCAGCCCATGTACTAAGTTCCAGCCGCCCCTTACTCAGGGTCCATCATATATCTTGTTAACATCAGTGAATTTTTTGTTACGTTTGGCCGCCCCTAATATGTGGCCGCCCTAGGCCCGGGCCTATGGGGCCTTAGGGCAAATCCCCCACTGTACTTTAGTTATCCTAAATTAGTTCAAACATTTGAAGAAGTTAACATTTTTGAAGTATTTCTTGATTATTTGACGTTCGCTTTGATTATGAAAGAAAGGTAAGTCAAAATTCAAAATATTATTTCTAAAAGTACTTAAAAATGATTAATAAAATGATAACTACATGTGGTACAAGATTTCTAAAACTACCTAAAAATGAGTAGAAAATGATAACTACGTGTGGTTCCAATATCGATCTAAGTGGGATTAAAGTAATTTTACCATTAGGACTCTAATAAACCGTTGAAACAAGCAAGCTTACCGTCATTTCCGTAAAAAATTCGTTATGGCTGAATTTAGATAAATGCCCATTACGATTGCTTCTTTGGACTGATGTTGTTATAGAATGAACCCGTATCCTAATTATATAGGGACATATTTGCGTGTAATTAAATTTTTACATTGATGCCTAAAGAAGTCTCAAATAATACACGTTAGTAAAAGCTAGTGGTACAAGAAAGCATCAACATAATTAGAGCATCGTAATATGAAGTGACATGTACAGGTAGAATAAGGGTATTATTATTTATATATTAGTGCAGATGTTTATTGCAGTTAGCAAATGAAAGTTATAATAGTGCAAAGAATATTAATAAAACAAATTAAACAAACCTTCACGCAGCAAAGTGAATTCATAAATAAATAAATATTTTTATAAATATTTTAGGACACATTTTTACACAACGTTCTCTAGTCCCAAACTAAGCAATGCTTGTACTATGGGTACTAGATAACTGATAGACATACTTAAACATACTTTTCTTTTGTAAAAAAATACATATACAACATATTATACATATATAAACACCCAGACACTAGAAAAACACTATGTTCATCACACAGTATTTTTCCAGGAGTGGGGATCGAACCCACACCCTCATGTCGCAGGAGGCAGGTACGCTACCCACTACGCCATTCGGGTCGCCATTCAGCAATAACATAAGTAACGGCACAAGAATCTTACGTATGCCGGTGATTTTTGATCATATAATTGGTTTTATTTTCTTTTAAAATAACTACTGATGTAATAAGCTACAGAATTAGGACAACAGCGATAAAGCGTAATTATTACATCTTCAGTATACGTACGACATTTACTCTACCTGATCGAACTGTATCAATTTGCCGAGTTGTTCCAGCACCTGGTTTTCGTCCAGACTTGCCAAGTTGCCGTTGATCTCGCGCAACACGTCCATCGCCTCCGAGACGAAGGGGAAGCACCGTCCCATCACTGCACCGTCACCAACCACATCCCGGTTTAGTTTGGTTAATGTAGCGGCGCGTGCGCAATTAGTGCGTAGCACATGACATATATAGGAGCGGCATACGATAGTTATCGACAGCGGTGCGGTAGAGTTCATGCGGAACGGTTAATTTTGTACGGGGTTAGTCTACACGTGCGTTACGGCGTGCGACGCGTCTACCTACAACATGTAACTCCCGCTCGTCGCCCTTGAAGAAGGTCACCCAGCTGGCTGCGATCCAGCCCACGTAAGAATCGAGGGCGGTCGCGCTGTTCAGCAACGACCTCTGCGCCTCCCTCGGGTTCCGGACGCAGGTCTCGCCCGCGCTCTGGTCCGTCCATTTGGACCCCGTCGCGGTGTCTTTGCATTGCATCGCGGACAGGTCGCCGATGCAGCGATACAACACTGAAGTGCAGTTATGTCTAACAGAGGTCGGTTTGCAGGCGTTAGGGGACATGCGACGCGCTCACCCGTACACAGCTCGATAACGTTAGCGGCGTAAAACGCTCATTCATAATTACGACAATTTAACAATAGTAGCAGAAAACATTGAAAACGAAGACCATAGTTACCTGGTTGACTTCTTAATACGTAACCGGCGCATTTCCCGTCCTTTATGAATTGCAGGGCTTGCGTGTAGGTAATGGTTTGTACGTTCACGTCATCAGTACAGACCATGTTGGACCTCACTTGTTCGAAGGTCGACGCGTCGTTTATTTTGGTGTGAAATATTATCGTCTGTTCCGGGCACTTTCGGACGCATACCTGTAGTAAGTGGATACAGAAAAGATCATTTAATAAATAATGTTAATTTGATGGGTGCTGTAATTTTGAGCTTGGTCAGTCATAGCAGCGCAGACAAATTAGGCACGAAAGAACAAAGACATCGAGGCAAAGCAGTTGACGACTTTGTACGGCGAGGATCATGTTTTTGTTAATGATACCGCACTTGCCAGCTGAGCTATAAATACTTTTTCTTTACCCTGCTCTTTCGTGAGGCTGTGATACTTACAACCGGCTTATTTTTGATAAAGCAGAATCTCCTGCGTAACACTACCATAGAGAATTCACGGGTTGGAACCTCAGCGAATACTTATATGGACCTCTCCAGCAAAGACAAGAGACGTGAGAACAAATATAGGTAATAAAGCAAATACGCGGTCTAGCTCTATCACGGGGTCTTGTAAACTTAATTGCAATGTTGTACGATAAAAACCAAACTCAGGGTAGTGTAACAATATGAATATTAGATGTGATGAATCTGTGGTACAGTTGCTAAGTTCTTGGCTTCGGTGCCGTGGATCTTAGGTTCAATTCATTATTCAATTAGTTATCAGCTTATTAGCTGAGCAATAGAAAACAAATTAAAATGACGTAACACAGAAACTATTACGCACTTGCTGAGTGGGGCAGCCGGTAATCGGGGTCCCTGGCGACAAACATCGCGTGAGGTCGAAGAACATCAAGTACTTTTTATCCTCAAGGCCGGAGTCCAACCCACACCTTTGTCCTTTGGAGTCGATAGGTGCTAGGAGTTTTTCGACATTGCCCTTTGTCATGCCTGTTATTCAAAATTTGCATCAAAAATATTAAAAGGTATAACGTTTATATTAATTATACAGTTTAACAGTTTAATAAAGTGTTTTTCTTGTAATCGTAACTACCATTGCTTTTCAAAAAAATGACATGTAATAATTTAAATGTAACAGCAATGTAAATCTTTTTGTTCAATTAATTTGAATACTCTAATATAAAATAAAAAAGAACTATTTTTTATTTAACCGGTTGTGACTAAGAAAGCGTATTAAATTCACTTACTGTAAAATCCGACATATCCCCATAATCCCAGAAACAGGATGAATATAATCAACCACAAGATGTCTGTGCAGGAGCGGTTACGGGTGGGGCCGTTGAAATCCGGCTCATATCGTATTGGCTCCCCTGAAATAAGAAATAACTTGGTCAATATTATAACTGCTTTCGTTTTCTATCCTGAGATCGAGCGTGCTCTACAACTTATGAGTTTAAAATTGATTACAATGTCTTTTGTAACAGTCTTGTTTTAAATGACAATGCATGAAATAATACAATTTTTTTTTTAATAACCGTTACTTTCGATGTGATTGGCTTACATCTTTTCTTTATTCGAAGGTAATGATGGTAAAAAGATTATCAAAATTGTACGTTAATATATTCATAGTCCATTAAATCTTAAAGAAAAGCGAATAAGAAAAGCGAAAATTAAATAAAATAATAACACAGACACTATTGCGGTCAGCATTAGTGTCTGAGTTATCTAAAAATTACAAAAATTGGTTACTAATATTATTTCCAATCCGAAAAACGGACTGTATGTTGGTGGGAATTTGAATCCGTCGACCATAGATTGCTAAACAACGTCGTGTACCACTAAATGTAAAAATACGTAATCTAAAATGTAGAATAAATAATTGAGTCAAAAACATATAAGTAAAAAATATACTCGAAGGAAGCATTCATTTAAAAATAAATTAATTACATGCAATTTTTTCAAATTCTAATAGCTGCAGTATGAAATTGATTATATAGAATACTATTAATATATAAATATCCTTATTGATAAATAATAGTTCTGACTATTAATATATAAATATAAAGGATATTAGTTCTGTTAAAACTATGAAAGGCCTTATTTGTAAAATGTAAATCCGAACATTTTAATCATCTTTTCTATACATATATAACAAATGTCTCATTTAGATATTGGTCGATTGCTCGTAAATATGGAGTCTACAGAAACAACGAAATACACTTGACACACTGCATTCAAGATAATGGTTTTGTTTGTCTTGCAGTGCGCTCGAGGTCACCATGGCCTTCAAATGCCGTGGTGTTATTCAACCACTTAACACGGAAAAGGTATAATTAAAGATGTTCAAGGCTCCAACTACTGTGAACTTCTTTTCTAGCGACCGGCCAAATGAAAAATCTCATGATTATACTCAAACACAAATTGGAATGAACATGAAGTCAAGCCAACCCAACGACGGATGGATGTGTGGAAATGTTAGGTATGCCTGGGATTTTACTAGTCACCTAGCTCCTGCTGCTTTTATATAACAGCTATGACTTCTTTATGCATTCAATGCCATCTTCACAATATCTATTTAGATCATAGATTTCTATCTGTGAACGGATCAAATCTACGAGCCAGTGGTAGATTTTGGCCTTTATAAGAGTTAAGTTTATAAGAGCCTAGATTTAATAAAAAAATTACTATTAAGAATTTAAAATGTTCGTATAGACAGCATAACCTGAGAAGAATTTTACTTGTGACTACGTATTAGATTAGATAGACGACTTGTGATTACGTACTAGATTCTTTTGGTGGTACACAGCAGTCTCCACAGCATCCCATATTCTGGCATCTATTTAAGGTTATACACGTAACACTTCGTTAAATCTCAACTACACGGTCATGTTTCACACTTTCATAAAGTCACGACACAAATCGAATTTATAAATTTAAAGAAAGCAGTAAACGGACATCAGTTATAACTGATAACTTCGAATACGACCATACTCTTATCAAACTGATTATATTTGGATTGTAGATAGTAATGTTTATACTAAGAATTTAATAATAATTTCGTACGCTCGCCTTTTTGATTTTGAAATACTAATCGCATGGCCAACGAGAGAACTAAACAAAAAAAATAATCTGTTAATAATGACACGAATAATTAAGTACAATTAGTAATTATATCCACGTAATAATGTTGTTTTCGGCGATGTTTGTCACAAGTTTATGCAAAAATCGTGTGCATTTTTTTACACATTTTTGCACAACGCTTGTACTATGGGTACTAGATAACTGTTAAACATACTTTTTTTTGTAAATATATACATATCATACATATATAAACACCTAGACACTAGAAAAACACTATGTTCATCTCACAATATTTTTCCAGTAGTGGGGATCGAACCCACACCCTCTGGCGTAGGAGCCAGGTATACTACCGACTACGCTATAACAACTATTATGGACGGTAAATAGGCAGTTTTGATTGATATTAAAACATAATGGATTGTTATACAAACGACAAAACGTAATTGATGCAAATAATGTTTACTACATCGTTATGTATAGTCAATTTAGTATTTTAGAATTTACATTAATTATGTCAAAATTCTCTATTCCTAATGAAAAATCTTTAATCAGTTACGGAATACTGTACCTAAATTGTTTCCGTATTCTATCTTTATTGCCCACACAGAATGGACTGTATCTTGTATCTTGTATTAACTGATGTTTTTGCTTTCAGTCCCGAGACTATTAAAGCTTCATCTGACGCAGAACCGGTGGGCTAGCCAGAACCCACGGGTTTGGGCCCTCCGCTGTGGGTAGGGCCACGCATGTGCTCATGCGTGCGTTTAACTATGGTACGTCATCTAAGGGCCATCGAGGTCGTGGTTCGGACCGAAACCCCGATGGCCGTCGACTCTGCAATTAGCTAATCGGTGGCTGGGGGCGGTGAGAACCGCTCCGGAACGCGGGTGTACCTTGTGTACGCGTTGTGTTGGTCTCGCCGTGCTCGGAGGCGAGGGCGAACTAGTGTGTTTGTTGTTGCACTAACTGTGGGTATAGTGTTGTCCGGCGGGACCCCCGGCAGTGGGTCCGGCGTGTCTAAGTCCCCTTCCTCGACCGGGTCGATTGGGACGTTTCGCGGGCGACGCTTGTTGACGTTCGCGTTTTGGTCGGGTTGGTAATTTGCTGCGCTTACCACCAGAGGGTTGGGATGATGTTCGGCTCTATCGAAGAACCGTTTGGTCAGGTCTTTAAAATATTCGCGAAAGAATGGACTGATACCAGCCAGTGGCTTTGTGAATCATATCAATTATATGTAAATAATAAATAAGAAAAACCTAATTCTTGACATAAGTAAGAAATAACACTACTTGATAATTTCTTGGATTTACGCGTTTACACATTATAATTGAAACGATTTTTACGGATTTATCGCGTTTATTTATTTACCCTTTACAGCGCTCGTGGTCATGAGACAGATAAATCCGTATAAAATAGTTTCATCACAGTATTTGATATAAATTCTACGCCATTTTAAAACAGACTACCAATTCGTGTAATGAAATAATAAGACAGGAAACGGAGAATTATTGCAGCTTGTCTGTTCTTATTTTCTATTTAGGTTTCCTAACAGACTTTAAGTACCGACTATTCCCTCAACAATACAGTGTTAAGCAATTATAATAGCTCTAGCACACAAAACAATATTAAACGTGCGCAAATAATATATATCACAGGCTACCCACTTGATTACTAAATTTGTTTAATGATAAGCACGCACGATAAACCAATTTCTGTTGGTTTTTCTCTAAATTTTAAGCACTTTTTGACTTGAAAAATTAAATGTTTTCACATGGCCCCGTGCACGCGATAACGTCAGATATCATACTGTGGTAGCGAGTTGTGACTTTACTTTGCGCTTACGTCGCTCCTTAAGACTGTTTCACATGAACAACAACCGATCAAGTTTGATATTTCAACTTTTTATTATTGAACATAGCGCAGTATTAAAACAAAATATGTTTTATGTTGAAATGTATTTATGTCACTGTAATAAATTGTATATACTTTTTACGCTAGCAAATGATTTAGATAATGTGTAAAAGTGTTTTATTTAAAAAGCTTAATATAAAAATTAACTAATAATATAACAATAATTCATTATTAACTAATATTAATATGATAACTAAATCAGTTTTTTTTATGTGAAAAGTTGCCAAGCGACCAGATGGTTCACCTGATGTTAAGTGAATACCACCGCCCATGGACATCGGCTACACCCGAGGGTTCCAGATGCGTTGACAACCTTTTGAAAATTGGGCTCTGGCCACCTCACTCACCAGACGAAATGCGAAAGTATTATACTTCCACTTTACGCCGGTCTTATGTGAGGTCGTGGTATTATTAGCGAAGTAACTGTGACTTTATTATTTCGAAAATTTTAACAAAGTCCACGCATAAATATATATAATATATGGACTACGTATTTAAAGCATTCTACGTTAGATGACTAGATGTGTGAATGAGCTAACGATCAGAGTAGACAGTGACGGTAGCTTTATTTATGTCCGTGGAAATGCGATTAGTGATGTGCGTGAACGAGTGAAGCGAGAGCGAAACGAATGAAACGAACGAATATAAATTAAATATTGAAACAATGATAAATTGAAACTCGCTAAGGAAATCCCAAGGAGAGCGTTGATGCATTGTTCTTATCTATATCTCTTTGTTCCCGTATCGTACGTACAGTGTCTCGGTTATTTAAGTCTGCGTATGTTTATTGTTAAAAGATTTAAGTATACCCCAGTTCTAGAGGAAACCTGTGGAAAATTAGATTAATTTTTGTATCTTATTCTGCAATAAAGTAGAAGAATAGACTAAAACTTATTTTTTTTATTTGGAGAATAACCGCTGATATTTCAACGAACACTTACAGGCTTCAAATCGAATTAAAGGTAAAACAGCATGAAGCTTGACTTATATTGTAAACTTGATAGGTCCGATTACATCACTACTTGTCCGCTCGCCGTAAATAAACACTGCCTACATCCACAAGTACAATTTCAAGAACATCATAAAAACGTACATGAAAATAGGACAGATAACCAAAAATACACGATACTAACGTTTCAAACGTTTATTGTATATATTGGACGGGCAGCGTGAATTTATTTATTATCCGTGGGTTGGCATCGCTAAATATATGAATTCGACCGCAACTCAATTTTTTTTTAATTGCTGCGTACAGCTCTTCTAATATCAAAGCGCTCTGAGACGGTGTTGAACAGGAACCGTCAGTTTTACCTTTTAGATGACTGTATGGTAATTTATATTTAATTTATTGTCTGGTACATTATATTTTTCATTACTAAAATTACATTATTCCGACTTATTGAAAAATTAACTACACTCACTCCGCTTAACTTTGTTTTATGTTAGTATTCGTACACCTTAACATTCTCAAGTGGAATCAATAATAAAAATTAGTCAACAAGAGCTAACTTTCAATTGTACCAAATTATTAGCGTCGGATAGGATTTTAAATATGATAATATTTTTGATAAAATCTCTTTAAGGGCGTGTTTGCGAAATCTCGCGGAATCTGCAAAAATAGGCGGTTTTCAGGTACATTTTGCGGCAAAACGAAACGAATATAATGTAAATAATAATTATCACATATAGATCCCTCCTTCATCTTCAAATGGTAGATAGTTTTTAATCGAAAATTTTGGTTTATAATATTGTAAATGAGAATTTTCGTGACCACTTCACTCAAAATGGACGATATCCTGTTGGGTTTAGGAACATTTTTCTCTTATTTAATAACATATTTTTTTTATTTAAAAATATTTTATGTAAGCACACATGTTCAACTCAAAAAGGTAGCTACATTACGTATCAAAATTGTTGAAATTAGTTTCAGAAAAAAATAAAGATTAAAATCTATTTCTTTCACATTTATATCTTACGCGTGAATCTTAAGTGATTGACATAAAGGTTATTTTACTGGTCACTTTTTTGATTTATTCCACAAAAATATTTAAAGAAATATTAGTCGGCGCTCGGCTGCCGTCATGAGTGGTCACTATGTCGCTTATAAACAGCAGCTCGTGAGGAAAAAGATCGCTGTACGAATACAAAATACTTGTCGTAACAAAGTTGATACTTTACACATCATGTTCGGACTTCGGACTACGAACGACAAAAGTAAACTATAATTGACACTTTGTCATATTTTTACTAGAAATTAGTAGGGGTTAAAAATTCATATTTCGTTACGGACTTGATGGAGTGACCTGAAGGTGTACTTCGAGAACTGCTACTGGAACTAACAGACGAGATGAGTTATGTGTGTCGAGTTTGGGCTTGTTTTGTTAGGTATGGTGAGACCTTGCCTTCTGACTAGATGGAGTGACCTGAAGGTGTACTTTGGGAACTGCTACTGGAACTAACAGACGAGATGAGCTATGTGTGTCGAGTTTGGGCTTGTTTTGTTAGGTATGGTGAGACCTTGCCTTCTGATTTGTTGGAGTGACCTGAAGGTGTACTTCGAGAACTGCTACTGGAACTAACAGACGAGATGAGTTATGTGTGTCGAGTTTGGGCTTGTTTTGTTAGGTATGGTGAGACCTTGCCTTCTGACTAGATGGAGTGACCTGAAGGTGTACTTTGGGAACTGCTACTGGAACTAACAGACGAGATGAGCTATGTGTGTCGAGTTTGGGCTTGTTTTGTTAGGTATGGTGAGACCTTGCCTTCTGACTAGATGGAGTGACCTGAAGGTGTACTTCGAGAACTGCTACTGGAACTAACAGACGAGATGAGCTATGTGTGTCGAGTTTGGGCTTGTTTTGTTAGGTATGGTGAGATCTTGCCTTCTGACTAGATGGAGTGACCTGAAGGTGTACTTCGAGAACTACTACTGGAACTAACAGACGAGATGAGCTATGTGTGTCGAGTTTGGGCTTGTTTTGTGAGTTTTTTTGAGACCTTACCTTTGAAATTGATGTATTGGCATGAAGGTGTAAGAATACAGTAAAAAAGTTATTTAAAATATGGAACTACGTATTCTACATCAATTCTGTGTATAAATATTTGTGAAACATGTTAATATAAAAAAAAATTGAAATTTACATTATAATTAAGAGTCAATAGAGTATAAATATAAGTCAAAGTAAATCACAAGTCAAAGTAATGAATTTTTAATATAAACATTCTACATTACTTAGACATGATTAAATATTTTAAATGTCTAATTTGACAGTGTACAGATTTTAGAATTTTCGTTTAAATTTAAATACTCCGGGAGGCCTATGAACCTATCTGGTATTTTATTATAAATTCTTATTTCCATGCAGCCAAATGTTGGCCAAAAGTACACCACATGTAGAAAAGTTGTATGGATAATTAAATATACAAGTAATACAAAACAAATTTGCACACTTGCAAATTGTAAGATTAGGCATGTCTAAAAGGTCATTTTTTTGTATGTTTCAATGAATAGGTGTAATAAACATGTACTTCAAAAGTTTCGAACGACAGCTATGTGGCAAACTTTTTGTTTCACGTTTATGACCCCATTTATCGTTTATTGTTTTGTCGTTTTTCGCACTGATCAACTTTTATGATCATGGATTCTGCCTAAAATAATACTTAATTTAAAATAAGTAAGAACGTCTTTAAAATAGGCAAAACACGAAAAAAAAAAAAATAGTTATGTAAAAATGTAGTGGGTCTCAACTTAAATTATCAAAGACTTATTTTTATGGCACAGTTATCACATACAACATTTAGACCTCTTTTAACTCAATTGTTGTTTCAGATGCCAAAGCCTAAAACGATAAAATTTTAGCAGGCTACTACTTCGATATAGATAACAAAAATAATTAAATGAAAGAGAACTATAAAGAAAAATCACAAAGATCCGACACAGAGCACCCCGACTCCGTGTGGTCTTCCTTATCCCTAGAGTGAACATCAAAAGGCGGAGCCAGAACCTCGTGTCGGAGGTATAAATTGGCCTCGCGGGCTTGCTCCACCCAGGATCGACATAGCGACAGTTCTGCGAAGAGCATGGAAGAGTCAAATTAAAAATGAAACAATATTTTTTTAAGCTATTGCACAGCTTTTATCGCGGGCTTTGAGCGCGGCGAACGAATCAATAAATTCCGTAACGAAAATAAAACCTAACACCACCCACTCCGCCTACCACGCAAGAGGAAAGATTTGATTGTTTTTATGCATTGAATAGGCTCCTAAACCACTGAACAGATTTGAAAATTTCTTTCACTGTCTCGAAGCTACATTATCCCCGGATGACATAGGATATATTAAATTTTCAAAAAACTAGGAATCCTTACTAAAACTTGAATAATGTAAACCAAAGTGTACAAAAATTACCTAAAATATTGTTTGCATCGCGTGCGCTGCTAAAACTATTGATAATTGTATAAAATAATGTACTACGAATTTGCAGAATACATCATTATTTATAAAATGTGTTGCGACAGTATATGTCTAACTATTATAGTTATGCCACAATAAGTATTCTTTTACTTTGAAATTTTGATTGAAATGCCGCCGCTAGAAAAGGCTCTTTATTTGTATCTTGGTATTAATTCTTATAAAAATAAATTACTTTATATTTAAGACTGTTTCAATATCTTTATATAACTTTTTGAATGATTAAATTCGGACATTCCATTCGAAAGATATCACAAGTTTAAAAATGTTAGTATATTGTAATTTAACTATCCAGAGCTTAGTGACTGACTTAGTAGTTCTTATCATTTTTGTAAATAATATAATAATTAATATATATTATAATTAATAATATATATTAATTATTATATTATTAAAATATTATTATTTATTAACATAAATATAAATATCTAAGAAAAAAATACTGCATAATTAAATAATTATAATCGCATAAGTTGATAAAAGATGCTATGCTATAGCTTTACCCCAGCTGAGCCGAGTGCGACAGGTTTTTTTTTATAAAAATGTTTTTTTAATTTTTACTAGTTTGTTTCCTTCGTTTTATTATTTCATTTTTAGTTTCTAGATACTAGCCCGGCTTCGTACGCCATGCTATTTCCAATTCATTTACAGAAAATTATTTTTTTAACATTTAGCATGAATATTATTGAATCAGCAAAATGCATTCAGAATACCATACAAAGTATTTTACTCAATTCGTTAGCGGGTTTTACCTAATTATCTGCCTACATAGCTACCTTCCTACGTACCCTACCATTACCTACCTATCAAGCTATCTACCTACCGCACGCATAATCAAACATGTATAAAACAAGCTTCGTTTACTTCATAAAAATTAATTAAAACATAAAATTAAATTATATACATAATTAATTAAAACGCAAATTATCAACAGCTACGAGCTTTTAAATGAAATTTTATAAATTATACCTAAAAATATAAAAAAATATTCAGTTTAAAAACTTGTTGAAAACAAATTTAACGTAAGCTTAAAAAATAAATGACTTCAAATTAAATAAAAGTATCAAGTTGCGTCAGTTACATAAAGTTTCGCTGCTTCGCGCTTGTCGCTGTGTGCGTGAGCCGTGCACGTGTAGTAGTACGCCTCTGTACCTAAAATTGAAGCGCGTGAATTTGTAAACGCGTCCTTAACACATCCTTGATATTTGTTTCATTTATTTTTCGCGCAGGATATCGCGTACATCGATCATATTTCTAATCGGATAGTGTGCTGTTATAATGTAACACTACTCGAGCTTAACCGAAAGCGGCTAAGTACTTTGAGTAAATAACTTAAGCTGATGACAAGGCCATTTTCTAGGAGAAGTCTATGATATTGAAATTGAAGTAATTTTCTTAGACAATATGGAGTTACAAGATGTGAACTCGATGGACGAGGGACTTAAATATCTATAACAGGAGGTAGGGCAATATATATTGATTTTTTACTGCCTCGTATTTTGAATCCATTCATAGTAAGAACACTGCTTATTTTTCCCGGATTGGTCCCGGATTCGAGTCCCAGTGGCGTGAATGTAAAATAAGTATGTTACAATTTCATTATAGTTATGTTATAGTTTAATTGACAATTTTCCTTATGTAGAATTAACTTTAATTAAGTAAGGAAAAATATATGATGCTAAGTTAACTATGTTAATTTCATATATTGTTAGAAAAATAATTTATCAATATAATTATGTATATGATTGATAATCTGTATGAAGGTCAATTTACTATGACGGAAGTAAAACTCTCTGTCTTAGGAAGACGGTAGGGCAAGCGAAAAATTTACTAATTATGCCAACAATGGATATTATAACAAATTGTGATCAAACAAAAAAGAGTTTTACAAAAAGAAAGATGTATGATTATAGGTAGTTTTGAATAAAAAAATTATAAATTTTATGTTAAATTTTAATTAAAGTAATACATACATAATTAATTAAAGTAAATACTTGCCATAATCCTTGCCCATGGTTGTGCAATGTTAATTTATGATAGCATTTAAATGAAAAATTCAAACTAACCCACTTTGCTCGTCGTTCTAAACTAAATTATAGGTAAGCTTCGAATCGGCAAAAAGCCCACCACAACAGTCTGTACAATTCTATCCCTAAACGACGGTACGTTACGAAAGTTTTCAAAGCGGGTACCTAACTGAAGCACAATCTTTCGTATTATTATCACTTTCACTTCAAAACACAAAGATCGCCAAACGTGAACAATTCAACGCAACATCCGAGCAAAAATAGTGTAACGCAACCATGTTTGAAAAAAATCAAAAACTCTCCGATTGTCTTTTGTTTACAAACAGTCGCAAGTGAAAGTTTGTGAGTAAAACGAGTGATTAATTCGAGGACACGTCCAACTCCCTGCGCAAAGCAACAATGACTGGACTGATACAAACGAACGAATAACGAAACGAACGAGTGTGACGAGACACGAGTGACTGGCTTGGCTGGACCGGCTGAATCACTTCACTCGGTTCACTCTCACTATAATGCAAACCAATGCAAGCAAGACGAACATAGTTGGGTATGGTTGTCGCTATTCGTTGGATGAGTATCCACCAGGACATTGTTCAATCTGCTTTTGAAATAATCGAGCACGGTTAATGTGCTGTTTATAATTATATGAATCAAAACTGTAAAATAAGAACATAAAAAGTACAACATCACAATTTGCCCTAACTTTTATTGTTGAATCCTACATGTTAATGCTAAAAGACAAAATAGATCTCTTATTGGTATAGTTCCCAAAAAATGACAGAAATATAAGAAATTTTAAATAGCACTCTGATTATTTTTATTTGACATTATAACATAGAGTAAGGGGACACAAATAGTCTTATCTAGAGCAGCAATAAGCTCAATTAACCCTATTCCTCTGTTGCGGTCGGCTACAAGCTACGAGTTAGAAGTCGTTTTCGTAGTTGACAATTCACAAGCGTTCAAACTTGTTATGAAAACGATAGCTCTTAATAATAGTAGTTGGATGTGAAAATCATTTTTTTATCCATTAGACCTTTTTTAAACCAAACTCGATTAAATAATTTATGTTTAGAGGACTAAATAATTTTATGTATTTTGTAAGAAACGGAGTAATTATGGAAAATGGACCAAAAGCGTTATACTAGTAGTAGACACATATATAAATAGTAGACAGTTCTTGCTCTTTCCATTTCAATTTACTTTTTCATTGACTAGCCATAGCTAACATTTTTACAAAAGATTGGAATATATTTCTATTTTGTTATATTATAATTTATTTTGATGATTTAATGTAGCATGGATGATTTAGTTGGGATAATATGGAACGTTCTTAACAAACGATCATAAGGAGGCACCTATATTTATCAAACTCAATGAGTAGCTATTGTATTTGAAACGAAATCCAATTAAAAGTAAGTAACAGCCTATACATGTCCCACTACTGGGCAAAGGCCTCCTCTATACAGGGCATAGTCCACCACGCGGCCCCACTGCGGATTGGCGGACTTCACATATTTCATTCACTTCGAAATATATATTTTTTTGTTATTATTTCGAAAATATGCAGGTTTCCTCACGATGTTTTCCTTCACCGCGGAGCACGTGATAAGTCAGCACTTAAAGTTAAAAACTTCATTGGTGCCGGCACCGGGGATCGAACTCAAGTTGCTCGAGTATATTGAATTAAAGGCGAGCGCCCAGACACTGAGCTATCACGGCTCGTTGAAATCCAATTGCTATTTAAATAAAACTATAACGGGATTTTCCAAAAACCAATTAACTCGGCGTTAATGCAAATAAGGTTGCGAAGGAATCTCGTATGAAAAATGGCGTAGTAAACAATAAAATTTTATTATTGCCATGGTTTGCAAATAAAAAATTAACATTTTTGAAACGTCGAAACAATGACGTCATAGGACTCGAAAGTTTAATAGGCGTTGTAACATTTACAGTTAATTCTGATTATCCCTTACACAGTTGACAGTCATCGGAAAACCAGAGAATGCGTCACACGCATTTAAATTTAGGTACATAATTTATAGATAAAGCACTTGTAACACTAAATAAAGACTAGATTACTACTAAATAAAGACTAGATACTAGATACTTATTTCGTCGTAGGTCACGAATGGGCAGACTCGTCCGGAAAAGTACCATGCCCTCACATTAAAAAGGATGCGTGAAGTTGATTATTACACTTTCACGTTTCGTCTGGTGAATAAACGGGGCCCACTTTTTTAAATATTTTTTATTCTGTTTTTCAGTATTTTTAGCCAAAAAAATACATTCTACGTAAATTTCGTCGACATATTTCATGTGGAGTAGTCAATCTGCCGAGTACGATAATTATAACAATTACCCTATAACACTTTATAAGGACCATCATGCAGTGAATTGAAGCAATGACTCATGTACCTATGTACAGAATATGAGTAAGGATTACTTGCTTTGCTACGCTACTTCAATAGTCTTCAATCTAGTTCTCGATCTAAATTCTGATATGACATGTTTACGATCGATTAAATGGCGCTATCAAGAGATCATAACACTAGAGAAGTTATCGCTTGTTTATGAGAAGGTGATTGCTGATAACGGACCTCGCAACTAATTAATTTTTGCAATATCCTTAGCAAACTAGGCTTCTTTTAATCGTAGTTACACTAAAATTTTAGAAACTTGTAATTAACATAATTGCAGTCATGCTTATATTCAAAACGTTTTATTAACTCCAAATTGTTTTAAACCGATAACGTTAAACTAACCGTTTTAAACATAAAAACAAAACAAAGAATCTTTGAAAGGTTCAGGACAATTGTGTGGGTACGTTTGGGACTAACTACTACTTTTTAAACGATATTCCACACAAGAAAGGGATGCCATATTCTTATCTTATATGAAATATTACATCAGCTGACTACAAACTAGTAGGTAATTACTTAACCACTAAAATTACTTAACCTACTGTACATTTAAATAAACGTAAACTTGCAACTGTTACGTGCAAGGTCATACGCGATGTCTTCATCTCCAACACGCTAACTCGCGTGGAATCCAGACTAATAATTCATAAAATAACAACAGCCCAGGTTATAGTTAATTGCAAAGTAAAACTAAATCGGAGGCTACTCTAGACGTTTTATGTTACCTATTTATGTGAATTGTAGATAACATTTTCGTATATAAATACATTTTTTACTAACGAAAAAGAAAACCGACTTCAAATATCTCGCTCTGTATTCATTTTATAATAGATTTTCAGTAGTTCCATAAGTATCTCCGGAGCCGAAGATCCAATGGCAATGAAATTAATATGGGAAGCACCAGCTTTCAAATAAAAAAAGAATCAACAAAATCTGTTCACTCAGTTATGAGGAAACACCTCCTTTTGAAGTCGGTTAATAAAAGGTGCATAAACGCCAAATGGATATACTGAAATTGAATTCATTCCAGCGAATTTTTTTTAAGTGATTAGTAGTATAAAATTATATTAACTCAGTGGGTTCCAGTGGCAACATGAAATTCTACTAATTTATACCATAGTTCCCTGACCATTCTATCTTAAAATTAATACATGAAACCGTTTTCATGATATTTTGTATCGCTCTATAAAAGAGCTTTCTGTAAAAAAACAACTGTAAAAATTAACCCACCTGACAAGAAAGTCTATCAAACTCTAGAAATTGTTGCCACGAACGGATATTTATAATTTCATTTATTCAACAAGTTAAACAATTCCGGCTCAATTACCACATTTTCTCTACGCCGTAGTGTGTTGCTAAATTATTCAATATATTAAAACTCTCACGTCAAATATTCCAAATTATTGTTATTGCAAGTCGGTAGTTAAAGGGGTCTGCTGCTCGAGCTAGTTCATCTACCGGCTGCCGTCTGATCCAAGTCTCGACTTTGTAGGTACGCAGCGCAGATGCAGCTGTCTAAGTGAACCACGGTCAAAGACCCTTGGTCAGGTTACAATTTGCAATTGTGGTTAATTAAAACTGTAGAAAAAAATTCTTTAATATAATTTTAAAAAATCTTTGGATTAATTATTTTATTATTTGAACTTCCCTGTAATAAAAGTTACCTACCAAAAGTTTTATTAAAACACATTCTTATTTGATTTCCCCAAAAAATTAACAATCAATCTATTTCATATACTACAACGACTATAAAAAATGTATAATTGACACCTAGAGTTCACTTTATTTTAAAATGTATAATATAGATATTTACGACTTTAATTTACTTTCCTGTGGGGTAAACGCCCCTAAAGGAGCAGGATCCGGACAAAGGATCTCGTTGCTGTCTGGCTGTTGACCTACGCCAGACTCTAAATAAATTTTAATGAATATTGAACTAATTTCTTAACAAATCAAGTATAGTTGACTTCGATACTAAAAGTGTCGAAGTCTATAATATATGTACAAAATATATAACTGGTATATATATATACATAACATATTCTTTACACTCATTTAATTTTAATTGTACATTTTTAAAAATAGTAGAGTAATATATTTAATGATATTGAATCATTTTTAAAAATGTAAAATTAGTATACCTATTTGAAACAAGGAAATATCGGCGCCGTGGCTTAGTTGGTTAAAGCGCCTGTCTAGTAAACAGGAGATCGCGAGTTCGAATCTCGCCGGGGCCTAAATGTGTCGAAGTCATTTTTTTTTAACTTTTATATTTAAAAAAAATCCCTCATCACAAATTATTGTTATTATTAAAATTAAATTTATTTTTTAGGCGAATGAAACGTGAAATAAAATCTGAATAACAATTATATATTCTCATTTATCAAATTTCTTGTAAAGTAACAGTATGAGGTAAAATACCAACGGTGACTTTCACGTTATAGATTGTGACATTCTTTTATGTATATGGCGCCGGCATGTCGTCCCTAAATTCAAACCTTGCTATGAGGGTTCTGTTCTTTGGCTCCCGGCCAAACGAGATTGCTTTTATATCGAACTCTTCATTTTTATCCTATGCCGTTCACTGATTTACCGTTGAACTAATTACAAAATTGTTCGTTTTAAAAGTTAAACATAAAACGTTGAACACCTTAGTCAACCGTGTAGTCATAGATTCCGCAAAGAACGGCCATTCAACGTAAATATAGTGCGAAGTTAAATATTGTAATTAGGGTATTAATTTTATACTTTGACTTCTTCTATGAAGTACGTAATATCATTCAAACATTTATTAATTCACATAGAAATTCCAGATAAATTATCAAAACTTTAAATATAAGTAAGAGAATTAATTAAAGGTAAAAGATAATATCTTTAATGCAAGATAAACAATAAAATGATTGTGTTGTATAATTTGTTTAGGTAAACAAATAATGTTGTTTTAAATTTCGGCTTCGGCTAATGCCTAAATATCATGTAATGCCTATTATTTTCACCCGCTTCTAAAAGGTGTTTCTCAAACTCGGTCATTGCTAAAGAGAATTTGAAAATTATTTTTTTTTAGAAAGGAGATACTTTAATCTCATCGGCATTGGACCTTAGATTTCAAAGATACAAAAAGTGAGATATTTTATCGGTTTCGTTTTTTGATAACGTTGTCCTAGTTTTTTATTTATTTGTTGAAGTTTTCGATTCATTTTTAGACTATTTAAATGAAAAATACAGTCCAGGGAGTAGTATATATTTGCCATCTTTAAAGCATGGCAACGGGAATAACACACTTTTTTTTTTCTTAAATTAAACAACAAATGTTATTTGTTTTTTCTTATTTCAATTTCTTTTATTCATAATACTATGAACATTTAACAGCAAGAACTCTTTTTTAATTTGGTCTTCTAAGCTTTTTGTGATCGATGCCACTATGTTTCTTGTTCCACTGGTGGAATTAACCTTTTTTCTAATTTCTCTACCCAGTGTTTAACTACACAGTGAGCGTTATATTGTATATGAAACAATTATACTTCAGAGAGAGAACTTTTTATGTTAATTAATCAGTTTTAATTTGAATAGGAAGCCTTTCTATACTTTCAAAATAAATCTTTGATGGATGGTAGAGTTTCAGAAATCGATAGAGAAGCTGTTTATTTTCAATATTTATCTGTCGTGAAATTTTAAATATGATCAATAATTCCGCATCTACTGGCAGTAAATCAGTTCCGTAGTTCATGACGTGTGCATAGATGCACTCAAAACTATGACACATCCGAGGAAACCCGAACGGAATGCAATTTTAGTAGCATCACGGCCTCACAGAAGGCATTGTACCTAATCGGGTCATAAGTTCTGTCACATATGTATTGTGAAACTAGATTTTCGCCCGCATGTGCCACATTTTATATCTACTTAAAAGGTACCTAAGGTACCCTTCGCACGCGACTCCGACTCGCACTTGGCCTATTTTTTTAACTTTATATAAATTTACAATCATAATAATTTTACAGATCATAATATATAGTTAACTATAGTTTAATCCAATTCAACTTTAGCTATTATATAGCATTTAATCATTTTAATCTTCAATGCGGTTCTTTAAGTTGATATAACTATTTTATTTATGAACCGATTTAAATCAAACTAACACTAAATGTTAAGTGAAGCTTACTACAATGCAAAGTGAAAGTTGCACACAATTCGAACTGAAGCAAGCGAGCGTGGTATTTTATTAAGTTCAGTTGCGTATGGTTTACTTATTAGCAGTTGTCGCGAGTTGGCAATCGCTATGTACGTTGACTTTGCATCAAACAACACGGTACCATTGGAGAATTTCTTTTGGACTATATTATGGAGTTTAAGAAGGCTTTAAGTGGGCTTACGCATGTAAATGACAAAATTGGAAAGAAAATGATAAAATTCCAAAGTCTGGATCATATCAGGCCGATAATTCTCTTTCGTGTAACACTTCAGTTACTGGACGTTCACAATGCCAATATTAGTTAAGACAATTAAACTCATATCAATTTCATTACTGCAGTACCATCTTGACGTTCAACATACGAGCATATAAGTGGCTCCGAAATCCGCTTTTGCTATTAATAGTAAATGGTGTCATTCATCTTATGTAATACTAGTGAGAAAGCAGATGTAGTCCGTCTATAAAACAATGGAACAATTGTCGACAGTAAGCAGTGCTGCTTACTCATGGTGTACATGCTAACAAGAATAAATCTTTAATACTTACTATTACTGATCAGCTTAACATCAGGTCGTACAAGTACTTCACTCTTTTTCTATTGAGCTTTCAATAAAGCATGCAAGATATACGCCATTTAGGTATATTTAAACCTACCTACCTAAGGGCCGAATACTGAAACGTTACTTAAATATTTAAAGGCAAACATTTGAGAAGCTCGAAACCCTAAATTTGTCAAGTTAAGTTGTACCTTATATTACGAAATCATTGAGTTTTCGATGACATTCGTGATCCGAGAGGGAAGATAACTGACGAAAGAGACTTTATTTTCACTGGAATATTAGCTTTAAAAATATTTAAGAGACCTCGTAACCACTCTCAGATCTAAAGGCTATTCAAATCGTTTTGACGTTGGTTTGACAGCTAAATAGCGTTAAGTGGCGTTTCAGTATACGAAATTTTCACTAAGTAGCGTTTACGTATATCTTAACTTGACGAATTTAGTGTTTACGAGTTGCTCAAATGTTTAAGGTGCCTTTACATATTTAAGTAATGTTTCAGTATTCGGCCATAAGACATTCAGGCACGGGTTAGGAAGCATTAGCATAGAGCTCCCTAAATATAAGGGTTCACAGGCGATCGTGGTGGGGTCCTTGATTGGCTACTTGAATGAAACCAGTGAAGAGTTAGCAGCAACACGAGGTGGTGAAGAAAGAGGTGACACCTCTTTGGGTAAGTTTGACCAGTGTAGACGACGGCCAGAGATGCATTTCACTAGAAATTCCATGGAGACTTTCCAAAAACTAGTTATACGTGGCTTTAAGCATCATATAACCCTGAAATATGGTATCTTTTGAATTGCCAGGAAAAAAAATCACTGAAATATAATTCAATCACTATACCTGCGTCTGATTGTACCCTACCACACTGTTACATAGCAGTTACTATGTTAACTTACTGACTCGACGGTATCAGTAACTCGTAATATTTTAATGAGTAATCTGAAAAATACCGTTTTCGTTGAAGAACTACATTAATTCAAAGTAACATAAGCTGTTCTTATTTTGCATTTTTGAAAATTTCAATATTTTAACATCATATCAATTCCAAACAACTTACAAATATAGTATAATTAATAAAATGTAAGTATTGAATGTTCAATATTTTCCACAGATTTTTTTATTGGTAATGGAAAGATAAAACATTTTTGCTTTGCCTACACATGCGACATTGATTAGACAATACTGCCTCTTTTGTAGCATAAAATAACTGAGTCATCTTACAAATTAAAAAAAGAACAAAAACCAACAGCATGACTAGTTTGGTAACTAATATGAATTGGTACAGGTCATCATACACAAATACTTGTTACTATCGTAACCAGCAGCGTAAGTTAGTCTTTCAGCAACTTCACTATAACGACAAGGTTAATTTTAAAATTTTTTGTCGAAATAATTCTTAAAAGCTTTTGCAGTGACTTTAGCTACAGTCATAATGTTTTCAAGTTTAATAACAAAAATAGAATATCATTTCTTGTACAATTTTAGACCACCTTAAACAGAAAATTGTTTATTTTCATAAATAAAAGACTACATAAACAAATTGCTCAGTTGAAAAAATAAAATGCCAAGTACAATCAATATCAACAACCCACACACATCTACATAGTAAATTTGCAATTAGACAAATCATTTTAAATCTAATTCAAGGTAGATAAATGAAAAATGGTATTACGGTCATAATAATTTTATTCGCATATGATAACTGATTATGATACATGGAGCGCTAACGCGCACCGGGTCAGCGGGCGCCAAAGAACGTCACTCGGCCGCCTTCGCTCCAAATTGCATTTCTTATTTATTTATATTGCATCGACATTCGTTATGCAAAAATCGTGGCTACATATTCACTAGTGAGAGGTCTCGAGGCAGCATCGGTCAGTCGGACGCGGAGTCCCCTCGAAACTCCGGTCAGTCGCGCGAAGCCGTCGACCGTTCGCGATTTTACATATATCCTTAAAATATAACAGTCAATTAGACAGCCAGATGTCCGTCCGATCTATATATTTACATACAAACAAACGGAGCGTTTCTAGCACGACGCGCGGGGGGTGTAGGGGGTGGCCAGCGGAGTCGTGAGGCCGAACTGCCGCTTCGCCGGTATGTGTCGACGTCGCGCGGATCCGAAACGGGTAGTGCTTCGATACCGCGCGGAACTTAAATAACCTTAAAATCACTTTTCATAATTTACGACTTAATTTAAGAATACCGAGAAGAAAACGAATCGTGAAACGTGGCAGTATATGGGGGTGCGGGGCGCCGGGTATCAGTCGGCCTTCACCTCGGCGGCGGGCGGCGCGTCCGGTGGGGCCGCCGCCTCGGACGGCTCCTCGGCCGCCGCCGCCGACTCGACCGCGTCCGGCGCGCGCTCGACGCCCCCTCCGCCGTCTGAAACATTAATGACCAATGGGTTTGTTTTTCTTTATTTATTTATGCATTGCCAGTTGCGAGCGAGAGCGGGTGCACGTGAATCTCTGAAAATAATCTACATGGCTGGTAAGTTTACAAGTGCTTCTACTCCTTGGAACATTATAATTCCGGGTTTAGACTATGCATTGATAGTATCTCATTTTATCATGGAGTTCACGAATAGGCAATGGTTAACATACATGATCAACTAATTAACCAATAGGTATTGCTTGCTTCGTTTTAGCTTAGGTATATACAATAATTGTTCCATGTATGGGAGTGCTTCATGACCGAAATTACCGATTTATGTTTTTAGAATCTCCTGCACTGTTGGATCTACAAAGTAGATCAATGAAAAAAAAAAAAAAACATTATAAAACAAGTAAATGTTCACAAAGGTACGTCAGAGTGTAGGCAGTGCTATGGACCCTAAATCTCCAAGAACGCACAATGAAGATTCCTCATAAGGAATGAACAGACCATGTGCTTATAATAAATACCATGTGGTAGAGTCGAGTGGCAACTTACTACGCTGCTGGTGCTGGTAATAGAGGTTGTTGCGTTGCGGCGCGTGGTGGGGCCGCGACGGTGCGGGGGGCGCGCGGTAGAGCGGCATCACGGGCGCGTGCGGCCGCTGGATAGGCGCCGGGTAGCGAGGCGCCGCCGGCCCTCCGCGCGACATGCCGCCGCCGCAGCGCCCGTTGTTGCCTCCAATCATCTGCTGCAATGCAACGTCTCGTGTAATTTGGGATATTTTTGAATTTTCGCTGTATATTATTTTTTATAGTGTCCCGCTGTGGGTACGTACTCGTACGTATACGGTCGGAGTCGGAAACTTTCATCAGTTTTCAAATTAATTCCTTCATCCAGTAATAATCTCATAGTATCTATTGTAACTCTATTTAAATTATACTTCTTTGATATAATAAAGGTCTCTTCCATTTTTTGCAATGCATAATAACTGCTACGTATTTAATTTGCAAACCCCTTTTTCATACATTGGCATAGTATTGATAGTGGGTATAAAGTGTAATATTCTGTAGTTTAGAGAGCATAAGCAGAATAATCTGTTGTTTATTCTGCTTGAATGAAATATGAATCTGACTTGACGAATAAAAGAGCACTAGCTCTAGCACTGTGCCCATTTTTAGCAGTTAGATATGTAATGGTTCACGGCTTACAGAGTAGCGCACCTGCTGCTGATGCTGCTGGTGTTGTTGATGCTGCTGGTGCTGTTGGTGCTGCTGGTGTTGCTGGTGCTGTTGGTGCTGTTGGTGCTGTTGGTGCTGCTGATGCTGCTGATGCTGCTGATGCTGCTGATGGTGCTGGTGCGGCGTGTGCGAAGGTGGCGGCGCGTGGTACTTGTGCTGCGGCGGCGAGTGCGGCGGCTTCTGCGGCTTCGCGGCGCCCTTCGGCGTCGGCGAGGCGGCGTCGCACAGAGTTGCGAATCCGTTCGCGTGCTCGTGCAACGGGCTCTTGAGCTGCGGCTGCGGCGGCGGCCGGGGCTGCGGCGGCGCGTACTGCTGCTGCAGCGGTGCCCTATACTGCTGCTGCGGAAGCGTTGCGCGTGTACTTTAGCGTTTAAATGTCTCGGTGGCCAGTTTATGCTCGTGTTTACGTAGAGCGCCGAATATTTTTGAATTCGAAAATGTTTAGTTTAATTTTATCTCAAATTCTGAATATGCTATAGACATGCTATGTATGCTATATTATAATTATTTATTATTGACTGGCAGAAAATGGCTATGGCATAAGTCCGTCTTTGTACTAGTTTGTGCATAAAATGGAAATATATAAATATATAAATATGCGAAACGTCAAACGGTTTCATTTAAAATAAATGGACGAAGATAACGCCATTGAAGTTGCAGCATGTCCTTAAAAAAGAGTTCAGTTAAGATGGTCAAAGGTTCCAGCCTCAGTAGCATGGCCTCATAGTTATACTTATACATTTATGTACATATATATTCGTTTGTGGAATTACGAGTAAACTCATTGTCGTATTATCCGTTGTCAGATATTTTTACTGTACGTCTATGACATTTTTGCGCGGTGTAAGGAGACAAGATCTTCCTACTCTTATCTTAGAATTAAGAGTTGAGACCTCTTGGATTAATAAATACTAATAATAGTTTAATAATATAAAAATAACTTCGGGTTCATTTTATCAGTTATGTTTAACATAAATATGTGATACTAACCTGCATCTGCTGCACGGCAGCGGCCACTTGCAGCTGCGATGTGAGGAACTGCGAGCCAAATGCATTGCCCGATTGGGCGGGTTGCGTAAACTGCAAGGGGTAAGTCGGCGCTGGTGCAGTCGGCGGCTGATAGGGCGAGTAGTACGAGCTGGCAGGTGGCGCAGGTCGAGGCAACAGGCCCGGGAGCGAGTAAGGCGCTTCACCGACGGGCCCCGAATAGCCCAGAAACTGCTGTTGGTACGTGTTCACACCGCCGACGCCTCCGACGCCACCAACGCCACCTCCTTTGCTGCCTAAAGTAGGAACGTGCGTGTTAAGTATTAAGATTTTATATTACTTGATTAAAAAAAATATGAAATATTACCATCTACAACGGCGGCACAAATAATATGGATATACATTTCGGCTTTCTCTAAATAAAATAATGTGTATTTTTACATCCGTACCTATCGCGCCTATTTGCTGCGAAGACGGTTTAACAGTAGCAGACATTAATGAGTTGGAAGTGCTGGAGATGAGGACAGTATTAGGACTATTGCCCAACTGCCCAGATTGTCCAAATGCGGCTCCGCCGCCAGCAGCAGCCGCCTGATGCCATACAAAAATTTCTCTATATATATTTTAACAAGAAAAACAACACAAGATGCATCACTAATTAATAAAATATCTTACCATACGGTATTGACTTGGAAGACTCTGGAACATATCAGGTGGGGGCTGGTAATTGTAAGGAGCTGCCGAACCAGCCCCATATGGAGTACCAGGGAATCCTCCAAATTGTCCACGACTCTGATCTAAAAACGCTCCATATAGCCCACCCTGCTGTGGCAATTGCTGAGATGAACCAAGCAACTGTTGAGATGAATTGAAGAGAACTGCTGGAGGTGAGGATACTGATAGGCCTCCGTATCCGCCTTGATATCCCATATGATTGTAATGTTGCGGAGGAGGTGATTGTAATTGTTGAGTTGGTTTAACTTTACATACATTCGGAGGAGCACCAGTTTCAGTATTTGTTTCTTCAAACCCTGAAAATTGCAATTCTTCACTACCTTCAGCCACAGCAGGCATCTCCCACACTTTTTTGACGCTTGCGATTTTTAAATTGAGATCTGCAGCTAGAGGGGAGATGGTGTTTGCAGTACTCATATGTGTGCTGCGTGGCAAACCGAGCGACTTAGCCGATTTATCTTCGAGTTGTCCTAAATCAGAGTCAAATGCAAAATCAAGTTTCATATCAGAGGAGTCCTCAGTCTTCTGTGACGTGTCAAAAGACATCGGAAGACTTAGAGAACTCTCGGTGTCGGTGGCTGGCCTACCATTATCAGCCATTATTTCTTGTATAGATCTCGGCCGTGGTCTTACATCGCCATTAAAAGTTATTGACCTTGCGTCCATCTCAGCCGGTACTTCATCGCCCTGAGTTTTGGCAGAGGCTGCACTAGGTTGATATTTTTGTTTTAAAGCCTCAGCTGGGGGAGCAGTCTTGTAGTTTGTATTTTCAAAAATAATAGTTTCGACAGGTGGAGTTGTGCCATCCAAAACTCCAGCTTTTTCCGTAACAATTGTGCATGGAGTAGGAGTTGTTTTTGTCAGGTTGTCAGTTTGCGCATCCCCAGGAGTGCTTCGTTGGCTTGATTGACTTGATTTGTTATCAACCACTTCAATAGAATCTTCAACATTCCCACGTAAAGTCTGTGAGATTGGTTTGTCCCATGCATTCACTGTCGGCGGAGGCGGTGCAGCTCCCGTATCAGGGCTGAACGTAGACATCAGACCCAATTGTTGTTTTTGCCTTTGCTTTACAAATCGAGGTGCCAGATTCGCTTGGCGCGGTCTATCGTATTGCGCATTGGATTTGCCAGCTGCTGGGGCCTGTCCGCGGGTGTTCGCTTTGTCGTTTGAGTTTCTTGTTGACGAGCCATTTCTGCCTCCACCCTGGTTAGAACGAGACCTAGGCTGCTTGGAAACGTGTTGATTTTCATCTTTCGTCGGTCCCCTAAGGTCTTTGGAATTTTTCTTATTTCGTACTTCTTGAAAACCGTCGTCGACTATTTCGTCGTCTTTTTTACCAATTGACGATATCTTAAGATCACTTATAGCCTCTGTTAAATCCGCATTTTTCCCATCAATGCCCCCATCTTTTTTGCCTCCCTGACCGTTGCGATTATTCTGACGATTACCTAACGTTTGATTGCGACCCCCGGGCCCCGTTTGTGGTTGTCCAGATTGTCTACCGCCAATAGATCGACGACCGGCGCCAGCGCCGCCGCCCTCGGAATGTTCTGATGTCGTCTCCCAATTCTCGTCTTCACCGCTTAGAGGACCAGCTCCTTTGGGGCGACGATCACGACCTCTACCTATCGATGACCCAGTGCGTGGTTTATTACCTTTTCCTCGATCATCTTGAACATTATCTTTAATGTCATCATTATCTTTATTGGCCCTGTTTGCCTGACTGAAAGGACTCTTAGTATTGGGTGGTCCATAGCCAGTAACTCGTTTTGCAGGAGCCGGAGGTCTAGAAGCACCCTGAAAACCACCTCGGCCACGTCTTGATGGTTGCCCTCGAGGCGCAAACGGTACTTCTCTGTTTACTAAATTATCTATTGCAGGGCCATGATCAATTAAATGGTTCACACCTTCAGATCTCTCAGGCTTTTTAGGTCCGCGAGGGCTTCGTGGGGCCCGGCGACGTTCTTTTCGTTCAGCATTAGGTGCGCCATCCGTGGATGCATCAGATTCGCTGGCTCTATTTTTAGAACGGGAGCTTCGATGTGAACGTCGTCCACGAGGTTCTCTTGGATGGTAACGATTGTAAATATAACCAGTACTATCATGTTCTCCATACGCTCGACGACCTTTCTTCTCAGATCCTGATCCACTTGATTTTCTTTCAATAGGGTCTTTAACAGGAATTTTGTGTAATTGTTCACTGCTAAAACGATCATTTCTCTTATCGTCAATTACGGGTTTTTGAGACTCAGAGCTGCCATGTATGGCTTCAGTTATTTTCGGTTCATTGTTTTTAACTAACATAGCTGGTGGATCTGTGCTAGATTTTGATGCAATTGACCCTGATTCCGAAAAATCTTTCTCAGATTTTTGTGTTGTTAATAGTGGTGTGTTTAAATTTTGTTGCGACAATAAATCAACAGGCTTGTGAGCTTGAGAAGGAACAGATAAATTAGGATTTTCATTTTCGGGTATAGAAATAGGTGCATTAATAGTTTTAGAAATAGGTTGATTATCAATAACAGCAGGTTGAGATTGATTAGAAGAAATAGGTGCAGATTGCATACTTCCAAAGTCCACTTGAGCCTGCAGTTGATTTACAGCTGCATTTTGTCCATTTGATAGGTTACTAGTCAAATTATTCCCATGTGCTTGTGATACATTAGATTGAGCCGTAACATTAATGGGTACGGCATTTGTGGGTGGATTTGGACCAGAAATAGCTTGTGATGAGGGAGTATTAATATCTTTGTTTTCAAGATGCGAAATAGGTTCCTTCGATGCTGGCTCCTTTTCTTTCGACGAGCCGTCATTTTCTGCTGATTTTTTCGCAGATAAATAATTGGTTTGCTCTTCTTGAGTGACTTCTGCCCATGAGGTTTTACTATAGTCTTTTTCTGATGATTCACGATGAGATACATTCGAAGGTGGCGTAGGACGTCTTTCTGGAGCTTGCGATTGCACAGGGACATTTACAGCAGCAAATGGTTCTACAAGGCCAATACTTTTCCTTTCAAACACTTCAGTTAATTTATCAGCAGCTGTTCTGCTGCTTTGTTCAATATGGCCGTCCATCGGTTTTCTTTCAGATTCATTCCTTCTATCTTTGTTATCATACTCTTTAGAACTTGACTTGTCCATTTCTCGGTTACTCTTTTCATAATCTTGCATTTCAGATCGCCACTGAGGTCCTGTTGATTCTTTATCTCTGCGTAATTCATCTTCACGATCAGAATAGTCCCTGAAAGTCATGAACATGTTTTTAAAAGAAGAAAATTTATTATCGTTTGACAGCTTTAATTTTCTAAATTAGTTAATTATAAAATATATTGCAATGGAAAAAGGCTTACATCAAACTTAAATCAGTTTTTTTTTCAATTAAAATAAAAGCAACCTGAAGAAAATGTTTATTTACTTTACCTGGAATAAGATCGACGACCGCTATGACCAGCATGGCGCGGGGCGTTATAAGAAGGCGGGTCTTGGCGTCTGGGCGCCGCTTTGCCTGTAAATGCCCATCCCTTATGCTGTTCCTCTTGCTGACGATTTTGTTGCTGTTGCTGTTTCAAGAAGCGTGGTGGTATATTAGCCTGAAAATTTTTAGAGAACGCGCTGTTTGCTTGATCTCGATCCCGTCCGTAATCTCGTTCTCTAAAATCGCGATCACGGTCCGATCTGTCCCTATCGGGCCGATCACGGTCTCCTCGGTCTCGGTCTCCACGGTCCCGATCACGATCACGTTCTCGGTCTCGGTCACGGTCACGATCACGATCACGCTCTCGGTCCCGATCACGCTCTCTATCGCCACGCTCCCTATCTCTATCAAACCTGTCGCGATCTATACGATCCCTAGTGTCATTACGATCTCGGTCGCGCGCGTCTAATCGATCCTTATCATTATCTGGACGCTCCCTGTTGTCGTTTCTATTTCTGTCACGGTTGTCATGTCTTTCCCTGTCCGAATCGCGTACCCTGTCACGAGTTTCAAATCGATCCCTATTATCGTTACATTCGCGATCTCGATCTCTGTTGTCATTGCGGTCACGATCTCTAGTATCTATACGTTCCCTGTCTCGTACATCTCCTCGTTCTTTATCTCTTGTGTCCCTATCACGAATGTCCATTCGGTCTTTTTCCCTGTTATCTACCCGTTCCCGTTCTCTATTTTCTAGTCTTTCTTTTTCTCTTGAATTAGAATCCCTGTCCCTGTGATCCTTGTCAATACGCTCTCCCTTGTGATCTGCATTACGATTTTCCTTAGAAAGTTGATTTGGAGTTGTCATATCACGCATTTGACGTCTCTGCTCTTCCTCTTTACGTTGCCGTGCTCGTGCAACAGCTTGTGCTACCTCATTGTTTTGTTTTTGTCGCCTCTCGGCCCATAATTGATCTTCATCACCATCCTGAATCTTTGGATCCATACGCTCATTATCTATACTAGCACGGCTGCTACTATTTTTGTTACTGGATTTACTTGTCGGAGCAGATTCACCATCCGAAAAATCCAATTTTTGACTAAAAATTATAAAAAAAACATTAGAAAACGATAGTAAGTAATAAATATCTTACATATTATACAGCATTATTTACTCGTAATCAATATCGTCGTGTTGAGCCCATCCTGCATCACGAGAAATGTCGTCGAGCGAAGATATTTGTTCATCCCGTAAAATGGGACGTGCAGTTAAAACCTCTACGGCTCGGGGTGTAGCGGGCGGCCGAGGCATTGACCGTGAGCTCGCATTGCCGCTATTTGCGTTGTTGCTACCGCCAGCACCGCCGCTGCCTCGGTTGTCACGAAGACTACCCAATGTGCCCAGCCCGAGCCCACTGCCAGTGCTACCTTTCATCAGCTAAGTAAGAACAAATTAATTAGTAAAGTAAGGTAAAATAATAAACAAATTATTAAAACCAATTTGCGTAATCTCTTAATAAAAAGGATTCTTTTAATTTACATAAAGAGTTATTTACACATGCTTTTATTAGAAATACTAACGAAGGATGGCAGAATTGCGCGGAAAGCGGGCGTTTGCTGTGAAGCAGGCGTGGAGGCGGGAGCGGCGGCGGGAGAGGAGGTAGTTTCTTGGCGAGCGCCTGCCGTCCCACCGGACGTCCAGCTGCCTTCCGCTACAAAAAGAAAAAAAAAATATTCTAAACCAGTTCCAACACTCTTGATGTAAATTAATGAAACTTGCTATGATTAGAAGGTACTCTAAGAAAAATTTAACATGAAGCCTTATATATACCTTTTCCTCCTTATCTTTTCTAAAAAGCCTTTATCTCAATAGAGCAAAGTATGGAAAGTTCAAAAGAATTAAACGGTATAGGAAAAACATACAAGGAGAGAGAAATGAAATGTGAAACCAGAGAAAAAAGCAATAATATGGGTTTAATTAACCCACTTTCATTTCATCATCATATTGAAAATAATCTTTGGAAAAATAACTGGGGAAAGTTACCGAATAACATAAGAATATAAATGAATTAAGAATGACACCTCTACACTGCTCATGGCATCTTTTTGTTCTCACTAGAGAGCAACCAACCTCCACCATTGTTTGACACCCCAAAAAGCGAGCTTCAACCATGAAGGGATATCAAACTAAACATGAATAACCTTCCATAATTGTGTATAACAAAAATCTAAAATATGTCAACAAATACAATATCAGTACATACTGTATCTGTACAGGAGATAGAAATACAGTTAAATGTTGGATGACTCCGTGGCGCAGTCGCCAAGTTATCGGCTTCGGCGTCGGGGGTCGTGGATTTGATTCCCACATGGGACAACTATTTGTGTGACCCATGGATGGATAGTTGTTTCGCATATGGGTGTTTGTCCTTGTGAAATGTAAATGTGGGGCCATTGGGATTAATCATGAAGAATAAAGACTTGCAAACATTTAACAGACTTAGGATGCTCTTTTAAAACATATTTACTTAATATTCTCACATATGGTTATCAGACTTCAGGATACTCAAAAACAATTAACAATAGAAAGGTGAATGGTAACAATTGTACAATCATTCCAATCAAACAAGCTGATCAGACATTCCACAAAATCCTATGTTAAGAATATTGTGAACATGGAGGAATGTGTGAGAGCTTTTATAGGTAAAGTTTATAATAGTTCTATTATAATATAATATTTTATCCAAATATCCAGTACCTACCCTTTACGATTTAAAACTTGAATACTGTTCATTGTAGTTTCCATGCTAAGTTTTTGTAACATTGGCATCACACACATATGCAAAATGGTTTGTCAACCCAGCACTAATGAATCCACCACTTTTCTATAGTATAGAAGTTGAACATTGACTGATTTATAGCTTAAATACTCCAATTGGAAAACTAGTAAGTGTGACAAAAATTGTCTTGGCTACATAATAAAAGACCTTGAAATTTTACAAACATCATGACCTGTATGCCAAAATTCATGAAATTTTTATTTTAATTTAAGTTTATAAATAAATATACTTAGATAAATAATTTTACTTTGTGGTCGTAGCTGTGGTTGGGCAGCTGAATGATCTGAAGAACGGTGTGAGGGTTGAGCGGCAGCCTCCAAAGATGGGAACTCTGTGCGGAAATGAGGTGAGGAAGGGGGTGGCAGTGGCACCCATCCTCCTGGAGCTGTGCCCGCAACCACACCACTGTTCTGTGTAGGTGCCTAAAATGTATAAACATATTTTAACATTCATCTTTGTATAATTTCTGTGATTTAAAGTTTGTTACTAAAGTGAGAAATAAATATTTTTTTACACACAGAATTAAACCAGATTGTTCAGGTTGCAAATTATATAAATTTATCAATTTAATTTTATAAATTAAACACACATATCTTTATGATTTAAGAATAATTATAGTAATTCTAAATTATAATAAGAATTTATCATGATTTAGAGTTTAAAAAACTCACTGTTGTTTGGGAAGTGCATGTTGCTGATGTAGATACAGCTGTAGTAATAGCAGAAACAGAGCTGAAATGATTTACAAAAAGTTAGTGTTTTTACAATATTATAACATACATTGCTGTACTCATACATTTTGATAAAATACTAACTACTGTACACAGTAGGAAGCAGGTTTATAAGAAATATTAATGACAAATTTAGAAAATTCAAGAAAACCTACTTGGTATTTGAATCTTGTCCTGTTTCTGTTTTCAAAGAAGGTAAATTTACTGGTGGACGCCGAGCAGATGGAACTTTTCCAAGACTTTGCATTCCATGTTTGCGGCTAAGTTGAGACTTGACTGAGGACGGTTCAGAGCTTTCGTTCTGAAATAAATCGAAAAATATGTAAACTTATTGCAGGTTAAAGATTTATTGAATAATGGTTTAATTAATATAAAAATACAAAATAATTCCAGTTCCAACACTAACAAAGAGATGTTCTGTTACCATTTATCAACTGAAATAGACTACATAGGTTTAAATGGAAAATAATTCCTGTAATTAGAAAAAATGCTACTGTGATTTAATCATAACTTTATACAATCTATGTTTTAACACTTTGTACGCACGAAAGTACTTCATTACTACAAAGTACTAATTTACTATATTACCATTATAACATTTAAAGAAAATTATTAAAAGCTAATTATTAAGAGCTAAAAAGGTCAAACGCAGGCAACTGTATAGGCACTGAAACTTACCCTATTGGCACAGTATAAACTATTGATGTCCAACTTCTGATATTTTTGCTTGCCGGACGTCGGCTTGCTCTGCGCCGTAGTACCTCCGCCGCCCGGCGTCGAGAGTGCAGACATGCTGCGATGTACACACCATCAGGAGAACACCCTCTCACCGACCACCAACTGCAAAAAATGCAATCAGTAGTCCCGGCTGCTTTAACTCGGATTTGTAACAAAACAAAATCACCACGAAGAACTGTCCTTCAAAACGCTACTAGCTACTTAATATTTTCTTTCACTGCACTATTACACTCGGGATAAACTTTATTTAGTCGTTTTAATATATCAAACACATACACAAAATCTATTTTATTCGTTTAATACTTTCACAACTCTAAAGAGAGCAAAAATCAAGCCCTGCCCTCCAGAATTATATTGACGTGTTACATCCGTGGACTTAGCAGACGCTAGATCGATGGCTACGCACTTTTTTAGAGTAAAAATTTAATTTTTGCACCCGTTACTTCGATACTAGTAAAAATGATTCAGACCATAATAACGGTACAAATTCAGTACTAATAGAAGAACGGTAAATAACAAACTAATTTTATTAGTAAATGAAACAACAAAAGCAAAATTAACATGTACCTTGGTCCGTTATACCGAATATTACGAAATTAGATATATCGAAGCTCAAATGCTTACTTATTAAAAGGAGATTACTTTAGATTTTTTCTATATTCTACGCTACCAAAACTTATATCACTTTATTTTAAGATGGCGTCTCCAAAAGACGATCTCCTTCCTTCACAATCAATAGCGTGACGTCACAAAGACGCAACAAAGCGTACTCTGTCGGAAAGAAATGCAAACATTTATATGCGTTCAAAATAAATTACATACTAAGTATTATAAAAGAAAGGAAATGCTAAATAGGTCAAAGATACATTTTAATTTCAAAATCCTTTTTATGGTACTGTTCACTTATTTTTATAGATTTATTTAAAAAAAGAATATAACTATTTATATATCGGTAACTAAAGCATCTTATATTTTAGGCATAATTTAATTTCTATAGAATTAGAAATTTGCTAAGGTGATTATTTAATATGATATTTTTAATAACAAAGCATTAGATTTTCCAGAAGAGTATAAGTATTTGTACATTCTTGGTTGTTCTTTCACGCCTGCGCACATTGTACTTCCACTATATTGATGAACTAAAAATCGGTAGTCGGAGATCTGCAGAGAACATCATAAAACCAGAAGTATTTCAGGAAACCGGTAGCCATGACCGGCAATATAGGAATGGAGCAACTGATTCCTATCGTTAATAAACTGCAAGATGCCTTCACCCAACTTGGTGTTCACATGCAGTTGGATCTGCCGCAAATTGCAGTGGTTGGGGGTCAATCTGCTGGTAAAAGTTCGGTGTTGGAAAATTTTGTTGGCAAGTGAGTATACGCAGAATTAAATCAGATTATCTAGTTCCGTTTCCAAAGTTGTTACGTAAATTTTTCAATTTAATGTATATGCGTTACATGCATATACGTGAATGATTTAAGAACTTAAATAATAAAAAACAATCAACAGATTCGTCTCTTAATATTACGTACGAATAGTACGTGCATTCACAAAATGCAGTATAATATACTTTGTCCATTATTATATACGTGGGACTTGACCCACAATATGATGAGTATATAAATAGGTTGACGATAGTATAATATTTAAATTATTTAATTTTATAATTAATGTAATGGTTATTACATTAATTATAAAATTGCTAACAATTAGGTAAATTATATTTAAATCGTGGGAAAACAGCCGTTTTTACATGATAACGCTTACGATGGCCTAAATTTTGTGCGCATGTCAAATAGTATTGATCTTGCACATCTTGTAGTGGGAGAACATCCTTGTTATTTATTATTTTAACGGAATGATTTCAAGGGGCGTAATGAAATTTTTATATCATATGATCATGCAATAAGGATATACTTTTATCTAATAGCAAATATCCTTTTTTAAATAACGTATTAGATTTAATGGAACTGTTAAAATTTTAAATTTTATAACATTAAATGGTAGAACAAATAACGTTAAACGGAATGTTTTAAACCATAACCACCACCCACATACCACCATATTGAAAAATAAATTAGTTTATCGATGATGTGATGTACAGAGGATGAACAAGGTTTAGTAATTTTGAAGTGGCAAAACTTTGATGTATCTTAGCCAAAATGTCAGGGAATTATGGAATGCAGCAGTTAATCCCTGTTGTAAACAAATTACAAGATGCATTCGTGCAAATGGGAGTGCACATGTCCTTAGATCTTCCACAAATTGCAGTTGTGGGTGGTCAATCTGCAGGAAAAAGTTCAGTACTAGAAAATTTTGTCGGCAGGTAAGCCCCGAAAATAAAGATATTGGAGATACTTGCTTCCCTAATTTATTAAAAAAATTTTGGGCATATGTTCTCTTTGGTTTATCCTTTGTTTAATATAAAATGTGAAAATTGCAACTGTCTTCTTCACGCTTTATATAATAAAAATTATATAAAATATATTAAAGAAAGGCAATTTTATTTCTATAAATTAATCCCAATAATTGTATATATATTATTCAAATATGAATGTAATATGTGGTTCATAAGCATTAGGTGCCACTATTTTTCATTGTTTTTATTTTGATAATTTTATATAGGGTTAATACTCGGTGATATGTATATATTAACTTAATATTTTTGTGACATACACATAAATTATACGAATTAACATATTTAATTTGAATAAAAAATATAAACTGAATAGATAATTTTACTTATGCCTGATGCATCTTTTACAATTTGTACTCATACGAAGTTATAAAATATTGTGGAAAGCAAATGTAATCATTTTCCCAAGAAAAATTTTATTTTTAAACCTGGTAATTTAAACTGATTTTTACTACTTTTTTTGACTGTATATTGACTTAGGATAGTTTTGTAGCATGAAATCTAACAATGGGCATTATTCGCATCATGTATTTATGGATATATGAGTCACTGCTATTGTCATTGTGAGTTTTTGACCAATATTAATTTTTGCTTTTATTTATTAAAGTCATAATTATACAGCGTGTTTTTACCATCGCAACAATAAATGAACACACATATAGAGGATAACTTTTTAAAATTATGTTAGAAATTTACATTATTTAAACATCAATATTTAACGAGTTATCAAATTTTCCAAAACAAAGAATTTTAGAACACCCTCACATATAAAACTTTAATGTAAAGTTCATTTGTAAAGGTCACAAAGCATATGAATGAGTTGAATGAATGTAAAAGAGACAAAACATACTGCTGTTAGAAGGAGAAGCTTGTAATGCGGCGCTTTGGTAACGAATGAAAAAGTCTCTGAATGTATGAATCAGTCAGATGTAGTTGTATAGGTGTTACAAATTTTGTTTCTTTTCTACTTAATTAGTTTGTTTGAAAAATATATTTTTTTTAATTATGGATTTTTTTTAACGTTAATATTTTTTTATGATTATTGGCAAGTAGCATTAGACATGTGTTAATTTATTGTTGCGGTGGTAAAGACACGCTGTATACTACAGATTGGCTGAATGATCGACAATTAAAAATATTCAGTGCATATTTTTTATGTTCATATTTGAACAAGGGCTTGGTTATTTTGAAGAAAAATTTAAGAAATAGCTGAACTGTACTTTTTAGATTTAACTCAAAATGATGTAAAGTATTTATAATCTAAACAATTACAAAATTCACCTTGTGTTTAATTCATATTTATGATGAGTAAATCACAAAATTAAAAATAAATGTCATTCATATTTTGGGTAAAATTTTGGAACAAGTCACCTTTGTAGGGGGTCTGGGGGTGGATGAGGGGGCTAAAAATATTTCAAGATTTATTTCAATACATTGTTATATGCATATTTTTTTAATAGTTGAAAGATTTCTGTTTGTAAATATTTTTTTTACTTTGAATTAGAAATATATTTTTAAATTTAAAAAATAATTTAATTTAAATTTTTAAAAGCTATTCATTTGATAAGAAAAAATAATCATAGCCGGACCAATTATAAAACATTCTTAACACACCATTTAAAAAGTCACTGATAATGTTCATCAGTAGCGGAAATCATCAAGATTATGAAAAAAGTTTTAGACGTAATGTTACATAGTCATTACTTTATTCAAAACTACTTACATACTTATAATATTATTATTTATTTTAAATTTTAAAATACCTTTTCTGTAAACCTTTCCAATTGTAAATTTACTTGTTGACCTCTTTATAAGCCTGTTAACATTATAAAATTAATTGAATTATTCAGCTGAATGTTCGGACATTCGGACTTGTACATTTTGGACTGCATGTTCAGCCGAATATTCATCTTTGGTTGGACCCTTATTCGCCACTTCTCTATTTATACATTTTTTTATTAATTGAAGTAGTGAGTTTAAGACATTTTAATAGGTAGTAATTAAGTACTATAAAATTTTTTAGTTAAATTTTAATAGTTGTAATAACAGAAAAGATTTAAAACAACATGTCTTTCGAAAAATGTTCTTTTTAATGTTGGTATGCATTTTCACAGGGATTTCCTGCCTAGAGGATCAGGAATTGTAACTCGGAGGCCATTAATTCTACAGCTCATACATGGAAATGCAGGTATTTTATATTTTATATTTGTCTAGAGGAAACAGTTCTTGGCAGTGCTTTTACTTTTATTTTGCATTTCTAATCTTTAATATTTATAGAAGTCACTTTATATCACTAGTTAATATTTATAAAATAAAATTATAAATTGAATTAATCATAACACATAAAAACTGCTTCTAAATGAGAAAAACTATAGAGCCGTGATAGCTCAGTGTCCGGGCGCTCGCCTTTAATTCAATATACTCGAGCAACCTGAGTTCGATCCCCGGTGCCGGCACCAATGAAGTTTTTAACTTTAAGTGCTGTCTTATCACGTGCTCGGCGGTGAAGGAAAACATCGTGAGGAAACCTGCATATTTTCGAAATAATAACAAAAAAAATATTTCGAAGATATGTGAAATCCGCCAATCCGCAGTGGGGCCGCGTGGTGGACTATGCCCTGATACCCTCTATATAGAGGAGGCCTTTGCCCAGCAGTGGGACATGTATAGGCTGTTACTTTACTTTTTTTTTACTATAAGTGAGCACAGTGCATAGTTTGCTTGCATGATTTGAGGTGTTCAAGAAATTGGGATTGAAAAGTTTTTCTTAATTTGATATCAATGTATTGTTGGCTGTAGTGTCTTCATTGCCATTGCCATTTAGTCTCTTCAGTACTATTTTAATATCCTTATTATCATTGATATCGATGGGGCAGGCATAGGGAAGCAGAAGAAGTGCCAAGAAAGTGTATAATATTCAAATGAATTTTTCCTCATGTTCATATCAACAGAATATGCTGAGTTCCTTCATTGTAAGGGGAAAAAGTTTACGGACTTCAATGAGGTACGCAGCGAGATCGAAGCAGAGACGGATCGTGTGACTGGAAGCAACAAAGGCATTTCACCTGTGCCCATAAATTTGCGCGTCTACTCACCAAATGGTATGCATTACAAAAATCTTCATAAAAGTAAACTAATGTAACATTCTACATAGGTCTAATTGCTGGGACAAGGCGTCCAATGTTTTGTTAAATGTTATTATTACAATCTATCAATTTGCAGATATTCAGCAATATGTATAAGACGAGAAAGGCATGCAGGATAGCTGTCCAGTGACTGCTCCGTATTCATGTGCCTTTCAGAGAAAGTCTTGGGGAATCTTTCTCTTTAGTCTACGAGCCAATGTTTGGGTGTTCATAAGATTGACTGCCAGCTTATTTGAATGATTAGTGTTTTGCTTCTTGTACGCTTTAATACTTTCGGAGATTTCTTCTATGACGCTTTTGACGCAGAGGTCACGATGGAGGCTTCCAATGTACAGAGGATATTAGGGCATAGTCCATCAAGCGGCCTCACGGCGGATTGGTGGACTTCACATATCTTCGAAATATTTCTTTTTATGTAATTTCGAAAATATGCTGGTTTCCTCATGATGTTTTCCTTCACTGCTGAGCATGGGATAAGTCAGCACTAAAAATAAAGTTTCATTGGTGCTGGCTTCTCAGGTCTATGTCAGATTGCTTGTTTTGATAAATTGAAGTACCTGGAGGACCTTTTTTTCGTAAATCATGTATTTTGGAAATAAAAAAAATAAAAAATAAAGAAAATGATCTGGTATAGAAAAAAAAGTAAAAAAAATAAGTGTGTAAAAGAGCGTGACACGAACCGCGGCTGTCTATTTTGTGGCCGCCCCATTAACGATCGAGCTATTATAACATTTCTTTTTGCGGCGAAATTTACTGTCATATTCGAATGATATTTTTCATTGCCTGAAAACAGGGATAAAAGGACATTTTCTAAAAATGAAACCTAGTTAGATCGATTTTTCACCCCCGACTCTACGCATATACTAAATTCCGATTATATATATATATATATATATACATACAAGAATTGCTCGTTTAAAGGATAAGATTAAAAGTGACATTGAATTTTTGTTATAGATTTTTTGAAGGAAAGCTATGGTATTCTTGATTAAAACACTTATTTCTAATAAGTTTCTTTATGTTGACTGATTAATAATATTATTATTTATTACTAATAAGTCAAACCCTTTTTATGTATTAAAATCTTACTTACAGACTCAATTATACATATAAAAAATAGTGTTTATGATTATAGAGCGGATGATTTTGTATTGAAATACTATACAGATAGATATTTTAGTGTTTTGGATTTTATTTACAAATAAATATGTATGTGTTAATTAAAGTCTTAAATCTCATATCTTTCATAAACATAAATCTTTATTCAATTATGAATTTGCTTAATAAACTTTAACTATTTATAATGTAAACAGTGAATAAACAATGTTTATTAAAATATTGTTCCCTTAATGTGTCTTATGTAATTAAATTTTATTCATATCACAGGGCATTGACACCATTATTTATCATCATACTGTCCGCTCTATATCTACAGCGTCATAACGTCCAAATAATATTAAAACATAATTTTTATTGTATTATTATAATTTTTTACTAATTAAAGTTTTCTTTATGTAATAATTTGCATTCCATCTGCATATCTTTTGATTTTGGTTATGTCCATGATGTTTGAATTAATTTGCTACACATTTTTAAAACAAAAAGTAATGAACTCTTTAAGTAGAAGTTGCTCTCAGTATAAATTATTGAATTTAAGAATATAATTAATATAAATAATAATTCTCCTGTTTACCATATTTGGTAAGCTACCTACAAAGCACTACTAGAATATGTGGAATCTCGAGAAATACCTAATTAAAAGTAGTAAGTGGTACACAATTATTTCTGACTCAATCATTTACCAATCTTTTTATGCAATATTCCAACTGGTAAACCATAATAATGTGGATTCCTAGATTCGCCTGACTAGAAATCATTGGCACCAAGGTCACTTAAGAGTTTTTAATATGAAGCATTTTAAAGCTTACGCAATTTATTTTAATGTAATGTGCCCAAATTTATTATTTAGTACAAACATGTATGGGCGTAAACTTTAAATTTTAACTTTTTTTTTAAAATTTTCCATTAATGATGTCATGTTTGACGGCTTCCCGATCATCTTTGCAAACAGTGAATCAGACTACATCGAGTGCTTTAGATATAATTACCGTATAGTAAATTAGAAACAATGTTATATGCTGTATAATATCGTGCGAACATGTTGAGGGGGAGATCTATAGTTTTACTAATTGTCATCCTTGAGGTTGATGTTTTGCTTAATTTTTAATTATGTCGGATGACGACCATTTGTGCCATTACGTGTATCACAATACCTTGTTGAAGTAGTTTTAGGAACGCCGTTTAGAACGATCGTTTAGAGGTCTATTTAAAGATTTATCGATCAATCTATGTATTAATGTATATTTTAATGTTATTGATTTTACTCGCCTGTATATATTTATAGCATGTGTCTTTCAAAGTTTAAATATTTAAGTTAAAAATTAAGAATAATCTTTTCTTTCTTTTCATAGTCAAAGTCGCCCCGGCTGTTTTTGTTTTGATGTTTTAAAATATGCAACGGTTTTGCAAATTTTTGCAGTTTTGGGAATAGATACAGTGAGTCAAGATCAAGGTTTAAATGTAGTTAGTATACCTGCATCATATTACTGCAGAGACAAACCAAGAAATTTAAAGATTTGTAAAGTGATGTCGTAATAAACATTTTTGTACTGGCTAAACCTCAAAAAATATATCAAGTTTATGAATTATTAAATATTCGATATTGCACACCACGGTAAAAAAATACATTAAAAATGACAGTTCGGTGGCTAGTTTAAAATAAAAGGATATTTATGGCCATCTAAATCCACCACTAGAGTAAGGACAGAACTTTTATGTTGATCCATATTTAATACTAGTTAGTGTTCTATTTTCGACGTTTGCCATTTTATTCGTAGGTAGAGATTTGATTGATTATTTGAATACCAAGGATACTTCAAACAATCAAATCCATTCTTGACAGAGAAACATCGCAGATTATTTCCACGTTACACCATTCCATTAAAAATATAAATGTGTTGATGTTTCACAGTACTTTAGTTTTTACTCATTCAGTGTTTTCATGTTGCCGCTAACAAACTAAGACGTCTTGACGTGGACAAGGTCGAAATCAACGCGGTTTACATCGCTTGAATATTCGGCGCAGGAAAATCTAATAACGTTCGCCGATTGTTACTTAGCCCGTAATAAGATCGCAAAAGATTAGGAAAATTTTTACGCGATACGCGGACTATAGTCAGTGATTGACCTACATCTTCGGAGGCTTTGTTTACGGTTTCGATTTTTTTCACCCAATCCGGAATCTGAAACACTTTTATTAATTAATAAGTAAACAATCGTTTAATTTACAATTGAAAGTCCTCGGTGAATGAATTAGATTCGCGATCGGATTTTCGATATGTTTTCGATTTATTTGTATTTACATATTTTTTTTTTTATAAGAGCGTGATAAAACAACTGTCGGAACGCCAATTAATACAATATCCGGTGATTGAGGTCGGAGAGGCCGTCTCTGAAAGTACTCCAGGCATATTGCTCGAACATTGCACTAACCCTACAGCTGAAAATGAATATTAATAAGGGTATATTTGTCTGCTTCATAATTTCCGTTCGGTATTTGATTCGAACCTCTTTGGAACACCAACTTTTCGAAATTTTGATGGCTTTATCTATAAGTTTCGGAAATCTTCGCGTAATCAGCTAGAATTTTGTGTACTTTGTCTACTAATTAATTTTACATTAACATTACTAAAGTAAAGTAAATGTTGTAATGTTACACCATGTAATTATTTAGGCCTATGAAAGGTTAGTTCTTTGTTCTACTCAGTGTTAAAGAATTAAGAAGTTTCCACAATTTTCTTACAATTCTACTGTTCGCGTATGTTCCTATCCAATGTTGATATGTAAATTAAATTCGGACCGTTTGCGGCAAAAGTTTTCGATGTTTTATCACAAAACACATTGTTTGATGAAAAAATTGTGACCGATATATTTTCGTGATAATAATCATACATTTGCAGCACTTTGATAACATTATCGGTACACTAATTAATTTAGCGTTTCTATAATATCTATTGTTGAATTGGATTGTAGGCGGCTCCGTATCCGGACTTGCAATATTAAGTCGCCAGTTTGAATCCGGAGGTAGGCGCAAACGGTTTTTATGATGTCTTACTCGCAAAAATCATTGCGATTGCAATTCAAATTGCTTATTTATTACCTAGTTGGCGGGAAGGAAGATATCTAAAGAAATTGTGTCCGAGAAACAATAAAATTCTTCAAAGATGTGCAAAGGCAATCTCACGTCGGGGAACAATGTCTTCATACCAACAACTCTGTACTAAAAGGATCTTAACTTTACCGCGAACATGTGAAGGAGTTTACTAAGCGTATTTAGATAGAGAAATTATTTATTACATTTGAAGAGATGTATAAAATAGCCCTTTTCAGTGCTTTATTATCTTATTATATTCAGTGTTTTATTATCTTATCTACTCATAATTATCTATTTGATTCCTGCAACCTGCGGAAATTTGACTTGAGTGTCTCTTAATGGCAGTATTTCTGTTTAAGCCCTTATTTTATTTTATATATTACTAGTCTCTCTTTAAATCCTAATACACAATCAAACAGTTTAATAATATAATGCGTACCATTGGTTTAATATAGAGCACTCGGTGTCTTAGAAGAAATTTCTGTTTTAGGTCAATGCAGTGTTTTTTTTTTTAGGTTTAAAAGAATATGCATACTAGAGCGATGTTTCGGATAAATGAATAAATCTGACCCTTAGTGTGCCATAATTTATTTTAAAAAATACTTTTTTTTTTAAAAAAAGTACTTTGATAAAATTTATTTTTAGCAGTACCGAGTACTTTCAATTGCCAGACGAGTTTCATTGTCCAAATTAATTCAATTACAAACGGGTGGCGCGGTGCATTTGCTCGTAGCCCTTGAAATAATTTGGAAGTATACCCAAATAGCTAATTCGTGTAACTTAATCCAAAAATCACATAATTATGTATAGACAAATTCGGGAACTTGGGTTACAGTTACAAGGTTTTTTCTAAATCTTGCGATGTTACTATTTGAAACCGATACGTTCGACTTAAGAAAAGTCGACACATATCGGTGATATTTTTTAGGAAACGTGAAATAATGTTCAGAAAATTAAAGTTAAAATAATAGCATTTATTATAATTATTTTCGATTTTTTTATACCTTAAAGATAATAATTAAAATAATCTGCATCGCCTTTTATTTACGAGAAGCGAGGGAATATAATATCGTTACAGCAAGCCACTTGGCTAGTGAGATTTTGTTGCACAAACTCCACCATCGATCCCCACTGTTTCCGTGACCTTTCCAAGTAGGTCGATTATTTTTCTCAAAATCCGGCCCCCCGCTCTACGTACTCAGTCCGGCCCTGATCGATGGATTGCGTGACCTCGCAACTGGGGTGGGTGGTTTGCCAAATTAAAGAAAAAAAAAAAACTGTCGTTTTTCGCTCATTATCGACCTCCGTCCCCAGTGCTCAATCTGACCCTGATCGACCTGCCGGGCCTGACGAAGGTGCCCATCGGCGACCAGCCCGCCGACATAGAGCAGCAGATCAAGATGATGATATTCCAGTTCATCCGCCGCGAGTCGTGCCTCATCCTCGCCGTGACGCCGGCGAACACCGATCTGGCGAACAGCGACGCCCTCAAGCTGGCGAAAGAGGTGGACCCTCAAGGTATACCAATATATGTATGTTCACTTAATACACCGCAACATGACACACCGGAGCAAGTCGACTTTGTTTATGGTACCGCATCGAGCTGACCTCTGCTCTAGTACAGTTAAATAAAAACTTGATGAGTTAAACTTGTTAATAATAAATGGGAAAACCTTTGATAACATAAAACAGTTCAAATGATACATAAAATAGCTATTATTCCAACCAATATAATATTTGAAAAATAGTTTTTCGCTCCCTTCAACAATATTAAGTTTTATTAAGTTATTTTAATATTGTAATTGTCCATGGACATTGGTCGGATTATATAAATTAAGCAAAATTATTATATACCGATTGTTTGGTTCTCATGCGTAAACAAGTTTATAGAAAAGATTGAATTATGTGTTCTCGTATTTGTATATTTTACAGCCAAATTAGGAATCAAAAGGCAGTAAATATCTTTCCTCGCCCACGTTTTAATTAGTCATGACGTTTACAATTAATATATGTCCATTATAAGATTCATAATTTATTCTTTATCGTTTTTACTCTTTGCGTCGGACTTTACTTAATGGTCCATCATTAATTTTTGTTTCACCGCATAGAAAAGTGAAAAATTTACGTATTATTTTTATTTTCAATTTATCATTTTCCCTTTTTACGAATAAACTACAAGAAATTGCATGACGGACAAGTAAACAACACAAACATTCCTTTAATGGATGGATCGATTTGTGCTCACTAAGATAGCTGAAAGTTATGCGTGACTTTATTTTATATGCTTTAAGGGCAATTTACTCAGGTTGTACTGTCACCCACCTCAAAAAAGAAGGAGATCCTCAAGTCGGTTGTATGTTTTTTTTTTGTTACCTATCTTAGAACTCCGTCACATAGAATTAATTTATTTAAATATGGTTTAATTTTGATTTTAAAAGTTAGTTTAGTTATAACATTAATTTCATCGGTATTGGAACCTTGGACTCCGGAGACACAACAGGCAAGTCTTCAAAATCAAATACATAGAAAACAAAGAGGTGAGATTGAGTTATTTGAATTTATATTTGGAACAATGTTTTGAATAAAAATCTCGTGGTCTCTTCCTAGCCCACTAGCAGTGGCGGATTTGCCCTAAGGCCCAATAGGGCCGGGCCTAGGGCGGGCGCAGAAGGGGCGGCCAAACGTGACAAAAAAAACCACTGTATGGGCGCTGAGAAAGGGGCGGCTGGAACTTACTACATGGGCTGGGGCCTAAGGCGGCCAAGACTACAAATCCGCCACTGCCCGCGAGTTCTGCCCTCGACGAATCTTTAATAGTCTACGGACCGAAGGCGAAAGCATCAGCACAAGTAAACGTATAGATTTTATAAACGTATAGAGTTTTCGTCCAGGTCTTCGCACCATCGGCGTGATCACCAAGCTGGACCTGATGGACGACGGCACGGACGCCAGGGACGTGCTGGAGAACAAACTGCTGCCGCTTCGCCGCGGCTACATCGGCGTCGTGAACCGCTCGCAGAAGGATATAGATGGGCGGAAGGACATCTCGGCCGCCCTCGCCGCCGAGAGGAAGTTCTTCCTCAGGTAACCTTGGCAACCGGCCATGTAGCTATAGTAAAGTAAAGTATCAGCCCATACATGTCCCACTGCTGGGCAAAGCCATCCTTTGTACGGAGGGTATCAGGGCACAGTCCACAGTCCACCACGCGGCCCCACTGCGGATTGACGGACTTCACATATTATATTCGAAATATTTTTTTTGTTATTATTTCGAAAATATGCAGGTTACCTCACGATGTTTTCCTTCACCGCTGAGCACGTGATAATTCGGCACTTAAAATTAACAATTTCATTGATGCCGGCACCGGGGATCGAACTCAGTCTCGAGTATATTGAATTGAAGGCGAGCACCCGGACACTGAACTATCACGGCTATTCATACTGCAAATTCTTGCTTGTGATTAGGGTGCACTTTCTTTCTGTCGTGACTTCGGCAACTGTCCAGCTACTGCCAATCCAAGAAGTTGTGCAAGTCAGACTTTTATCGTTACTTTTATTGTTGAAATTTTTCATCCGACTTGTTTTGAACACAGTATTTGTTTTGCATTGGGCTTCTATTTGAAACATTATTAACCGTTTTTGGTTAATAGTTTGAGGTTAATAGTTCTTGATGCCTTAATACTACGCCGTTATGGCGCTTTCTGTGCAGAAATATTTAATTTTTTTTTTGAAAAATAGTTTCACTATAGAGGTAGTGAAAACCCTATTGAAAAAAAACCTCCTTTTTAAAATTGTGTTTAAATTGTTACACAATAAAATATTTGGGTACTCTTAAAACTACAACATATGCCATAAATACGATTTTTGAAGTATTTTTCAGTTTTTTCGGCCTTCGTGAAAAGCACATGGTAAATGTCACTAGCCCTGTAAGTCTTCACTTTTACCGACTTAGTGTATTTACCGTCCATTTCATTGTTCTGCGTATTACAAAGCAAATTCTTCGGATGCAGAGTGATGACGCCAGAACGATGCTATTTGCATTATTTTCTAATCAATCTAACTTTCATCACATTTAATTGACCTATTCACTTATTTGGGTATAGACAAATAAGAGTCGAGTCACTCATATTATAGTGTTGTCTCTATCCTATATGTCTTTACCATGGTGTTGCCTTTACCTTATATAATTATCATCGTGCCATGTTGCGAATGGGTTTCGTTCTTGCTCGAGAGAGTTTCAAGTTTAGTCGAATAAAGACAAAAGTATTCGGACATCTGTGTTAATGCCTTTCCCATATTATGACTTACCTAACTACCGCGATTACAAACGAACTTTGTTCGTATGTATTAGTTTTGATTAGGAGTTTAGTCCAGCAGGGGTGATTGATCAGTGATTCGAGGGGAAATCTTCAAAAGATACTTAACCTCCTCCAGGGACAAGCCTATTGGCGTAGTGGTCAGTAAACCGGTGCTGGTTCGATCCGCACTACTGGAAAAATATTGTGTGTTGAACATAGTGTTTCTACAGTGTCTGGGTGTTTATATCACTACATAATATAAAACAAAGTCGTCCCGCTGTCTATCAGTCCTTCTGTATGCTTAGATCTATAAAACTACGCAACGGACCTTGATGCGGTTTTCTTACTAGATAGAATGATTGAAGAGGAAGTTTTATATGTATAATACATTGCACCCGTCCGAAGCCGTGGCCGGTCGCTAGTAATATGTATAATATGTATAATATGTATTTATTCCTAAAAGAAAAGTATCTTTGAATATTTCTACCAGTTACCCAGTGGCCATAGTACAAGCGTCGCTTAGTTTGGTACTAGAGAATGCTGTTTGGAAATGTGTCCTAATGGTACGTGTTCGGTTGCGCAGCCACCCGTCGTACCGGCACCTCGCCGACCGCCTGGGCACGCCGTACCTGCAGCGCGTGCTCAACCAGCAGCTGACGAACCACATCAGGGACACGCTGCCCGGGCTGCGTGACAAGCTGCAGAAGCAGCTGCTCGCCCTCGAGAAGGACGTCGAGCAGTACAAGCACTTCCGCCCAGACGACCCCTCCATCAAGACCAAGGCGATGCTGCAGTTAGTGCACCATGATAACCAATATACGGTGGTAGGGCCACGCAGCAGCCTCGGCTGTTGCACGAATGGGCGGGCTCGCCCGGGTGAGTACCACGACCTCACAGAAGACCGGCGTAAAGTGGAAGTATGACAAATACTTTCGCGTTTCGTCTGGTGGTTGAGGTGGCCGGAGCCGAATTTCCAAAAGGTTGTCAACGCATCTGTAACCCTCGGGTGTAGCATATGTCTATGGCCGCCGCCCATATATTCACTTAACATCAGGTGAACCGTTTGCTTGCTTGACAACTTTTACATTAAAAAAAACCAAGCAAAGTCAACGGCCATCGGGGTCTCGGTCCGCACCGAACCTCGACGGCCCACAGGCGACATGCCAAAAGGGCCTCAAACCCGTGGGTTCTGGCTAGCCCGCCGGTTCCGCGTTCGATGAAGCCTTAATAGTCTAATGACTGAAAGCGTAACATCAGTTATACAGTGCACCATGAAAACTTAAAATTTGATGATGATAAATAGACGAAAAATCTTTCGCCGCCGCAGGATTCGAACCCGCCCATCTTCCGGATTCACGCTCGAACGCTTTAGCTACTGAGCTAACTGATCGACGCGGCGACGAAAATCGCAACTTCTCTTATATACTCTGTTTTTTGGCGTTTTAAGCAATGATTGCCGCATCTATTCTCCATGCAGTTGTTTCTATGATCCTGTCGGAGAAATGTCAAACTAATCAAATACACTTCAAACTAATATGGCGTACGAAACTTCACCACGCAGCCCTCTCTTTCGCCGCAGTCCAAATAGCTTTTTTCCCTCGTTTCCACTACGTGTTGCGGTATAGTCGCGAGATACGTTACTATTCAGTTTCTACGAGTAGGTTATTAAGTGGTTGTGACGCGGACTAATTTTACTTGGACACATTAAAATTTTATTCGAACAATACATTAACAGAGGTGGCAAATGTGGTCCTAATATGGTCCTAATATAGTTTGCGGTTTTTCTTAGGTCTTCTATCTTTATACAAGTACATTATAAAAGCTCGCTCCAATAGAATGATCCAGCAGCTGCAGACGGAATTCGAGAAGACCATCGAGGGATCCGGTTCGGCCCAGATCAATACGAACGAGCTCTCCGGTGGCGCGAAGATCAACAGGCTCTTCCACGAGCGGTTCCCATTCGAGATCGTCAAGATGGAAATAGACGAGAAGGAGTTGCGGCGCGAGATTGCCTTCGCTATCCGAAACATACACGGTATCAGGGTGCGTATTTTTAATTCCGTGATTAAACGGAAATTGAAATTATTTATAAATCGTTCAATATGATGGACTTTACTCCCTCCGTTTTTTTATTGTTCCATACCCAAACGGAACCTATTACTAAGACTGCTGTCTGTCTGACCGTCGGTCATCAGGCCATCTCATGAACCTCGATAGTAAGAAAGTGGAAATTTTAAAAGACGTATTTCTGTTGCCGCTATAAAAATACTAAAAAACAGAATAAAAATTGGAGCTCCCATACAACAGACATGATTTTTAGCCATTTTTATATATGGTACGCTTCGTGCGCGAATCCGACTTGCACTTGGCCGGTTTTAGTGTTTTGCAAATATTTATACAGAAAAATTAATATGGAATGCAGTACTTACATTTAATTGATAAAGTAACTTCATATTTAATTGATAAATTATGGTTTTGTAAATCATACAAATTAGAACTTACACTCAGGGCAATAAAAGTTTGAGCTTTGTAGTTTTTTGTTTTAGTGTAGGTTGCATATGAAGCATCATTTCGGTACCGCAAGTAAAAGACCATGTTAAATTATTTGGTCATAAATAGGTAAATGTATTATTCGATTGATGTAATTTTGTGTAAATGTCACATACTTAAATTTTTCACTAAAGAATTTGTCACTATAGTTAATATATTCTTCATATTAATGAATAACGAGTTTAAGTTCAGTTAAACTGTCATTACAAATGAACTGTAGAAGTGTATTGTTATTATCATGTACGTTTTTTTTGTTATAGGTCGGCCTATTCACACCTGATATGGCGTTCGAGGCTATTGTAAAGAAACAGATCTCGCGGCTAAAGGAACCCTGCTTGAAGTGCGTTGACTTAGTCGTTCAGGAGCTTTCGAACGTTGTCCGCGTTTGCACTGAGCGGGTAAGGATTCTTACATGGTAATTAATTAAAAGAAATACTTCAAAGAAGATCAGATACTATAGTTATATGATCATATAAAAAGTCATATCCTCCAATCTTTCCACTTCTGCCTTGCCTTTTCAACCTTATGGAATGGAAAGGACGTAATATCAATGGCGAATATATCACCCACCTTCAATTTGCCTAAGATATAGTCATCATGCTTGGGGTTTCTCTATGAGATCAAATCAAAAATGAGGAGATCCGTAGAAGAACTATAGTTACCGACATAGCAGAGCGAGTCAGCATTGTTCAGAGAAGTTATGGCAGTTATGGGCAGAAAGATTCTTGAGTGGAGACCACGTGACGGCAAGCGCAGCGTAGGAAGGCCTCCCACAAGGTTGGACAAGGAAGGACGGAAAAGGAAGGACGGACGACCTAGTAAAGATCGCAGGGATGCGTTGGATGCAAGCCGCTACCGACTGGTCGAAGTGGAAGTCAATGGGGCAGGCCTATGTTCAGCAGTGGCTGATATGATGATGATGATGATGATAATGATGATGATGATGATTGTCATCATGGCAGACGCGCTGGAGGACCTTGGACTTTGATCAATGACCTTAACAGTATCTGCCAATAGGTGGGCTTTAGGATGCACATGGACAAAACGAAGATCATGTCTCATGTCCATGTCACGCTTATACCGTTTGTTGGTGGGAGCGCCGTGCCCGAAGTTGTTGAAGAGTGTGTTTACCTAGGCTGGTATAGTTAGTCCAACGTTGATGTTCTCTTGCAGATGTCTCGCTACCCCCGTCTGCGCGAGGAGACGGAGCGCATCATCATGTCGCACGTGCGCTCCAGAGAGCAGCAGTGCAAGGACCAGCTGGTGCTCTTAGTGGACTGCGAGCTGGCCTACATGAACACAAACCACGAGGACTTCATCGGATTCGCCAAGTACGTATATTTCTTTGGCCTCAATATAATGCGAGACTTACAACACTGAACAATATGGTTCTATGCGTGTACGCAATTTGCTTAAGTCATTGACGAATATGAGACTATATACCAAAAAACCATAAGAGAAAACACAAGGAGAAAAGATTTCCATAATATCATTCCTTGTATGGTTATGACTAAACACTATTCTCAATATCAATCAGTAAGTCTATTTAACAGATTACCTATTGATTTAAAAACCGCACTATACAAGAGTAGCTTTAAAAATACTTTAAAAAAGTTCCTACTGGACAATTTTAATATAGTGTTAACAAGTTTCTACATGATAATACTAATATAAACTTTGTTTTAAGATTTTTCAAAACTTTTTTAAATTAAGTCTAACAATTTTTTTTTAAAAACATTGTTCTTAATATTTTTGTGACTACATCTTAAAAAAGCGTGTTTCAACAAAATTTTCACTTTGTTTAACTTCTAAATTAATGTTTCGTTTAAGATAATGTAGAGACTTAAGCAGAATAATGATTAGTTACATGTGAACTGCCGCCTGACTTAAAGTCAGCAGTAGACACTAAAAATTAGAGATAGTGACGACAATAGTGATGCAATATCTAACTTCCAAAGGATCAAAATTCGAATTGGGATAAAAAAATTGGTAAAATTATAATATATCATCATGTTTATACCTTCACTGTTATTGTAACCGCTATATATTATTTAGAAATTAGGGTTACTTTGTTTTTTCTTCAGCGCCCAAAACCAGTCCGAGAGTGCTGTTAAGTCTGGACACCGCACACTTGGCAACCAAGTCATCAGGAAGGGATTCATGTGCATACACAACCTCGGCATCATGAAAGGTGAGCAATTAAAAATTTCATTCAATCATTGTTTTTAATTTAAATGTTTAATTATCTTATATCCTTTAATTTGTATACACTAAATAAAACTGATATCAAAGTGTCCACATTTGTATTTGTACAAATGCAGATGCTATTTTTGTTCCGCCCGTGATAATGAAGCTGTAGAGTTTTGGAAACATGATGAAATCCTAAAAATAGTGTTTTTTTTTTAAAACAATATAAAAACAAAAGGAAATATTCAGTGTGAGCGCAATATTAACTATTAATGGAAACTAATTTGCGGAATTTATCGCGTTTGAATTTACATTTTAATTCTTGACGTGTCTAATAATTGGCAAAGTTTAATTTTACGTCCCGCCAGAGCAACCGAAAGCGGTCGGAGGAGATGTGGTTGGTTGCACGGAGTGTACTTATGTCTGTCATTTTTGCTCAAGTTGTATTTATTTATTTAAATATAAGCGAGCAGGTGGTTCACCTGATGGTGAGTGATGATAACCGTCGTCCATCAGAGTTGTTGCGGATGCGTTGCCAACCTGTATTCAAATTAAACTTGTTTAAATCAGTTTGTCTTATTTCAAAATGTATCATTAAAATTCAATATCTACTGTTATTGTATTTAGGTGGCTCTCGCGATTATTGGTTCGTGCTGACGTCGGAGAGCATCTCCTGGTACAAGGACGAAGAAGAGCGCGAGAAGAAATACATGCTGCCCCTGGACGGGCTCAAGTTGCGCGATCTGGAGCAGGGCTTTATGTCTCGGAGGCATATGTTCGCACTCTTCAACCCGGAGGGACGGAATGTCTATAAGGTTGGTTGGTGCACATCATAATAAATTTCACTTATTAAATTATTAAAAATATCGTATAAAAGAAAAAAAAATGGATTGAAAGAGCCAATATAATATTATGACTTGCATTTATGAGATTTAATGACTTGTGATTAAGATGTTGGCCGGTTAGTGGGTTCGGTTCCAGCACGGTATAAGTATTCGTACGACCCAAAATTGTTCTCCGTGGAAAAGCTAGTTTCCACTGTTCTTCTATTGAATACAGAATTCTTTTAAAAATTGAAATTGTATATTAAGGCATTGTTTGATTTTTTTAGTTATGTTTATTTTTGTTCACATTAGTGAATTTTCTGTTATAGGATTACAAGCAGCTGGAGTTATCTTGTGAAACGCAAGATGATGTTGATTCGTGGAAGGCGTCGTTCCTCAGGGCCGGTGTGTACCCGGAGAAAACATCAGAAGCTGCTAACGGGGAAGAGGTATACAAATGCTGTACAAAGTATATATTTCTTGTCTATTATTTCAGCTTTCCTCTTTCTTCCGTATCTCTATCTCTATAATAATTTCTTCTATTTTATTACATTCCTTTCAACTTTATGTACTTATGTATCATTAATAGTACACATATTTTTTTGATATATTTAACTTATCTAATGTGTCATTTATACAAAATGTTTTTGCCATCTTTAAGTTTACACATTAATGTGTTATTCTGTTATGCTATACAGGGCGAAGGAAACGAGGTTTGTCTTAGTAGGATTTATAAAATCAGTATACCGAAGTCATTTAGTCATTACCATAAATGTTGGTTTTTGCTTTACATAAATGAATTTCAAGAGTCAATGAGGTGGAACATAGTTTATTACCAAGTTTCATATTGGGAGCTTATCACTCTTGAGATGCATAATGTTTTCAATGTGGCTTGAGAATCGACAAGTGCTAACTAGTAAATCATTTTATTGTGGTTCACATTTTGCACCCGCAATAATATTACGCACACGCTAACACCTAGCTTTTACGGTTATAACAAATCTTGTATGAGCTGGAATAAATGAAACTTCAGGGCAGCAATATCGTTTTGTTCTTTTCATTTGTTTTTGTAAATATTTTTCTACTTTTTTTTTAGAATTTTATGTTTTATTTTTTTTTCTATTTTTTTTAGTTATTTCCTCCCTTTGGGTTGGCAGAAAGTAAGAAAGTAAGTCTTTGGTATTTCAAAGCTTTGTTTGCTGGATTTGAAAATGCCTAAGGGTGGATTTTGAGTAAGTCTAGGCTAATGACGCAATAGCTATTGAATTGCATGAGCAATTAATATTATTGGCTAGTTGTCATAAATATTTCACATGTATATACAGAGAAATTAATTAATTATTTAAGCCTTATAAAGTTTTTTAATTTCATTCCCGCTCATATAATATTTTGGTTTTGGTGTTGATTTCATCGCACTTGCTGTACTAATCGCATTGTTAGATTTGGAGAGTTCAATTAACATTGTTACAGTTTGCTATTTTCTAAAAACTGTGTACACAAGCTAAATACCTACTGGAAAAACAATAAATAAATAAATTTAAAAAAAAAATGAAAATAGTATAAACAAATTTATACGGATTGTATTATATAATAGCATATTTCTGTAATTAGAGTATTTCGGCATGAGAAATATATGCTAAGAATTAGGCTTATTTTCACATCAGGTGATTTTTCCTTCAGATTAATAATAACCATTGCTTTTATTTATCCCGCCAGCAATTCGGAAGCGCCGCCTGTAATAATTTTATAACTGCCATCAAAATTTGTGACTTGATTCTAACCGAATGAAATCTGCAATAACGACTTGTAATCGAGGCAAAGATTTAAGTCATTCATTACTAATAAATTCGGTTGAATTCTGGTCGTAATATGATGTATTTTAATAGCCAAGTACTGTTGTAGATATGTCGTTCTCTAGATGCTGCTTTATGTTTAGTAATTTGCGTAAAAACCAACACAAAAACATTGTCAAGAAACACCGTATCTGCGGAACATACAATAATTCATATGTTAACGTGACAAAAAAATCATTATAAGATAAAATGTTTAATGGACATTTAATCGAATTTTAATTTTTTTGAGTTAAATGTAATTATGTATTTGCTATGATATATGTTATAATGATATATTATGTATAGATATATGCCCAATATTTCGCTATTGCCAAGGAAAATGGTGGTCGCGTACTTACATTTGATTGTTAGATTGTTGGTAAAAATTTGGTAAAGATCGTTCTGGGTATAAAACAGGTTGGGTAGCATAAACACACCATTCAAGTTTCTATAAGGAATATCGTCTGCTCATGTAACGTCTAATAATACCCTGTATTAACATGCTTGCAATTGACAACATAATCCATTATAATTTACGAAGTAAACGACCTATATCGAATACCGATACAGACACAAGACAATACAAATATAAACTAAACATTTACGAGGAGAGAGTTTCTAATTCCACGTGTTACGAAGCGATTACCGAATCAATATAAACTGAAAGTTGACAACTTGCCTAGTATGAACCTAATGTTGACAGCGTACGCTTGAGTTAATGATAGTCGCGTCGTAACACACGAAAGAAACTCTCTCCAAAAAGACAGAAGAAAACGTTTGCGTGACAAGCGAATGATTTTGTTTTGCAGAACTCGGACAGCGCCGGTTCCAGCAGCATGGACCCCCAGCTGGAGAGGCAGGTGGAGACGATCCGGAACCTGGTCGACTCGTACATGCGCATAGTGACGAAGACCACCCGCGATCTAGTGCCCAAGACCATTATGATGATGATCATCAACAACGCCAAAGATTTCATCAACGGGGAGCTGCTCGCCCATCTGTACGCATCCGGCGATCAGGTAATTTTCCACAACCATTCGACCCGCTCAATATTATATTTAATAACGAAAATAGGCATTATTATATATTATTTTATTACTCTGGCGATCAGGTAATTTTCCACAACCATTCGACCCGCTCAATATTATATTTAATAACGAAAATAGGGATTATTATATATTAATATTAATAAATTTATGGCAGTGAAGTCTGGCGAAGTAATGCTCGATTCTGTTTAATTTCATCTCGAATTATTTCTTTAATATTAGAATTATGATTCTTAATGGTATATGTGAAACAAATGTCTTGACTAGACATGAATTGAACTTTAGCACTTTAGTGAAGTGGTCTATCTGCTTGCTATATGGAGGTTTTTTTATGTGAGAAGGTGGCAAGCGAGTTGGCAGTTCGCCTGATGTAAAATGATACCCACAGATCATTTTACATCAGGCGTAGGTTTGCAGATGCGTTGCCGCCTTTTTATAAAGTGGGCTACCTTACTCACCTCAACCAGACTAAACGCAGAAGACTTCCACTTCAAACCAGTCTTCTGTGAGGTCTTGGTACATATCCTGAAGGACCTCATCAGGATATGTACCAAGAGGATGGACAGGTGTCCATTCGTGCAACAATAAACACTGTTGCGTGGCCCTAGCGTGTTTGGTTTCTGTATCTCTTGATATTTTTAGTCACCAGAGTGTTTAATCTATATGCGTTTGTGGCCGCAGTCCCAGATGATGGAGGAGTCGCCGGAGGAGGCGCAGAAGCGCGAGGAGATGCTGCGCATGTACCACGCGTGCAAGGAGGCGCTGCGCATCATCGGCGACGTTTCCATGGCGACGGTGAGCACGCCCGTGCCGCCGCCCGTGAAGAACGACTGGCTCGAGAGCCGCCTCGACTCGAACCCGCGCCTCTCGCCGCCGTCGCCCGGCGGCCCGCGCCGCGCCACGCCCGCGCAGCAAGGTACGCGTCACACTCAGCGCCACGGAGAAGATCGTCCGAGGCGTTTCGCTAAATATCAATTTGGTAGGCCCGCGCGGCAGCTTACGTGTTGCACGAATGGGCACGCTTGTCCGGGGAAGTACAACGGCCTAGCTGAACAGCGGCGTGGAGCCTCGCAGAAGGCCGGCGTGCTGTGGAAGTACACGTTTCGTCTGGATAGTATGATAACCGAAGCACACTTTTGTAATATGTTAGCAATGCATCTGTGACCCGTTATATTGTTTAGACATCTATGGGCGAAGGTTATCAGGTAAACCATCTGCTCGCCTGGAAACTTTCATTACGGTGACCGAACGTGAACTAACTGCCTGTCGCAGTTCCTACATATTGGTAGACTTTAGCTAAAAATTTCAAACATAGCTGTTCGGTTCAACAGTGAGCCGAACAACTCGAGACGGTCCCAAAGGCGTACCGCTCCTCCGGGAAATGTTTCCCTAACGATCATCACTCCTCGCAGGTTCCCTGGGCCAGCGTGGGGCTCCGCCGCCGCCCGGAGCGGGCACCGGTCGGCCTGCGCCCCCGTTGCCGTCGCGGCCGGGCGGCGCCGCCCCTCCCCCGCCGCGGCCCGCCCCGCCCCCTCGCAGGGACTCCCCGCGCCCCTCATACCCACGTGAGTGCATCAACAAACGTTGTGTGTGCTTAACGCCCCTCGGCAGAAGTGAAAACTTCATCAAGGCGTGATTAATAATAATATGAAAAACAACGCGCCGTGTGGTGAGGCTTTAACGTTCGCCGAGCGGTTATAGCAATGATGCGTTGCTGTATATCTCTCGTTCCCTTAGTTGACTCAAGCCGACCTTACCCGAACGAGCGTTATATAGAAAAGCGTAATGGTTCAGTCTTATTCAATACCCGTAAAATATAGTGCTCAGCGCGCCTGAACAAGTTTTCACTTCAATAACGTCTTTTGGCGCAGTTGTCATGTGGCTTCAACTCTACGGGTCGGTGGGTTCGATGCCCGCCCGTGACTAATACTTGAATGAGCTACTAGTAATTGAAACGGATTGTAGTGTTTGCTGTGTGTAAAACTCTTCTGAAAAAACGGCTGTATTCGGATTCTAATTCAAGACTAATATTTGTGTGACGGCCACAACAATATTAAATTTGTCAATCTTATCCTATGGTAAGGTAATGTTTATGAAAAAAATTAAAGCAGAAGTGAGAGGCACGTATGTTATAAAGTAAGCAAGCTAGCCCTAATGAGGTAGTAATGCTGTAATAATAATTGCTTCAGTTGTCTCGTTAACCGGAGGTTTTGAAGGCTGCTCGGTTGACGGAGTTGTTTGGATGAACGTCTTGCCAAATAATATTCTGTATTCTTGCGAGTTCAATCCTCCTATGGAGCAAACATATCTGGCATATTATACTTAATAAAAACTACTAGGCCGCCTCCGGTCCAGTGTTGCCAATATCCCTGGCGGCGGTGATTACTCACATTAACGTAAAAATAAATCAGCGTACTCTAGAATAGCTCATGATCAACTTTAAGCAATTTTCATTACAATCCAATTAAGAAATAAGTTTCTGTAACAGATACTTTTATTCCGATTTTTAATATAATTATGTCGAATATAAAGCTGATGTTATTCTTACTCGTAAAATTAAGAATATGTACAGACGTAATCGACACCATAAAAAATATGAATAAAGTAAAGAAACCGATACATACAAATTTACTCTAAACCTGTATCTTATTAGTCTGATAAAAAAATTTATGATTACAATGGCGCAGAGTATTTTATGTGGGGTATTAAATTATTTCAATGTTATATGAAATGACAAACTAATGTGTTTAAATTGTTAAGGGTTTAAAAAGTAAAATATGTATTTCTATATGGAATAACTAATACATTAAATTGTTTTAAAACTTTTTAACAGAGGTATACAGTACCTGTTAAGAGATTTATATTAAAATTAAAGGATATCAAAGTTTTAATTATCAATACCTATAACATAAATTTTCTTCCGGATTTCTGATAACAATGTAAGCTTTTTCGCCTTAATAATAACAATCTTTTCGGTGATGTAACGGCCATAATAATTTCGTGTGAGCTTTATTTCATTTACACTAGTTCTAACAATAGAAAATGCACTTAGGTTGTGGTGGATTGATAAAGAAAACATTCTTATACTTAGATCAATAAATAACCAAAAAATTGAGGTCACTTTTCCATGAAGATATTAGATCAATTGGCGTTCAATGCAAACTAAAACGGCAATGCATATTAAGTGTAACAAAACTTGAGTGTGTGGTTATTTTCGCAGACGGCGCTAAGTGGCGGCCCCGGAGTGTCCCTAACTAACATAAGTTACATATTTACCTAAGGTACTAACTCTTGTCCACATTAACTTAGTACAGTTGAGAATGGCTACTATTAACCGCTTCCATTATCACCACCGTTTGTTGCATTATCATAATACATAAATAAAGCCATCGAGAAATTCATTTTCACAAAACTAACATTATAACTACATCTTCGATGTTTTACACAATTTCCATATTTTAATACCTTTATGTACACATATCTTTCTCTATTGATGGAGTTCATGAAAAGATTTCATACGTGCGTAAAACTTTGACTGTATTAAGTTAATAAAGAGTGTGGGAAATCTATAAATAATTATACATATACGTCGTATACAAAATATTAGTCGTTACTAATTCACGAATACTTATGAGGCGTGTAAGAGCGTTGCTTCCAATATGTGTTAAAATTATATAAAAATTAGGCCTAGTGTTTATGATTAACGTTTCGCAGTACTAGTTTAATACGTAATTACTTAAATGTAGCCCGCCATTGAAATCAGATTTAATTTGCGAAAATATCTGTATATTATTTTTCACATATTGTAGCTTGAGGTTGTGGATTAATCCAATCTATTTTATTATTTCTCTAACTCAGTGCACATGTATTTGTACAAGTTATTTTAAAAATTAGTGAAGTGGATAAGTACTGATTATTAAAAAAATGTTTTTTTTTTGTGAAAAAAGCACTGCATGTTTAGCTAACGTTTTTGTGTGTGGTCTTCTATGCAAACTACCTTTATTACTGAGTTCCAACAATAGTTGTATTAGTTTATTATTTATGCTTAATTTCTAAATATAACAAACAAAATAATCGTTAGTTTAAAAGTTGTGACATGTATTATATTCGCAGTTGCCCTGTAAGAGTTGCATTGCTATTTGCGAATTATGGCGGTTACATTACACGGGCGTGTCTGTCTTACAGAGAAGCTGTGAGAGAAATATCTAAAACGTACCACTGCAGGTTTAATTTCGATGCGAGAAAAAGTTTACATGCCTCCGTCCCATTCGCAACGATGGGCACGAGTGATCAATTTGTAAAGTGGACCAAAAATCACTAGGCGACCCGGGAGTGCTGGCGCCGCGTCCGCGATGGGTCAGCTGCCGCCGCACATGCGCCAGCAGATCAACCAGGCGGTAGGCCAGGCGGTCACCAACGCGGCAATCAGCGAGCTCAGCTCCGCCTTCGCCAGATTCAAGTAAACAGCACAGAGCAGTGTCGGCACGCAGAGCATTGTAATCGCTTACCGAACGAGGCGGGCGGACGAACGCACGCAGGCGTCGCTTACGGCACGCAGCGGCGAACGCACATGTGATGTGTACACACATGTGGTGTGCACGCACATGTGGTGTGTATGCACATGTGTTGTGTACGCACATGTGATGTGTACACACATGTGGTGTGCACGCACATGTGGTGTGTATGCACATGTGTTGTGTACGCACATGTGGTGTGTACGCACATGTGGCGTGTACGCACATGTGTTGTGTACATACATGTGGTGTGTACGCTCATGTGGTGTGTACGCACATATGATGCGAGTGCACATGCGGTGCTAACGCAAATGTGGTGTCGACACATAGGTGGTACGAACACACATGTGCGAGGGGGGTGGCTCTGAGTATATATATGGCAGCGAGTGGATGCTCTTATTACGCACTTGTGAACGCACGCTTGCGTGGATTACCGCAAGCTAGCGATCGCTTGTTGCGTCCGTGCCTCTCGTGTCGCATTGGCCCCTGCACTACGTTCATTTGTCGCATTCGAAAGCTGGCTGTATAGTTTACATCCAGGCAACGCCGCCACAGCAATTTGTGTGACCCGTTTGGATGCTTTGTCTCTTATAATATGTGATAATTTTCCCTTACCATTCTGTGTGAGCAATATCGCTATTGAAAAGAACTGTTTTAACCAGTGTGCGTTTCTATGTCCTCTATTGAACGTGCTCATAGTGTCAGCTTATTAATGTCTGTGTTCCTAACATTACAACGATAACGCTTCTTCTGTTATGTGTCAAAAATTATTTGTAAAATTTAAATCGTTAATCTAATAACAACTTATTGTTAAATGGGTTGAGTTATGCAAACTTTTGATGAAATATAAAAATGAATACTTATTCTAATTTTACTTCAGACTATAAAGTTTTGTGTTACTTAGCCTATGATAGCGTGGATCCTGTGTGCTCTAAAGTTTTATGTTTTTAATTTATTCTGAGATGAGATGTTCAGATTTTAGAGCCAGTGTGATAAGAGAGTAAAACAATGTTACCATAGTGTAATTAAATTTATATTTGGTTTATAATGACACAAAAAAACTATTGTTTGTGTAAAATTGGACTCTGTTTATGCCCAGAACCAAGTGATAATATTCTTTGCTCAAATAATGAACTCTAAACGAAGATCACACACATATTTTCTTTGAAAAACAAACAGTGCTTTGTGAGTATTTTTGCATCAACGCCTATAACAGCTTTCATTTATAAATATATGTATATTATGCTATTACCAACGATATAGTTTCAATATAACAATATAATTAATTAACTTATTTTAACATTCCAAACTATGAGATATAATGGAATTTAATTGTTAAATGGTAGATAGTAGTCAGTGTAAAACGGACACAGTATTAACTGCGTATTTGAATTATTGTTATTGCAATGCTATAGGATATTTGAAATATTTTATGCATATGATAAAAAGAAAGAAAAATAATTTGTATGTAATTAAGCAGCTTTACCAATAATATTTTATATTTAAAAAATATCGAATCAAATTAATAGCGTAACTGACTTGAAATTTCTGGCTTAAAACGAGTAAAAGATGTTTCATGGCGACGTTTCAGTATTAAAATTTACCATATCAATAAATGTTTCGGTAATTGTGCTAGGCTTAGTGATGTTCACGCCACGTTAACAGATCGAAGTAATTGTTGATGTTACTGCACATTACTGTAGTATTAGATCGCGTTGCGACTTTCTCACTTTGATGTCTAGGTGTTCAAATAGCTTAGATTTTGAGAAAATAAATAAAATAATAGTATGGGAATTGTCTTGCAAGTATTTACTCTCGAATGGGTTAAAGCTTATCTTCCTGATATTATATGATAGCCTAATCGATGTTATGAAATACGAATGACATTTTAATACTGCATGGAATAATCTAACAATGTTTGAATCATTGAAGACAGAAACATTTGTACGGAAAATTGTATTGTACTTATAATTGTGAGACCAAAGGCGTTGTCCCTTTTATTGTTGCTGTAAGCAATATCTTTGGTCAATTATTAGAGTTTCTTTCATCGTGGAAACTTTATGAAGTTCGTTATTAAATCATACATTAATCAATGGAATTTTGATGTTACTATCGCCACACATAGGGTTCATGATTAATATTAATATAATCTATATTATATATAATCCTGACATAAAAGCCTGCGAAGAGTTAGATTTTCATCAAATTCAACAAACCGAGTTCCTAATATTAGACGTCAATATAGTCCCACCTCTATATGCATGTCTTGCAACAATCTTGTTATGGAAGGATAATCATCTAATATTTTGCCCTTTCTCTCTTTCTTGTTAATAAAATAGCGTTAGTATTATCGGAAAACCGTATAGGCAGAAATTGTTGGATTTGATATAGTTTATGAATATTGTTAATCTAATGCTGTGTAAATAGAGTAATTAAACGCTATATGTGTATTGAACTGTTTGATTTATTTCAGTAGGTTCTAAATTTTTTTGATACTCTTAATTTGTGCCCTCTAACAATTTCTTTTTCTGAGATTTACGACGGATATAATATTAGGTAAGCAGACTTTGATTTATGTTTCATTTCAATAAGATTTAAAAAGAAAGCTTTGCTTGTGTTCTACTACCACTTATGCGGTAATAAAGAATTTCACTTAGATCTTATTGAAATAAACATGGGAATTAAACATTTTGCATGGCGTGCGTAAGTAGTTACAGCTGATGCAAGTAAACTTAATGCGGATTAATACCGACTAATAACTTGAAAGCAGCATGCAAATATTTATTACAAGCCTTTATATGTTCATATACATTTGTAATATTTTCTATATGAAAGGTTCAAAACTATGTTTTCAACTTTTATGTATATATATATATATATATATATATATATATATTTATTAATAAATTATTTTATTCAGTTGCTATTGTGAAGAGTCAACAAAAACGCTTTGTTTGTCGTGTTATCACAAACAGCTTGCTTTAACACATTGGAATTTTAGAGGCACATCATTTTATTTTTCCGAGTTTTCTTTAGCATAAAGATCATATGGCAAAGGAAATCTTGCTAGCACAAACTCAATAGTTTTATATATATATATATATATATATATATATAATGCATCTATATATATATATATATATATATATATATATATATATATATAATTTTATCTATTTCATGCCATATTTTCTTTGCGTTGATGATGTTAAATATATTCGAATAATCAATCTTACTAATGAACTGTAATTTTTACTGTGTAGCCGACCAGTTCCGAACGCCCCACCAAAGCTGCCCGAGAGACCGCAGAACGGACGGCCATTTTGAACGCGCCCAAATTTTGCCGCCATTTTGTGATAACATATGTTGTAAATATAATATCATCTAGGTAAATTGTTTACTTGCATATATAAATAGATAGAAGAACTGTGGATGTTAAATTGTGATTTTTGCTTGAATTGGTTACACGAACTTAATTCGTGTTACACACTCCGATGCTACTTTATTGCAAGTCAGTGTTTTTACCTGCCGATGTTGATGAATACATTTAATTAATTAAATGTAAACGCGAAGATATCGACAATTAAACTATTATTTGACTGAATAAAACAGATAAATTTGCGATATGCTTATGTAACGTGACGAAATGAACCTACTTAGGGAACAATTGTCGTTTAAACATTGATAATTTTCCTCTCGATGACAGCTAATTTCAAAGTTTGTTTTGTATTCATCATTAATATAAGCTAAGTGTATACTTAATATAGTTATTTAATCAAAATTTAAATGCTTATTTATATCCATGTTAGTAAATGATTTGTGTAAAAATAAATTCGATTACTAATACAAGATTGCGGCAATTTTCTTGTGGACCTGATAGCATCTACCAAATTCATAGTGAATTTAAAATTAAGTGATTGGCGACGTGTCGCCATTGGTGAAAAATATCACCGAAAATTTAAATGAATTGTAGAATTAGGGGTATCTAACTGTATTTCTTTCAGCAAGACCCAATAGTTGTATTACGGTATTGTACTACTAGTATTTGGCTTTGGTACATTACTTAGAGTAAATAATCAAGGAATTCTTATGAGCGCATATCGCAATCGTTTTTAATACTACCTACGTGAATAATGAATTCTCTATTAAACGGAAACAGCTCAGCAGAATCATGTTTTTATTTGTTTAAGCAAATTTTTACCACACTGTTAGTTATTCTGGCACAGAGTGACTACCAGAAACAAAGCAATGGTCGAAATAGGTAAACTTATAACTCGTTAGTTAGTTAAAATAACGAATAAAGAATATTACTATTCGGGACAATATGTTTAAAATAAAAGAAAAGTCGAGTAAAGTCTGAAATCAAAATTGCTAATATCTAATCAATTTATTGTGATGTATTAAGTTGTTCAACCGATAATAATGTATCAATAAAATTTTACCTAGGGCGTGAATTTTGAGACATATTTTTCTTCTATCACTGTTCATTTTACTTTAGAATTATGTTTAACTTAGCAACTACCTATTGTATGGCTAGTCATAAGGTAGGTTTTTTTAAGTTGTTCGATTTTTTATTGGCTATGCCAATTGTCTAATTTATTCTATACACATTCCCTTTTGCTTCACGGTTCACGCGTTAGGATATGGAATCATGTGTATAAATGTTCTGTGAACTTATTAATTTATGTACTGATGTATAAATAATGTAATAAATGTGTATATAATTAGTCATGTGTTGTCTTTTACATTCACAATAGTGTACTTTAATTGTGTCTAAATTTACTTGAAAATATGATGATTTTTACACATCACCATCTTTTACCAACTTTACCAACTACGAAATAAATTGTTTCCAGACAAAATGTCCATAGCAAAAATATATTTATTTATTTTATTAAATAATATATGTTTATACAAATGTAAGTACAAGAAATTTTTTTTCTTTACGTTCGTTAATGGTAAGTCTAGGGTTTCCCCAAAGGGACCGAGCCCCGGGAAAGGGAAAAGAGGCCGGGACTACAGCCCTTGTAGTCATTCATTTTATTCATAACATTTATTTTATATATGCAATATATGTCTATGTGTTTATCTGTAAACCCAACCAGAGAATGAGAAAACATAAATATATCCAATACTTTATTTGGCTGAAACAGCGGAAAATATTACAAACTAGCAGCAGCTTTATGAATCGATTTCGATAAAAGTTGCCACTAGAGTAAATTCATTATGTCGACTACATGTTGGGTGCTGACGAAGGGTACTTACTCCATCGCCTGGGGCCTAGGGCGGCCAAGACTGGAAATCCGCCACTGCTACTTAGGTGTTAGGTACTGTTTGTAAATTGAAAATTAAATGTGTATTTTAATCCAATAAATCTTTTTCTTTTATCGCATGGGAAAATTTCATTGTATTTTTTAATATTATTATATAAGTATCCCCTGCCATTGGATCGATTTCTAGTCTAGTATAGAAACGAGTACCCACTAAAAAACCACGTTTCACCTGTCTCTGTCACATCAGCCGGGTACACGGGAACACGTGGACGCAATCTTCTTTGATCCCGGCACGACTTTGGCCTTTTTAGGCCTTCTCTATTACATGGCGCTGTGCCGGTGCAATTGACACGAGCACAGCTCACGAGCTTCATATTGAGCAGCAGACCATACCTGCCGCTCAGGGTCTCAATAACAGGGGGGAAGGTTGCGCGTGTAGGCCAGCCTTCTGCGCCCTGGTCTACGGCGGTGGGTATCAAGGGTGGCAGTTGTTTCCTTTTCTCTCTTCGCGGCCTCCTTCCGGGTGATAACGTCCTCGCAGTATGCGAGGACAGCACCCCAAGCCCTCTCGCTGTCTAACATAGTGCGAACCACAGCTGGCAGCGAGAGGTCGCCCCCCACGAAGATGCCTTCCAACCTAATGACCATACCTGAAAAAGCCAAACAATGTAAATAAAAATTTCCCCATTTCTATCTCATACATCTCATTACATTATACACGTACACAAGAACATGTAAGAGTGCTACAAAATTGATAATCTGTTATGAGGCGACACCCCATCTAGCCATATCGCTATACATCCATACTAATATTATAAATGCAAAAGTAACTCTGTCTGTCTGTCTCGCTTGCATGCCAAAACTACTGAACCGATTTAAATGAAATTTGGCACATAGGCTATTTTTTATTTGGAAAAAGTTTACTTTTTAAAGAAAGATATTTATTTAAGGACTTCAAAGGGGAGTGAAGCCGCGGGCGAAAAGCTAGTTTTATATAATCTAAGGGTAAGAGTTCATAATTTATCAGTCTCCTATGGCTCGAAATTTACCAATTAAAATATAATAAATAAAATTCACAATTTTCATAAAATTATCTCTTTAAAATATTATTTGTTAAAGATTAATAATTATTATTACATATATCATAATAATTAATAATTATCATTACAGACTCTAAAAAGTCTGGGTGCTTTTTGAAACTTTTTTTTCATAAAGGTTGTTCAAATCGTGGCATTTGATACATCGAGCGTCCTGGTCTAACATGGATAGGTCATCGTCGGCCATGAAATTTTAAGTAAATCTGTTGGGCATAGCGCTAAAGTCCTCTGGCGATCATGTTATCATTACTGCATATTCAACGAATTAAAGGCCATTAAAAATCATAATGTGGTCGGTATAATTGGCAATAAAGCATTTGGGAGAAATCACATATTTCCAATAGAAAAATATAGATTTGTGCTCGAGTTTTTCATGTATCATTTTGATGAAGAGACATTTTATGTGAAAATTTAACAAACGAGGAGGCTGATCTAAAGTAATTACTGTCGCTCATGGTCATCTATAAACTATTTTCTGTATTTTTTTTCTTTGTATTTATAAATAATTAAAACTACTAATCTACAAAATAATAACATTATTCAATCTATTTTATTTAACTTGCTCTATGTAGACAAGAATATAATCAAACATGTACTGATCCTATTCGAAGAAGTTAAAAATATTGAATTTGTAATACAACAATTTGGAATATTTTACGTTTGATTAAATATACCAAAAAAATTAAAAACATTTTTGTTGTTGTCCTTCATAATGTAGTGCATAAAATTAATTAAATCGCCATCTAATCACTTGATCTTGTTAAGCTTACACTTCAAATTAAATACTAACATTTTATTTAATATAAGACAGCCTCCCACTTGAATTCTACAATGCAATTGCACCAGATGTGTTAATCGCCAAATTGCAGGACGTGCTTTTGAGTTTATTTGAAAGATATTTTTGAAGTAAAATAATTCCATTTCGGGTAACTAAAATTATGAATGATAATAGAGATAATAAAATGTAACATTTGTATCAGTGAAAGTTGTGTAATAGAATAGTTTAATGTATTTTGTCTAGGATATGGTAAATTTTCTTTCATATACTACAATATAATAAATGTTCTGATAATGAACACCTTGCTTTTCAGTCTACGATTACAGTTCAACAGTATGCGATCGGTGTTACCCGAAATGGCTGGTTTTTTTTAGGTTAAGGCATTACTATTCAGCGAGGTAATGTTGCTACCATTCTTGGCAAAACGATTAGAAGAAAATGTAATTTAGTTTGATTTAATTTTTAACTCCATATCTGTATCTCATTAAGTGTTTAAAAAAACCTATTTTTGAAAATATATTTATATACTAGCGGACCGGACAGACTTTGTCCTTTACTCACTCTTAAATCCGAAAATTTCTAGCTTTTTGAATAAGTTTGTGAATCTAAACCATTCTCGAATCCACCTAAAGACACGCAATTTTTTTAATTAAAATCGGTTCAGCCGCTAAGGAGGAGTTCACTTACGTACCACGTGCAGATGAATTATGTAGAGACTAGCTATTGCCCGCGACTACGTCCGCGTGGAATAGGGGGAAGGGACAGATAATCTATACATAAAATAAAAATGTATCTTGTCTTTATCTGTACATGGAAGACATTTGAGAAAACTATTATTAAAGATCCCCCTTTATCAACGCAATAGAACCCAAAACTATGGTTGTTAAAATTGTTGTCTGTGTGTATGTGTGTTTGTGCGCATTAATCTCAGAAACGGCTTAACTGATTTGGATGCAACTTTATCTAATACCTTGTAGTACTTCACTTAAAATTAAGTGTTAGTTTTATTCAAATTGGTTCATAAATAAAAAAGTTATATCAACTTAAAAAAAAAGTAATTGCTACAGCTGAATTGGATGAAACTACAGTTAACTATAATTGTATTATGGTCTGTAAAATGATGATAATTGTTAGATTATATAAATTTAAAAACCAGCCAAGTGCGAGTCGCAATCGTGCACGAAGGGTTTCATACCATAATCTATATAAAAGGCAATAAGATTATGTCTGTTCTATGAGAGCCCCACTTAAAAAAATATTCTGATTTCCTTTATTTGTTGTTATAGCGTCAACAGAAATACATCATCTTTGAAAATTTTAACTGTCTAATTATCACAGTTTATGAGATACATGTATCGAACCGCTGGCGAAAAGCTAGTGTACAATAAAATATCACTTTAAATACCACATTCATAGTTTTGCCTTCTGGGAAACAATTACTATGGTTCACACAAATAATTGTCCCGTGTGAGAATCGAACCCACGCCGAAGGCATATCTCGACAACTGCGCAATGGTCAGTGATCTAGCGAGTGGTATTCGCGAAATAAACACAATTTTGTCTGAGCCACAGCTAGTGACGATCTCACTTACCATCCGGTAAGCCTCCTGCTCGTTTGCTGCTTTTTTCCCATAAAAAAAAGCTTGATTTATGTGCCTTGCACAATTTTACACCGACATTGCGCGTGATTTTATATGCAGAAAGGCCACTTGCAGTAAGCGAACTTAAAAACTCAACCGGCTAATTTGTGGCTTGGTCATTGCTTGCGGTGAGTATAATGCGTTCACATAAAAATCACACAAAAATTGTCGGTTATGTTTAGGCTTTAAGTTCAGTATTTGGAGAACTTTCAAGTGTCAAAGTTGAAAGTTCTCCAAATACTGAACATATCAGTTTGTTTTGCGAGAAAACTACTGTACCAAATGTGTTCGGAAGACACATCTGCCCATTTTTCTCTGAAAGGATATCCATTCTGCCTTCTCAAATTTTAACAGAATGTCAGAAAAATTCTTGGGCATGTAAACGGAGTCCGCACGTTAACTGTCAACCGCAACATAAGTTTTTAGACCAGAGATAAGAACGCTTCTGGGAGGCATTTATTCCTGCCCCTGAGTAATGAGAGGAAGGGTTTCGAAAATCTCTAGAGAAAACTACTGTGACGTTCCCCATTAGGCTTTCATCTCGGTGTGTATACTGTAGTGTTCTGTTAATGGCCTCCACGGGTGCTCAGTCAAAATTCACTCTCAGTTTAGTTTTTTACTTTACTTTAATATCTATAATCTATAACTGTCTTCAATGTGCGAGATAATGAATGGCGCCTATGGCGAAATGGGTAACAGCACTAAGTCGTGTTTTGTTTTTATTAGATTGTTGCGATTAAATCCTTCTCATTCTCATTCTTTTTAATTCTATCTAGGCAGTTTTGTAATAAATACTAAAAGGTAATTTTTTTTAATGTGAAAAGATGCCAAACGAGCTGACGGTTCACCCGATGTTAAGCGAATACCACCGCCTATGAACATCTGCTACACCCCAGGGTTTGCAGATGCGTTGACAACCTTTTTGGAAATTGGGCTCCGGCTACCTCACTCACCAGACGAAACGCGAAAGTATTTCTCATACTTCCACTTTACGCCGGTCTTCTGTGAGGTCGTGGTACTTAACCGGACAAGCCTGCCCATTCGTGGAACAGCCGAGGCTGCTGCGTGGCTCTACCACCGTTAATTTAGAAAATTATTTAGAAAATACTAAAAAATAAGTATCTTAGTTACAAATAAAAATATAAGTCAGTGACGAAAAATAAACATAATTTCCAAACCACAAAGCAAAATAATATTCGAAATATTAGCCTAACCAAATCTATATTCCTAAACAGTGACAGATTTGTCCGTTGGTCGCACTAGGCTCATTAAAGATTTAGAGAAAAGACGCTTGCGTCAGATGAAGCTTTAATAGTCTCCGGACTGAAAGCACAAACATCAGTCAATACAAAGAGAAAAGACTCGCTAGAAGGCACAAAAAATTAAACAAAGAAAGCTAGTACATGATATTGTGGAGCCGATGAATGGTACCTACTTATCAGGATCGCTTGATTTGTTATCAACTAACAACTAACCAAATCGCAAACCAAAATCAAGAATATCTGTATACCGAGCAAAACTAAAATCGTAGCTATCGTATAAATCTCAATCGAAGAAATTGGCATTATTATTATTAAAATGCAAATTGTCGGCGCTTGTCCCTTAATTAACTAGTGAAAATATGTATACAGCGCATTTTATGAATTTAACAACGCCATCTAGTTTTTGCATGGGAACTAATTCCTTATTTTATCGTAACTTATCTATGATGGACTGCAATTCTATCAATTGAAGAATTTGTTAATAAATAATAAAAAACGTTTGATTTTTTATTATGAAACTGAAACTTCACGTTATAGTGGCTAAAATTTTATCACTGATAGTACATTTTGTATGGAAAGTAATTTTTTGTATTGGGAGCTACTATGTCATTTAAAAAAAAATAAAAACTGTTCCAATTGATCCAGTAGGTAATAACGTATATATTTTGTTTAAGTAAACTGATAACGATCAAACGATACTTAAATTTTGCGAGGAAGTTGTACTGACACGCTGTCAAAAACCCCATAAAAACGATCCTATGTTTTGTATGAGTATTCACATAACTTTTTTTTGAGTGAATGAATTGCAATAAAATAAAGCTTTAATGTTGCACAAAATTAATCTTGAATACTTTCAAAAACACCATACAAATTAGTCAAGTAGTTGGATAACTGTGATAACTAACTGTTTGCCACTGCACTGCTTTAATCTTAAAACTCCCATATCTCCCGTTTGAGTGAACCGATTGAGATGAAACAAAGCCTAGATGTTGCCCCAAGCTACGCTTAAGTAACAATTGAAAACTGCATCAAAATCCGATAAGTAGTTTCCGAGTTTATCGCGCACAGACAGACAGACAGACAAAAATTCCAAAAATGGTTTTAATGTTTCCTATAACTCTTTTTATGATACCCTATTTCATTTTTTCATAAATATATTCAATGTACAGACACGCCGATTCTACTCTTTTGTTATAGTACCTATAGATGAATCATATAGATGTGAATTATATAAAGATGATGTAACATGGTTAAATTTAATTCTTAAGTACGTGTTAATTTTTTTCAGATAAATAAACCATAAATTATCATTATTATTTCTTTCATTCGAATATAATAAAATATTAAAAGGTAGTTAAATAAGTAAAGGGCACGCCCAGCGCGCAGCGGAGACAAAAACATCGGCCATTATTACAATTTAATGAAGAGAAAGCCATTAGGAGCTGGAACTTGATTAAATCGTCGGCGGGCAATTGTCGGGCTGCGGCGGCGCCCTCTGTCGCGGCTCACGGGGGCCTAATCGCATGACCACGTTTCTTATTACGCGTGATTGTTGTATCAATCATTTCCCCTATCAAATTATTCAGTGGCGGGTAATTCTATCGCCTTCGCATCTAAGCCGTAATGGCCGCCGAGATGGGCCGAACGGAAATATTCGGCCGCACTTAGTCTCGGTTTGTTACTCGACTGATTGTAATTCATATGCTATTACCGAGGCCGAAATTGGAGACAAATTTTGTACGAGTAAAGGCTCTTTTCGCAACAAATTGTACTTTTTCAAGTACTAATAATTTTATGCTTGTGTCAAATTTCTAAACAGTGATGAATGTTATACATTTTTGATTGTTACAAGAGATCCGTTTTGTTTTACGTCTACTGAAGTAATTCAATACATGAATTAATAATTACGTCTATTTTTAGTTGTAAACAGAGAGAATTCACGAACGTTCAAATTCTTCCGCTTACACTGAGAAGAGATTTAATCTATCATATTATCGTTTAATAAGCTATTTTATCATTTTAATTTGGTTTTTTATCTCCTGCCAAAAAAATATCAAGTGATATATCATATCAAGATCAATATCAAGTTATCTATTTTTCGAATATAGATCAAAATGAAATAAGTCAGTATATTGTGAAATAAGTCAGTATATTGACACTATATTACAAATCTTACTATACATCAGGTCAGATTAAGTCAACCTCAAATATTCACAAAAGAGCACCGATTACTTTTTATAAAACAAAGAAATTCTTGAAAATAATAGACTTCCAAATAACAAGTACGCAATTGGTTTCGTTATTGGAATGTCAACCAAACGGAATTAAGCACGACCTATCCAAACTATTACTAAGCAAGATTAGGTAAATTAAAGTTTGTGAAAAGTCAACCATAGCTCGTGGCAAATTTGACAACATAAAGACCATAAAGCCTTGTACTTGAAGTGAGGAGGAAAGTATTCCTAGCCAAATACCTTTTTAAGGTATTGCTTGGAAAAATAACTCATCCGAACCGTCTGCAGCAGATGAGGCTATGAATACCAGAAGAATTTTTGAGGAGGAGATGGCGGCCGATTCTATTTGGTTGACTGGTAGAGAATGCCATTAAGCATTAAGTCCGAACATTGTAGCCTTTAGTCTTTAGCCAGTAGCGGATTTGCCCTAAGGCCCAATAGGCCCGGGCCTAGGGCGGGCACATATTAGGGGCGGCCAATCGTGACAAAAAATTCACTGATGATAACAAGATATAATTATGACGGGCTCTGTGAAAGGGGTGGCTGGAACTTACTACATGGGCTGAGGCCTAGGGCGGACAAGACTACAAATCCGCCACTGCGTTTAGCCTAAGGTGTAACATTGAAGTATAAATAAATAGACAAAAAAAAATCTGTACCTAGGTTACGGACTAATTTATTACGTTTTAGACAACTTACTTGCGCGCTTTGTATATTAAAGGTAGGACCACGAATGAGCATTTAGGCCCAGCTTACCAACTTTTTGTTTTAATTTCATTTTAAACTAGCTTTTTCCCCGTACATTATCTCGAAACAATATTTAAATACAAACTTTCCTCCCCTATTTATTTGTCCTTATAAAGTTCGAAATTATCAAAACTGGAGTGTCGTAATTTCAAATCCAACGGTAAAATTACTTTTACCGTTGGATTTGAAATGACTTTAATTATATATGTTTAATTATATATAATTATAATAAAGACGTTTCCAACACTTAAGCCCGGTATCTGTAACACTGATCATCGTAATGTCAGATTTTTATTTATATATTTTAAACATTTAAAGACTAACTAAAAACTTAATACTTATAGCATAATATTTAGCAAGTGTTTAATGTGCAATAATATATAATAGCACTCGTTTAATGTCCAATTGAACAAATAAATCTAGCTAATCAAAGCTACTGTACTTCACTAAATGTCACATGGACGACTACGCCCTGATACCCTCTAAAGAGGTGGCCTTGGCCAGCAGCAGGAAATATATAGGTAGTTTTTACCTTAATTTTCCTTTGTACTTTTCTCATTACGAGCAATAAAGGATCTCTTTTCACTCAACTTTAAAATGTTTTTTTTAGGGTCTAACCATTGCCGTGTAGTAAAATTAACCCGATACCAGTTTTCAAGTTCTTGGTATCTGTACATCAGATCTGTATATCATTCTAGTTCCGTATATCAGACTGAAAGCGTCAGTTTTTGTTTTTTTTTTTGGGCTGGATGAGCCACCGTTGACGCTAAGGCCAGCCCCTAAGGGCCTTCACAGTTTCGACGGCCTTGAGGTGGCCTGGCGCACGGGGCGCCTAGCCGGAACATTGGCGTATTATTATTACGCGTTATGTATGGTGACTAAGCTCGAGGGCTCCCGAGGGAGCCTCGGCTAGGGCCGTCACGCTATTATTAACACCGGTTTGGGAGGCCGTCAAGCTCTTAGGGCGTTTTGGCGGGTGCTCCATGGAGTGATCAGGCTCAAGGGTCCCCGAGAGGGGACCTCGGCTTGGGCTGTCACTCAACACGCGTTTAGCATTCCGATTCGAGGGTGCCCGAGAGGGCCGGACCTCGGCTCGATCGGTAGCTATTATCCGACTGGGGGAAAGTGTGTGCTAAGGCGCGTTCTGAACGTTTCAAATTTGAATTTTGAATCAATAAAGTTTTTCATAAAAACTTATGGCGGTTGATGATGTTGGAATATCTTTAGGAATGACTCCATAAGAATAATTAATACGATTAAAACGTTAAGGGAATAATAAAGATCGTTACAAACTTTTATTTATATAAAGTCTAGCAAGCTATTGACAACTTATTCTTGTAATATAAGACTAACACAGTAAAATGAATTATATGTGTTTATAAATTACCATAAATATAATGTTGCTATATGTGTCGTTGTCTAGTTAGTGGTCGAGTTTGAGTTACGGATTTGGTATGATAATTCCTTTAGTGCTGTAAATTACCTCGTTTCGGGGCTTATAAAGTTAATAGCTACAGTCACGAATGTTGAACATTGTGAGGCATATTTTCCTTATCGCCCGCCGTACGTTTAAATGTACCGATTAGGTATGCAAATGTAGAGTCTTAAGTGTGTACTGCGGATCGCTAAACAACACTAGTACTTTGGAATGAGCTGAAAGTAACTTCTTACATACAACTGAGATAAAAGCAATTAGGTGAAATAATTGTGTAAGCAGCCTCTATCAATCAAGTTGTATAAATCTAAGTACCTGGAGGACCGAACTTTGCTCGGTTTTTTTTGGTAAATCGTGTATTTTGGAAATAAAAAAAATTAAAAATAAAGAAAGCAATGATCTGGTATAGAAAAAATGTGAAAAAAAGTAAGTTTGTAATTGATCGTGTCACTAACCGCGGCCTTCTGTTTCGGGGCCGCTCGATTACCAACCGATCTATTATAACATTTTTTTTTCGGCGAAATTTACCGTCTTATTCGAATGATATTTTTCATTCTCTGAAAACAGGGATAAAAAGACATTTTCTAAAATGAAAAGTTTCTTAATGTGTGTTGATAAAAATAATTTTCTAGAAAAATAAAGAGATCATAGCTGTAGCGCAAAGCGAATTGAGTTATTTCAAAATCGATTTAATTACGTACATCGCTTCGTACAACGTGTCGGAATTTTTTCTATCGCGGTTAGGTGTAATTAAAGGAAATTAATTTGATTAAAAAAAAAGAATTTTAGGCAAAAAGCGACCCATACCTTCCAAAGTTAGATACGAAAACCGCTATAATTAGCCGTTACACGTATGTTACACGATGTCAGAATGCGTGAAATAGAAGTCAGAAAGTAGACATTACGAAGCATTTGCCTAATTCAATTGGCAATAGGTGAGTTCCCACAGGTCGAATGCCACCCTCACTCATTACGCGCCCTGAATTTTCCCAACGATTAACGTGCAGGGCCCGCAGTCCTATAATTACAGGTGTGATCACGACACGCGGACCACGCGCAATCAAATCAGCCGCGGACAGTTCTGCCATTGTCGCATTTGAGTTTTTATTTTTAATATACTTCGTAAGTAGAATAGACGCGTAGACGACTTTTACTGTTTACCATAAACATATCGAGGCAATAGAGTGTTAATGAAACAACTCATAACTCTAGATTTGCTGTCGTAAATATATTCTTCGTAACTATATTCGTCTATGTGATTATCGCTTTGTGATTACCCATTTTTCTTTTAGGCTTATTCGATTATAATGGCTATGGGGCGAATCTGGTTACGTGCAGTTTTGGTGAAGGGATGATTATGCTTGTGTTTTAGCTATCATCCATACCACTTTACGAAGATGGCAGGCTTTATAGTAAATCAGTTGAGGTAGAATTAATTTTAAACAATGAAATTGGAATTTTTATCTAATGGTATCAATTGTAAGAAGAAACTAATTGACAAATATTTTAAAAGATCAGTGAAAATCTGACATGAAATAATTTAATTCTGTCTACAACGTCCGAACCTATGTAATTTAAAATTTTGGCGTGAAAGGAACTAAAGAAGTAAAGATAGTTCATGAAGCAGCTGCGATATTCTCGAATCCAATGGCAGCTGTCAACCTAAAATGGATAATTTTCGAAATTACTCTGTTATTTTTATAATTTGTTAATTCGTAATTGCTCTTTCATTATTAAATATAAAGTAAGAAACTGCTGTCATATTCTTTACCATTGTAATAATAGCAATTCTATTGTGCTTAAGCTGTAAAGATTTTATTCAGATCGCAAAATAGGTGAAATAAATTTGTAAGCGGGTATTAAAATGTAAGTACTATTATTATTAACTGATGTTAATTTATCAAAGGTAATGAACAAGCCTCTATTTTAGGTTTATTTTATGAGACTGTATTGTTATATTTTTACAATCAAATATTTGATTAGTGCCATTGATATTCATGATTTAAATAGTGAATAGTCATAAAAAAGAAACCAAAAAAGCTTTGCACCACAAAGTAAAAAAAACAGCCTATATATGTCATACTACTGGCCGAAGGTCTCTTCCATAAGGATGGTGATTACGTTTACCACGCGTTTTCACTGCGGATTAGAGGACTTCATTTTTATTATTTGTGTTATTTTTTTGATTATTGTTATTATAATTTGCAGGTTTCGTCACGTTATTTTCCTTCACCGCCGAGCACGTAAAAGGTCATCACAGAAAACTATCAATTTCAGTGGTGCCGGCACCGGGATTTGAATTCAGGTTGCTCGTGTATTTTGAATAAAAAGCGAGCGAGTCAGTGATAGCTCTGTGCCCCTTTTTTGCCCAACAATATAACTGTTATTCTAACTCATTAACCTGATTCGAGCTGGCCTAATTGAAAAACTTTTCCATCGATACCGTCACCAAACAGCCGAAAATTGCGCTCTTACTGACATTCAGTACGCTCACAGATTCATATCAGCTTTAATCCATCGGTTATTACTATTGGAACTTTTAATAATGAGTCCGACGTGAAGTTCGTATAATTGCGGTGCGTTCCCGTCGTAATAACACCGAACGGTAATTTGGAAACTTACAAAGTGATTACAATGTAATGTCCATTTTAACGTACATTTTGTTCTGACCTGTACCTGTTGGGTGGGGACTCCGTAGTGGGTGGTAGTCGCAATAAATTTCAAACGGATATGGTTACTTATTATACACGTATTAATGCAGATGTAGTAATAACGAAAAATGATCTATTATGCACTCGTGAATCGTGAAATCGGCAATTGGAGAAATAAAACAAAGAGCGCACCGGTTAACCCAACCACCGCACTCGAAAGCTCCGACAGGGTTTTAACTTTGCCTAAAGAGCAACACTTTCCCAGCCGTGTGTCGAGTGCCCTTCAAAACGCTACTTTCTGCGTTTAGACAAATGAACAGCGCTGCACCCTCGGCGGCACATGCCATGCGTCTTTGATCCAGAAACAAACTAAAAGTGAATTGTTGTAAGTAATGAAACTAATATACTTATCGCGTTTTATTTTTATTGTCTCGGAAAGTTCCCATGTTTTTATAACAGTTATTATAACAGATATAATAACACTATCCATAACAGCTATTTCTCGACAGTAAAATGTTTAAAATTGACTAATAAAAATATGAGAATAAAAAAAAAAAGAATTTATAATTTACAGATACAATTTTAATACATTTGCATACAAATTTGTTATTCGTATGTGGTAATATTGAACGTTGTTATTATTCGAGGTGTGTATATTGAATTTGTATAATAAATATAATATATCGCCAATGAACAAAAGGGAAGCGATGTTTTTCATATACAAGAAAGAAAAACAAGATTGGCTGATTCTTTCAGACTTTTTAAGATTGAATTGGTTATCGTTAAGATGGTTGTTCATTTAAAAGTAAATATAATTCACAAGGCTCATCTAGACGTAAACTGAGTTCGTGGTCCGGACAATAAAACTCCCGCGGCACAATGGCGGAACTCGTAGGACACAATAAATCAATTGGAGTGGGTGGTTGACTTTTCACTCAAATGTGTGGTTAATTGTAACCGAAAATGACTGTTGATCGCGCCACACTTAATTTGAGTGGTGCTTTGGCGTATTTGTAGGGGTTACATTTTGTAGCGACGGGGTGGAAAGTAAGTAATGGTTCTGTTAGTTTTGTGATTATTTTGTATTTATTTTTACTCTGTACTTTCAACGGTAATGTACTTTAATCGTTTTACCGTTTGTTGTTGTATCGGAGTTAGTAGTTCTGGAACTACATACTAAATATCGTTAAAGTAACTGGTAGTAAAAAGTTATATGAGTAACTAAAACTTGATTAAATAATTTTGTTAGTTGTGTACAGGCGATTCGGTAACCGAATTGCAACTCGCTGTTATCCGAAGTGATATTATGTTTTGATATAGGTTGTCTTACAAATATGAAATTCAAAGATTTAATAACATTCAGCCGTTCTAAATTCCTAAATTGATTAAATTGGCAAGATTTTTTAGATTGGCAAGATTGGCAAGACTTGCACAATAACTGAATTTTTAATTTGAACTTAAACACTTCCAAAGCTAAACCTTTTGTTTATATTTTCACCAGTTGGTCGCCCTTTTTATTAATTATTTTCATTAATTTTTGATAACCTATCTTCATTGGATTTTGCTATATTCGACTTATTAATTTTTGATGTACCGATATTTTTTAAATCAATTACGCAATTAAGGGTTATATTGATATAAAATAATGACATCCTCTCCTCATTCACTCTATGTCACTAAAATAACATCTTTTATTTTATTTATTTACTATGCACACCTATATTTGACTCCTAGAAATCTTGAAAATATTCTCCAAATTCAAATCTCAAGGTACCGACACTAGTAATCCTAGTTACTTTTTGTCTTTGATATTATTACTAATAATTTTTATTTAATTTGAGTTTTAAAGGAAAAAATAAATAATTGCTCATTATAGTCATGAAGTACCTACAAAGGTAACCAACATACAGCTTAGAAGATAAGTAAGCTGAAGTAGGTAGGGAAGAAACGTTCTTGAGTGGCAGCCTCGTTCTAGCCATCACAGTGTAGGACGATCCCGATCCCCCATTACATAGAGTGAACTGTGCGGCAAGTCGATAGATGTAGGTGGCTCAGGATCGTGCTTCGTGGCAGTCTATGGGGGAGGCCTATGTTCAGCAGTGGACTCAAAGAGGCTGAAATTATGAAAGTCATGGATGTCTTCTTTCTTGTTTCTTCTCCTGCCTTTGTCCCACACGGAGTGGGGTCAGAACAACACCTCTTCTACTTTCTCAAGCGGTAATAGTTCGGTCCCAATCCCATTTTCTTACCCAAATATTAACACTAGAGTTCCCATGGAGAGCATGACGCCATGAAGGTAGTCTTGGTCATAAAACTAACCAAATAATTGTATTCTTATATTTTTATATTTATAATTGTCACTATTAATTTGTACCAGTGGACTCCGAGTGGTTGAAATTCGACCATAATTAATTAAATTATAAGTTTGAACAATATTAATCTATGCTCAAATACAATTACACAATAAAAAAGAGTATGCGTGTGTGTAACGTTTTCAATATTGATTTAATGAATTTTTATGCATAATTAAATAAATATTATATATTAGCACTCCTCTATATAAACTATAATATAAGTGTGAGAAATTTCATACTCCTCCGCAATTTTATTAAAAACGGATACAAAGATTTATTTTATTATTTTTTCTTTAATTTTATACCAACTTTTTTAACTCTGCACCACCTGATAGGTTGACTGGTGGAGAATGCCTCAGCCATTATTGGATGGAATATACGCAAGATTTGTGTAAAAGTTAAATAAATAACTAAAACGACATATTTAATTACAATAAATGATGATAATAGGAATAATTATGAATACACTTTTTCGAGTGCCAAGAATCTCGGTCTAGCAATATGGTGCTGTGCCGGTGCAATTAGCAGAGGACCCCTCGCAGGCCCTGTATTAAGTCACTAGTGAGTGGCAGACATATCTGCTGATTGAGAAGCAGATATGCCTGCCTGTCACTAGTTGTCACTCACAGGGCTCTTGAGGAGTGTTCACTATCAGGGTAGAAGGTTGCGTGCGTAAGGTATCTGTGCCCTGGTCTCCTGTGGATATCCCGGGCGGCAGTTGTTTTCTTGAGTCTCTTCGCATCCTCGCAATCAACGCGAACAACGTCCTCCCAATATGCGAGGATAGCACGCTTCAACGTCGCTTCCTACCAGCAGCAGCAACCGAGCAACGACCGAGAATCATAGCATACTCAACAACGATATTCATTACGTCACCAATATTAACAACTAACACTGAAATGGGTGTATTGAGGATTTTTTAGAATATGTCATTCTAGACCTTCGAAGTATGGTGTTTTGTCCCTTCACATGGTTTATCTCGATCCTATCTAAAGCACAAATTCGGTCGCGTATAGTGTTGTTGTCATATTAGGTCAGACAGAACACGCGGAGAAACTCATTGGTGACTTTGATTTAGTTAGAATCACACAAAATAATCTCAGACACCGTCGCTGGGACTACTCAATAGTAATGAAGTAAAATGAGTACTCCCTCCCCATGCTATTATTGGACAACTAGAGGCTGACTCTATTCTTTGTTGTCGAGATTCAACTCCCTCGAACTAATTTTTAGAACCTTTGTTCGAATTTAATTTTTCGTAAAGCAAAAAAATGAACCATTTTACCAGCACCCGTTTTTCCATCGTTATATAACGTCAACGTCTTCATTTCGGGAGTAAAATCGCTTTAAGTTTTTTATCATTTATGATTGAACTCCACTTACCAGGTGGGATTGCGGTCTAGACTTGATCTGTGGGGCACACAAATACTTGTCCCCTGTGGGAATCGAACCCAAGACCCCGATGTCGAAGCCAATAACTTAGTAACTGCGCCACCGAATCAGTTTATAGGTTTTAATTATAATTTCTTTTTCTCTACCAATTTTTCTGCAATCCTCGTCATAAAAATGTTTAATATAGTAATGAACATGGATTTTAATTTTAAACAACTCTTATAACGGGGAATAAAACATAAAATAGAATGAGTTTAAATATATTTAAGAGATTTAGATAGAATGGCTATTCGATATTTATGATTTCAAAACATGATTAATGTTTAATTTAGTTCTTCTGGCCAGTAAGCATCTATCATCTTCTTGATACGTTCGTCAAGATCTGTTCCATTCGGAGGCTGCTTACCCAACAGGAAGACGAACTTTTCATGGCAATCCATCATTGCCAAGTATTGGCCTTCGACAAGTTTCAAGCGCATGGGGTAGCGATGGAATCCGGCTAAATCCAATTTCGCTAAAAATGTTGTATAAAAGTAATGATGAGATAAGATTACATTTTTTTATCCACATAGTTTTACATAGTATATTCAAATATTTTCAATAATTATCCAAAAATTATAGATTAAACAATAAAGTAAAAATAACACATAAAGATAAATGAATACATAAAAGATATCGTTTAACCTAAATAAAGGATCCAAAAAAGTTTTTTTTTAAAAGGTACGTTGACATACTACCAAGTATATCAACGTACCTAGGTGGTTAACGCTTCTTTAAGAAATTCTGCCGTTAACCCAACTTGAAACTTAATAAAAATGTCCCTCTAATGATACAATGACATTTATTCAATCGCTAGGCAAGAGCCCGTGACTTCTTAATGCTAAATAACAATTACACTTCATAAGTCAATGTCTGTACAAAAATAAAAACAGTTGAACAGATTATGTAAATTAAAGGTGAATGAAATACGTTTCTTGCAATGCATTTTAAAATAAAAAAGTAATAAAAAAGACAACGACTAATGGCCTCGTCTAACTCCACTTTTCATTAAGCTTATTGGACATTATAGGTGGTGACCAAGTGTCGGTCTAAGTGATTAAGTCAGAATTATATATTGAATATAAGTTTTCAAAAACGCTCATTGGCGGAGGCAGGAATTCCTCTGATTGAAACAACGGATAAAATTAATGGTTTGTTTTTAAAATTTTGCGAAATCAAATGGCTTAGAAAATTCGAAAATTTAAACAGTGGATATAAATTATATATGTATTATTTTTGCGAGTTTCATTAGGCGACTTTGAGTCCATTTTGCAGGCAATGATCAGATAATGGAGTGGATGGAATCGTGTTATTGGTTGATATAACAGTGGGAACAAATGAAAAGTTTCAAGTTTCAAAATGACCGTTTCACAATTTAATGGACCGATAGCGTACATGAGTTGGTGGTGAAATCAGGGCGCGGTATCTCATTGATTTATTCGGTGAATAATTTAAAAGTACATAATGTGGGTAAATTGGTATCGTGCTAAGTGCTGTCGTCTATCTCTAGAAGTAACGTTATGTGCATATGGTCAGGTATCAATCAATGATCACCGTTTTCTGAAGTAACCACTCGATGATCGCCCGCTTGTGGTTTTATAATACACATTTGCTTTATCTATCGTGCAGAATAATATGATACCTGATTAGTTCTGTTCAGCCAAAAGTCTGAAGTCAATTTAATGAATTTTCGATGAAAGTAGTGAGTACATTTACATAACTAGCATTTTATTTAATAAATATGAAGCTCGGTCGTGTAATAGAAAGTCGGTCTATTTTGAAATTGTTCTTTAGAAATCTCACTTGTTAGTGTTAACATATTACATTTACAAAATCAATTTGTATGCAAGAAACGACTTATACAAACCTGTGTTAAAACAATAGTCAATTAATTGGAAAAAGTAGCATAATCATTCTTAATGGACGATGGGAATAAAATGCATGATTTGAGTGGGCACAAGAGAAATATTACATCATCATAATTATTATATCATGGCTGTATGTCGTTGCTTTAGTATTCATTATCTATAATTATCTCAACACAAAGAGTGGTTATAGTGAGTTAGTTCTGGTGAGTTAGGTCTGATAAGCAAAATATTATTTGGGTCATTTAACTAGTTCATACTAACCAGTTTAAAAAAATACATACCTGTGGGGGCAGGCATCTGAAGGGTTCTGTAAGAACCGTCGACTTCCAGTTTTTCCAGATAGTAGTCTCGTGTTCTATTGGATTTCACGGTTGAACAAGGTACCTGCATTTTCAATTCGAGGTTCTCCCATTTCAGGTTCTCGATATACTTGCCAATACGCTCTTCTAAGTTTTTTCTCTCCTATTGGAACACGGAACCATATACACAATTGATCGATAAATTAGGATATCCAGTCGTTGCTGTTATGAGAAAAGTAAACTTTATATTTTACAAATTAAACAACGATTTAATATGTTCTTCAATACGAGTACCGTGCAGTTGAAGAAATACCTAATTTTATTTTATTATTTTTAAAGTTAAATAAGAAAACATGGTGGAGCCGCGTAACAGTCTTTGCTGATGCACGGATGGCCAGATCCATCCGGGTAAGTACCACGAGTCACAGAAGACCGGCGTGGAAATGGAAGAGTTTTCTTGTTCAGAGTATACTTTTGCGTTTCATCTGATGAGTGAGGTAGCCGGAACCCACTTTATGAAAAGATGGCATCGTACCTGCAACCCTATGGGTGTTGCAAATGACAATGGGTGGCGGTTATCACTTAACATCAGGTGAACCGCCAGCTCGTTAGCCACCTCAATGTAAAGAAATCGCTGTTTTAATAATAAGATTTAAAGCCATTTTTTATTCTTAAAAAGGGGCTTAAAAACGTTCCCTTTGTAAATATCCCATTAATATTAAAAACCTTTGCAGTAGGTTATGTGTAATAATCATTATAATCAGCATTAACATTATTTTATTTTGTATTCAATCAAGTGGATTTGAGGCAAGAGCAAGGTATGAAATACAAGTCCATTTTTAACCGACTTCATTAACGGAGTAGGTTCTCAATTCGACTTTATGTTTTTTTTTTAGAACTTTCAGACTGATTTTGATGATTCTTTTTTTATTTGAAAGCTGGTTTATATGTGGACCACATGGGAAGCACCGTGTAAATTTCATTGGTTTTGGATTTCGGGCTCCGGATATATATGCTTAGGGAACTTCTGAAAATCAATGATAAAATGAATACATAGCGAGATATTTGAAGTCGGTTTTGTTTTTCGTTAATAAAAAAAATACAGACGAATTGAGAACCTCCTCCTTATTGAAGACGCGTATAAAAGGACAAATAAACGCAGTTTTATCATCCATTCCATTATTAAAAATTGATTTAAAACAATTCAGAAGGATATAGGACTATCACAATTATAACATAATTACCTCTTCACCAACTTTTGTAAATTCGACACAATGGGACTCGCCTGAACCGTTAGACTTCTCAGTTTTGAAATGCAACAAATGCCAGATGCCGATAGCTTGGTCGTCTTTGAACGTGACGTTCTTAGAGAATTCTTGGCAGTTGGGTTGTTTGTCGTTAGATTTGGCCTTTCCTAACTGCAAGTAGGCGACAGCTAGAAAAAAAAATCCTTCATATATAATTTGAAACTCCTCGTACTACATCACATGCAGATGCATTGTAATGTAATACGAGGAGTTTCAAATTCAAAATATCTTTATTCAAATAGAAGCTTGCGTGTTCTTATGAAACGTAGAATTTTATATAAAAATTAATATATAAGTTCGTAAGGTACCACTGAAATTTTAATTGACCATTTTCCTGCTGCCGATAACTCTGTGCATACACTGAGCTTTATACAAAATGCGGCCGATTGATGAAATCGTTTAGTAACAAAATGAATCGACTGTTTGTAATTTGAGTTGGAAATGACAAAAACTATATTACCCAAAATGAACAGCCGTAGAATAGGAGTCATTTTGAAGTCACAGTCACGCTACGCGAACTGAATGGCTTGATTAGGTGTATCAAAAGGATAACAGCATTAACAGCTCAAATTGTGAGCACTTAACCCTTGGACACGGCAATTTTATTTAGAGAAACGTATATTTTTTATTACTACACCGATTTGTTGGAAGCGAGGTGTTCTGTTGGAGTCGAAAAACTCGATCCGCCATTAACGCGTCTAAAAGAAGCAAAAAGGATATTGAAAATTGAAGAGCTTTGAAGGTTGTTTGATGATTGCCGTGTTACCTAAATGGCGTATGGTCATTCGAGGTAATTTGAATATTGAAAGGGCAGGGCTTATGCCTTTAATCGGCTAGGAGAAGGGAAGGAGGCAGGGAAAAGATATCGAAAGGGTGGGGGGACGGTTGGATAATGTAGTATATTTTTACTTTGGGTATAGTAAAAGCCTCTACCAGATTAGTCTCGTAGTAACTCCTGCCTTACTTTTTTTGATTCAATGTAAAGCTTCGGACCAAATCCTAAACTTTTAGAACTCAATTTTCCTTTGAAAGTCTTAAATAAAACTATGAATATAAAACAACTAAGCGAATGATAAATAAAACTATTATTAAAAGGTTCGAAAATGTTGATTTGTTATTATAGTCAGCATGGATAGTTTGTACATAATACGTGACAAGTCATTTTCTCACATTATAACGTTTCAACAAGAATTTAGAAACGACATCAAACGACGTCAATTAATTTTGTCTTTTGAACAATAAGTGTTCGAAAAATGGTTTGTGTTAATCCGTAAATTGGTAATAAATTTCGTATTTTATGTCTTATAGAGAATGAATAAAAATTCGGGTCTCCATATTATTTTTGCGATCCTCGTGCTAAAATGTGTAGGAGGATGATTCCGTGTCGTAAACAGAATAAACTGTCGCATCCTGTCCAATGATCTACAGAGAATTGTTGCTGCCTTTGCTAATAACTAGTCAATGGCGTATACGTCATTAGACAGAAGATTTACGAATACTTGCGATTTACAGAAAGTAGTGCTGTATATAATTATAATAGTAATAGTATTAACAATAATTTTATAACACACAATGATATTTACCAAAACGATTGTGGGTTTTCAAATGAAGATCATGGAAGGAACTTTCAACAAGCACCTTGTTTGAACACAAGTTTGTTTTTTACACCTGCGATTCATAAGACATAAGTCTATATGATAAATACATTTTGATAAACTTTTGAATTTATGGTGATAAGGCTAGAAATCAGTTATAAAGTTAAACAACATATTTATCAGTGTTTGATGGCTCTACATTATAGTCGTAGGTACATAAGCGTTTCATTAAGAGTATAATCGTTATGACGACGTGTATATATATTATTGCGTAGGTATAAAATAATATTTAACCAATTTAAATAAATTTATTCCTTACGATTGGCCTTCGTTATTAGAAATGCTTCGATGCACACATGCCAATGGGGGATCTAAATGACGAACAAAATGACAACGTTCAGACCTTAAGACGCCTTGTAAGTATCATGTTACGGCTAACCACAGACGATTTTAGTGACGTCCTGTGCGGTTATTTAGTACTGGACGCGTGGCCTTTGTTCTTGAGTTGAGTTTGCAAATTGTCGTGTGGAATTGAAAGTCGCCTTTTCTGTGATTCGGATAAAGATGAGAATCGAGTAAAATCCGGTTGGCGTGGGGTTGTGGTTATGACTGCGCACGCGCTCCTTGTATTAACAGCCCGTGATAGCGATCCTTTGTTGTTGGTCACAACTTGGCGACACCTGTCGTTTGTTCAGTTTAAAACCATTATTTTCGCACAATGTCTTACGCCGCCGATATCGTGTTGCGAATGCGAGCAGGCTTCAACATCTAAGAATGAAATTGTATTTACATAGGCGAAGCGGTTTAATTTTTAGCCCATACTCGAAACATGGTTTTAAAATACAGCAAGCACGTTTCGGTTTCTTTGCTAAGGACTCGATATCGTGTGATAGTTGTTATAAACGTTTATTTTGTAGACGTTTAAGGGCTATAGGCTAATTTCCCGTGATAGGTAATTTGTAGTTTCCTCGATTTACGAAAAAATAGATAAAATTCAAGATAACATCACATACTTTTAGATAAAATTACATTTATCTAAGGGGTACTTCGGTCAGGGCCGGGGCGGCATCGGAGGCAGCTGAAGTAAGTAAATGGCGCAAATATGAGTCTTTATGTTTAGATTATGTATTAGTGCCATTTGCTGTTGAAACTTTAGGTCCGTGGGGTCCCCGCACATCAAAACTTTTTAAAGTTTATGTCCTAGGCTTAACGCCGCAGCTGGTGACAAGAGAGCTGGTTCTTTTCTCGCTCAAAGGTTAAGCATAACTATTCAGCGAGGAAATGCAGCTAGCGTTCTTGGCATCATGCCGCGTGGTTTAGGTTTATTAAATAATTTGTAATTTTAGATAGATTTAATATTGTAAATATTAGATCATTTAATTAAATATTATTTTCGTATATAAAGCTACATTTGGTCAGCGAAGGCACAATTCCAACCTGATTCAAAATTTTTTTGGTCAAACAGGCCTCTTGAGGCACGTGTCATTGAACATTCTTGTCATTGAATACCAAAGCATCTTTTCATTAAAGTAATTTTGCGCAGTCGATTCCCCAAATAGTTTGGTTTTTGTTTTTTACATTGTAAAACATTGATTTCTTAACCAGAAATTATTCTAATAAAAAACCGACATATTACTTTTCTACTAACGGAAAGGTAATCAAATACTTATAATTTCTTAATTGAACAAATTAAATTTCATCATTAATCAAGTCTTAAAGAGTTATTTAGGTATAGCAGTTTAAATGTTAGGCCATAAAGCTTTGTCAGTTACGAAATCTCGGGGTAATTGAATTGCGCGTCGTAGAAACGAAACTCGGCGATTCGTCTCCGGCGAAATTCCTTTGCATTAGTGTCACCGGCGGCCAATTTATTTATAGTACACGTAACGGACATTCATCAGGCATTTACGTAGGTATTACTTGTGTTTTATGCGGCGCTGCTATCGGTGGGAGATTAGAGCCGGCTATATCTCAGCACGATGCACGCCCACCGTCGGTGGCCCTACACGGGCTGCTATTCTCGAAGCCGGCTCCGGCTTATTACGGCCGGGCTTGCAGCTCTCATGTATCTCGTATCGGTCGTATGTAATTTTATTACGCGTCCCGTTTCCGCGATAACGATGCTCAAGTTAGAGGCTAGATCCAAGTTGCGTTCGCAACGTGAAATCTCACCGCAAATATTATATGAATGTTTACGTGAATTTATATTGATTTGTTTTCGCCCATCGCTCCGTTCGGTTCCTTCCGTCACGACTAAATTAATGCGAAGGAAGAATAAATGGTAATCGCATCACAAAATTCCATAAGAGATTATCTTTTTATTTTTCTTATAAATAAATGTTTGTATGTTTGTCTTTTCAAACTTTTTCTTTACGTGCAATACAACGTAGCATAATACTAGTATGAATAATAATTATGTTTGTGCATTTTTTGAAACTGATTGCGATGAAACTTTTGTGAGTTTTTCTGGGTGGCGTACCTCTATGACCTTTTCTCAATTAATATTTCATTTGAATTAAAATATATTGGTTTTGGCTAAATACCCCTTTATTTTCACGACTAAATTAGTGCGAATGTGATCGAATCACAACAGCATTTATGAGTGTAATACTATAAAATATATAGTAATGTTGATATGTAGCGTGTACGATATGAGTTATGAGGTTTTATATGCTTGTTTTGTCTTCAGCTGTGTGTACCACTGAAAGTGTACGTTTATGATTGAAGGGAAATAGTGAAATAATAAAAATGCACTTCAACTGTCTCTACATTAAAAAAAGAAATTAACTTGATTGTTAAAGTGTTCCCTTGAGTGTTAATTGCGCGAATTGTGTTTTCGAATCGAGTGTGCAGGTGCATTAAGCTTTTTGTGAGTGCGCGATGATGAAAAATAAAAAAAAAATGAACGAAGACGAACGATTTCACTCGTAATTTCCATTGTTGTTGATTGTCTATCGCCACCTGCTGGATTAGCGAAACCATATTTTATGGGCTGTCATTAGCGGAGTCCTCGGGGTTCAGTGTTGCTAGCGCGATCGTCTTTTGTTGCGGACGTCCCGGCGCGGTTTTAATTACCGAAGCCGAGATACATTAACGTAATCAAAGCTCGATACATCATACTCGCGCTATCGCCCCGCCTCGGCTTGATTAATAATTCTAATGAGCGGCGGTGCCAAACGAGTTAATTAAGCTCTTTTTTCCACCGGTCCGTGCCACTGCGACCGGTAAACGGGTGCATCAATCACCGCTTTGTGCCCGCCGCCGGATTTCTTAATGATCGAAACGGGCGCGTCTGACTGTTGTCCGAGCCTGCTGACTCCGTCTACCCTGTGCCTGTTCCTTTATAGCTGCTGGGATGTAAGCCGTGGTTAAGTTTTAAAGACAGTATGTGCCAAATGAGACGCCGTTGCCAACATTAAAGAAGTAGCCCGTTTATCTCACTCAACGGAGGAAATTAAAAAGTATGAACGCTTCTTTTCTGTGGGTTCTTGGTACTTCCGCGAATAGGCCAGCCCATTCATGAATCGTTAAAAGCTGCTGGGCGGCTGCGAGTGCGAAAATCATTGTCTGTTACTGTTTTCAGCTCAGCGACAAGTCACCGTACCGCCTTTCCTAATACATATAATATAGACTAAACAGTTTTTCTGTGTGGAATCGAGAACTCTGATGATGATGTTTGCAGGTCGAGACCATTCTACAGGTACCAACAATTCACGACTTATTAAGTTAAGTGAACCCAGCCTTTTGTTTTCCGCGCGGATATAAATAAAATATATCTTTCAAGAAATTTTTTGTTGTCTTTGTGCGACATAACTTTGGTTATAAGAACGGCAACGGGCGGTTTAAATTTTTTTTAACATTTTAACCGTAATTTTTTTACCAGTAGTAAATCAAAAATAAGTTTTGTATACACTTTTTCAAAATTTATGTGCCATGTTACATTGGAAACAAATTTAATTAACTAATATTGAGAATCGTAAAATTTTGACCAGAGTTCTTTCTCGATCTTTCTTTAATTTATGGTCGAATTTTTCTAACGTCAAACCATAAATTATATACATATTCAGAGGACAAATGGCCAAACATTAGTGTGGATCAAAACAGTTTAATCTGTAAAACTAGTGGGAACTGCTCCATGTCAAACATTATCAATCACCGGCAGCGCTTGCCGCGGGCGGAATTGCTTTAATTTGATAAAACGCAATTAGCTACCAAAAAGAAATCTAATCTGTTGAGGCGGCTCAAGTTTTTTGGCAGCTCTTTTTGGGATACGTTCCACTTTGACGGTTAAAATGATGAAGCTTGTGTTGGCAACGAAATGAAGGAGAAGGAAATTTTGGAAGAAAAGAAGCAAATCATTTTGAAAAAGACTGTAGTAAGAGGTGATGTTTGCTACGCTATACATTCTGGTTTTGTTTTAAAATAGTCCTGTTGTGTATACATGCAAATAGTCAATTTAACGATGATATAGTAACTATGTTACAATTAATTCGTATGTGAGGGTTATTAGTTAAACATAATGCGATATTTAATTGATTAAATACTTCACATCTTCATAATTTTAAAAGGGACGTAATATTCTTGCGAGTCATTCCAGTGGCAGTATCAAGTGGAACGCTGCGGGGTTCGCTATCTAATTCACCGCGCTACCAACAGGTGGCAGCAGCGCGGCTTTTCAAATCTGACAGACGCCATTGCCTTTACGTCAGAAAGCCGCGAATAAAATTAATGATGTTCGCGCGTTAATGACGTCTCACGACGCCGCTCCATTGTGCTCGTAATACAACAATTATTGAGATCATTTATTAAGTTTATTGATCTTTTAAGTTAATCTTTTATTTCGTAATTTAGCTCCGTACGAGCGCGCGAAGTCATGAAAAAATATCTCATATGCGGAGGCATTTTTTGGACTATTTTTGTCATTATACGGCGTGATGTGAGCGGGGCTTTGAATGTTGAGGCAATTACTGCTCCGCATGTGGTTTTATTATGTACGACGGTTCCATTCCATCTAGCGGTGTGGCTCCAAAACGTCGGTAAAAACATTACTAAAACTTTTCAAGATGGAAGTTTTTGGGCTTCCGTTGCTAAATTGACGTCGATATTAAGAGGCATTGTTACAATTTAGGTAGGTATGTTATTTTTTTGGAAGCCATAAGAAGATTAAGAAAACGGGCAGGCCGCCTCGCTTTGTGTTTCAACCTAATTTTGTGGAACTTCAAGAAGATTTTGCGGTTTGCCGTGTAACGTGAAGCCTTTAAAGTGTCGTTTGAGGATGTTTGAATAAATGTTAAATACGGGAAGTAGGAGTTTATGAGCATATCATAGTTAATTAAAAGTTTAGTTAAGTAATAGTTTAATAGCAGTTACACACTTTAACTCTTTTGACGTGGTGCATTGCTTAATATACTGTCAGAGAAATATCTTGTTGTCATCTACTTTTAGACATTATTCCTAATTACATAATATATAGATTTAGCGGGCCATATCATAGTAATAAGTGTGAGTCGAACTTGCGCACGAATGCTTCCGTACCCTTATATCATGCTGTATGTGATATGGCCTCACTTAAATATTTTTTATTCTGTTTTTTAGTATTTGTTGTTATAGCGGCAACAGAAATACATCATCTGTGCTTAATATTTATAATTCATAATTATTCTTTATAATACATAATTTCAACAGTCTAATTATCACGGTTCGTGAGATACAGCCTGGTGAGAGACGGACGGATAGACAGACAGACAGACAGCAAAGTTTTAGTAATAAGGTCCTGTTTTACCCTTTGGGTACGGAACCCTAAAAATAAAGAAATTATTATTTTTCCTTACGATATTGAAGATTTCAGTTGGGACATTTGATGCGATTATTTTCGCGGGTGTTAAACACAATAGTTATTTTCCAATTATCAAGTTTTTCATGAGCCGTTATTAAACTGTGGTTATTCAATCTGGCCTCCTGATTCAAACCTGATTTCATTACCGAGGAGTTCAATTCAACTCTAAATATATTCTGAAATTACACGTGACATGTGCAGTTGGCTAGACGATGGCAGAGGCCGCAGGCATACTAAGTATACAAAGTATATAACCAGCACATTGTATTATAACACGGTTACAACGCAGGAAACAATCCTCGGGATCAGGCAACAATCGAGCGTTAGGATTATCGGGCGCGATATAATAGACTGAACGAGGGCCTTTCAATAACGTCGGAGCATTATAATTTCAGCCGCGGCCCCGTGCACTTACGTATACGTCCCCCGCGACCGGGAAGGGGCAATTAGGCGCAATCGTGTCGGAATTATTGTAATAACCAAAAAGAATCGATGCTCTAACGACGGCCGATCGGCGGCCCGCCATTGGTGCACGACTCGCCAATGCGCGCGCGCACGCTCTGCGCGTTAGGCGATCCGCGGACGATAAGCTAATTATAGCTTGGCCCAGCTCGACCACCGCTCTGCTCTATTTTTCAGATGCTTAGCTCTTGACCAGATCAGGCCGTGCCGCAACCGTCAGCGGCGAGTTATTAAACGTCGACTTGTATTTGTAACTGGGACGCGGCGGTCGTCCGATCGATCGCTTCGAAATTAATAATATCGAGTAATTGTGGGTCAGGACTGATGAAATGTATAGCCAACATTATCATCAAACAATACTTTGTGATTGACGTTAGCTTTTTACTACGGATGCCTTCCTATGTCCTAGGATAAATACGTAGCTAGTCGTGCAAATTTCAATGATTTATATAGAACTTGAAAAACTGTTGCCGAAAGATTTGAACTCATCGATTCCTAGGATATTTATATGTACTGTAGTCACGTAGCCGGTTGCTAGTAAAGGTATCGATTATATTCATTTATTCGTACGTGAGCGTGCTTTATCCATGAACATGATGCGATTACAATAGGCATATATAAAAAAAACATGTGTAGACTGTCATTACATGCAGTGCACATAATGGCTATGTAAATTGTTATTTAAGGTCGGGCAAGGAGGTCGCAATTTGTTACATTCGATGCCTCCTCGATCACTTGGACTGATTACCTATGAGTGTCATTATTTAAAGTCGCAAAAGATAATGTAAATGGACTATTTTCTCTTGTAATGTAAAAATGGAATATTTTATACCGCTCTTCAATTATCCTATCCTTTTGCTTAATACGAATAACATTAAATGCGTGACCATCACCCTACTTTTTTTCGCGGTAAATTAATTTTCTACTTAAAATGTTGCTTGTTATCATTTTAATTTCGAGAGCAAAACAACGCTTTGTTGGGTTACCGCTAGATATAATAAAAAACCATTCGATATCGTCCATAAATATTTAAACTCTTAGTATTCCAATTCTTGAGAATTGGAATACTAAGAGTAAATGTAAAATTCACTCTAAAGTTATCGCCAATTGGTCTTTATAAAATATTAAAATTGCGAAAATTGAAAATGTTAATAGAAATGTATTGTTCATCTCAGTTAATTTAAAAATGTATTTTGTAAAACCTGCAAGATTAACTAGTATTGGAAATAATAGATATTTATATATCGATTGCGATCCAACCTCAATTTGAGGAGCCCTTGGATCGTGTCGTGCAACCTCCCCCCTCAACCCCTATTAGTCGTTTATCCATCTTTCGTTAACAGGTTGTTGTGGATTGCAACGGAGCGGATGGAGTCATCGTGTCGTCGCCGTCCACCAGCTACGATGGTTGTCCTGAGTCCGCGGACGTTCGCAACGCTCGCCCCTTAGGGTTGCAAATGCGTTGTCACCTTTAAATAAAGTGGGCCCCGGCTACCTCACTCACCAGACGAAACGCAGAAGTTGTAATACTTAAACTTTACACCGGTCTTCTGTGAGGTCGTGGTACTTACCCGGATGGACCTGCCATTTCGTGTAACCGTGAACACTGTTGCATGGTCCTATTACAGTTTAATTCAAGTGTAGAAGAAATTGCAAAAGAGATTTTCGCTTTGAGGATTTCTTACTCGCATATACCACTATATTACGGCTACACGGCCTTAACTTGTCACGGCGAGAGCTCATTGTTATATTTTGATGGGTAGATAGCGTAGAGCCCTTTTAGTGGTTAAGACGACAAATTATATACAAGTTCAGAATAATCATTTCTGGAGCCCCCAACGGCGGACATAGGAGGCGCATTACTCGTCCACTCGGCCATTGTTACTTTATCACACATAATATATTATGAAAGTTATTTTTTTCATTGTCTAACGTGCAGTCGTATATTCTAGAAAAGGCGGTTTTATATAAAAACTTTTTATTGAATGAGATTCCTTTAAAATCTTCTAAAGTCTGTTACAATATGAGATCCGAAATATAATGAACATTGCAATTACAAAGTGCACAAGTGCTATGGATTTAAAATCAGTGCGTATAATGTAAATATATCTTTTCTAAGTTAAATAGGATTGGATTTCACTTCCAAGTATTTTTAATATGGAAATTTTTTATTAAAATTTGAAAATCTGTATTTATTTAATTTTAATTCAGATTTGTTTTAAATAAGTATTCTAGTAGTTACTGATACCATTTACTTCATTTTAAATTAACTACACTAAAATTTATCAAACCGCAAAAGTCATTTGGTCCATTTTGTGGCCAACGAAATGTATAATAGAGTACAAGGAAACTGTCCTTAATTCTCACCAAATGGTGCGACTGTTAGCATTTAATAAGTGCTGCTCGATTTCCTGCACCCAGTTGTTACGAAGTTTCACTATAATTTTATGTAATTGTTTGCGGTTCAACCCGCCTTTAAATGCTTAAGCAAAACGAGCATAACCACTTTGTCACAGCGGATCGCAAATAACTGCACAAAGGGCCGGTAATGAGGTTGCCCTGATACATATTATTAAATATGTCCCCCCATATCTGTAATTTCCTTGAGCTTATTACTTGTGCTTCGGGGATGTGATGTCAGGTCTCAGGGTTGTTAAAAAAAGTGTTATCCTGAGGCTATATAGTATTTTCAGTAGTAATGTCGACTCAACAGTTTGTTTACTCGTGAATCATTGTGAAAATTTATGTCATTACTATTGAAAGAAATATATTAGATTAATTTATTTTGTTTTCACGGTTAATAGATATTCATAAATAAACACAGCGTAGTGGTGCAGAATCTGTCTCTGTTCTGATTAGCTAGACTATTGGTTGTACTCTTCTGAAACTTCCTTGAGCTTTAAACAAATAAAATTCGGTAAAATCTGTCAAAAGTTACACTTTTTTACAATTTTTATCTATTATTCAATTAGACGATTTTTCAATAGGTTACCTTATATAATTGAATCTTTATATATATATATATAAATATATCATGTACGTGTGTATGTAACTGAACTCCTCCTAAACGGCTGGACCGATTTTAATGAAATTTTGTGTGTTTTCAGGTCGATTCGAGAATGGTTTAGATTCACAATTCGGTCAACTATAAGTTGTCGGATTTTAGTCGTGTGTACGGGACCACGTCTGTCCGGTCCGATAGTTTATATATAAATATGTTTAATCGATCGCGCCTATTTTGTAATTTATACTCGTACTTCTTTAACTGTGCAGCATAACTGGGCAGCAGGTGTTAGTAAGTTTTTGCTGATCTACCAATCGTCCATAATAGTTCACGCTGGACCAATAAGCCGGCTCGAAGGGGAAGTACCGCGGTCTCTCAGAATGCCGACATGAACCAGAAGTATTCATACTTTTCAAGTATTCTCGTTTCGTCTGGGAAAGATAAACGGAACCCCACACGCTCCATAATTGTCCACGGGTGACAGTTCTAACTTTCCATTTGGTTCAGATGCCGTTACTTTGAAATAAAAGAATGTAAGTTACAAAAGTATTATAATCACTTAGTGACACAATCGTAACATGAAAGTTGCATTATCAATCGAATCGAAGTTGGGAGACAATGAAAAGGTTGTCTACCTTTTTTTTCTGGTGCCAGAAAAGGGTCACATTTTTTAAACGTTGACATTACCTATATAATAACAACTTACATTATAAATGTTAAAAATGCAAATATGTATATTGTATAGCGTGAATGTCTGCATTAACGAGGTGTAGGCATACTTTATAAGTATATAGTAGCACGCACTTAGATATAGCTATGTATCTAATTACTACTAATAATTAAAATTGATAGTTAGAATGTGTTGTTTTATAACGTATACAAAACTAGTTAAAGCTCGCTATTTTGTCCCCGTAAATCTAAAAACGGAATTTAAATGAAAACTCTAATACTATTACAAATAATTATTACTATCTTCATCTTATAACCTTGAAAAATATTATAAAGAAGCATGCACGAAAATTTAAAATAAAGTTCCTAAATTTAACTCCGCTATTTACCTTAAAACATAGATTTCAATTAAATTCTGACATTTATTTTAAATTGCAATAAATTATCGGTACGGATAAAGTTTCACGAACTGTTCACTCTTTTCTTAGCTGAATGAAATGGCGTCTTTGACAACGAAAGGAAGTGTAAACACATTTCCTTTCGTTGTCAAAACATTTTACTATTCAAGTCATTGATGCTCTCTAAAGTCATAATAACTTACATATAAAACACCCTTGGACGAATAAAGTCTAAATAACATTGGTTGGTAACTATGTACTTTAGTGTCAACAAAAGGCATACGCTGAAAGGTTTCCAAAAAACTTCAAGAATCAATTTTTTGCAGAGATCGACAAATGCTATGGTAGGCCCACGCAGACTTCATCCGCCGAAGTACCACAGCTTGTGTGAAGTTTTTTTTTTTGCTTTATGAGCCACTGTTGGCCTTAGGGGCCTTTACAGTTTCGTCGGACTTGAGGTGGCCGTCCGCGTGGGGCGCCTAGCCTGAACCTCGGCGTATTATTATTACGCGTTACGGTGACTAAGCTTAGGACTCCCGAGGGAGCCTCAGCTCGGGCCGTCACGCTATTATTATCATTACCGGTTTGGGAGGCCACCAAGCTCTTAGGGCGCTTTAGCTCGATCGGTAGCTATTATCTGACTAGGAGAATTTCTAGATCTATCATTAGTACCACTTCGGAGAGCGTTGGCGCTGGGAGAAGAAGTGGCGGAAGAAACTCCAGCAACGCCTCTATCATTAACGGGGGAAAACCTGCCAGGTTCGTGGCGGAACGATGGTATGATTTGCCGCACTCGCCGGCGTGCGGTGTGATCTGGTGTGTTTGCCTAATTGGTTTTTCTTGTCGATGACGATTGTCGTCTCATCGTCAGGGAAATCGAGTATATGAACCTCGCAGTAGGGGTATGTAGGTGACGGCACCTACAACTAACGGATTGGGATGCGCGGCGGCGGATTCGAAGTAGCGGCTCGATGCCGACTTCAGGAATTGAGCGATGATTGGCAGCTCTAAACCTACATGTAAGTCGATGTTCCGCATGGAAGCTCATGCAGCTCTGCGCAAAAATCGATTCTGGATGACCAGAAGCCGGTGTATTTGCCACGGGGCAATGTGCGCAAAGACCGAACACGCGTATGTCATAATGGGGCGAACTACTGCCTTATATAAAGTCACCCTATTCCGAAGGGACATTATTGAAGTTTTATTTAACACGCGACCTAGTACGAAGGCCGCCCGGTTCCTGACACGAGTCACTTCCTGGCTGAATTTGAGTTGGGAATCAAGGACGATACCTAAATATTTGACTTTATTTACCCATGGAGCAGAACTATCCATGAGTTTAAAGGGTGGAGTAAAAGTGGAATTATACTACCACTTTTTTAATGTTGTCAACGCATTTGCTACCCGTCGATTCATTCATGTCGATTTCGTCAACGCATTTGCGACCCCCGAAAGATGTCGTAGATGTCTATGGGCGGCGGTAGTCACTTAACATCAGCTGAATCGCCTAATCGTTTTAAATGAAACTACTTTACGGATTTTATCGCGTTTTTTATTTTAATTTAAATTCCCGACGTTTCGAACCCTTTCCAGCGTTCATGGTCACGGGACAGACTAAGTTGTTAGACGTCTTGATGTCATAGTTAACCCCGGCTACCGTCAATTATTTTGTTTATTTTTATTCCGATCCACGCAGAAGGAGCTTATGGTATCTTGAGGTCTGGCAGTGTTGGTGTGCTTGGATTTAATTTTATAAATTATGGGAGCCCAAGCAGATGATAAACTCCAACCATCTTCTCTATTGAAATTAGGATGTTTCTTTATTTCAATAGCCTCGCGGATCATCCTTGGAAGGAATCGGTGTTCTTTTGCGAGGATTTTCGGTTGATAAAATCTAATGTAGTGGTTGGGGCGGTCTAAAATATGATCACAAACTGCAGACTTCTTCAACCGTCGGTGCTTCACGTCAGCTATGTGTTTTTTAATTATGGTTTTAATTGATCGTTTTGTTTGTCCTATGTAAGAGAGCCCACAATCTAGTCTAACAACTTAGTCTGTCCCGTGACCATGAACGCTGGAAAGGGTTCGAAACGTCGGGAATTTAAATTAAAATAAAAAACGCGATAAAATCCGTAAAGTAGTTTCATTTAATATGTATAATATTCGTGTAAAATCAAGAAAACAATACGCCTAATCGTTTGTCAACTTTTATATGTAAAAAAAGAACAGGACTTTATTACCCGAATCGGGCTTCAGTTAAAGTGAGTTATCGTTTTATAAATATTTGGTATATTTTATCAAAACGAACAGTCCGCATAAAATAAACAAATCAACAGTGTATATGTATTTTGAGGTCTACTTATGACAGCAGATCGCCGACGGCGGATCGTGCGCGTGGGCGCTGACACGTTCCTACCATTTGTTCGGATGATGGCCATCGATTATACCATAATTTATTCAATGAACTTGAAATAAATAATGCACTCGGTTTAAGTACCAGAGCGTTACATGATGTATCACTTATATTTATAACGGTTTTAAAATGAAATTAACGAACTGGAAAGCGCTAGTTGTTTAGTAATTATTGTTTGAGTAATGATAATATTTATTTATCTTTGTTTACATCTATTATGAAAGTTTCGATTATTGGTATACCTGTTTCCTAATATACCGTGGGGATTCGTGATGAACATTACTAAAGCTCATTTATATCAAGAGTTACTATTGCTAACGCGCGAATTACTAATATAATTAGTATTTTTTAATTCTGATACTTGTTAATTCTTAAACAGGACTGAATGCTAACCAATGTAACGCTAATTACTTATACAACTAAATTACAGGCATAATCTAATTCCCCTGTTCATTACACGCAATTGGATCGCATAGGTTGTAAGTACTGTTGTCAATTTCAAGGTAAATAGGATGCAACTGTGGGCACTGTCGCAAGAGCAGGCCCGTCAGGGGTAGTAGCACGACCTCATAGATCGGCGTGAAGTGGACGTAATATACTTCAGCGTTTCGTCTGTTGAGTGAGACAGCCGGGGCCTAATTTTCAAAATTTTGTCAACGCATCCAGTAGCGGATTTTTAGTCTTGGCCGCCCTAGGCCCCAGCCCATGTAGTAAGTTCCAGCCGTCCCTTTCTCAGAGACCATCATATATTTTGTTATCATCAGTGATTTATTCTCACGATTGGCCGCCGCTAATATGTGACCGCCCTAGGCCCGGGCCTATTGGGCCTTAGGGCAAATCCGCCACTATACGCATCTACAAACCCAATTCGGTGTAGATGTAACCCAATATGTACATGGGTGCTTGTATTCACTTAAAAAAAGGTGAACCGTAAGTAAGGAGAAAGTGTCAATCTTTGTACACCTTAAAATTGAAGGTACTCATTCTGTGGGGACTGAGATCAACCGATTTTTAACCGTCTTCAAAAAAGGAGGAGGTTCTATGTTCAACTGTATGTATTTTTTGATGTATGTTTATTTATTTGTTTATTAAGGCACACCAACAGCATAACATATACTTACATTTATATATACATATATGTTTACCGATTTCTCCCTCATTTGCCGTTCAATTCTCAAAATTCTTTTTGTTTCATCATGTTTTCTAAACAGATGAATTGAATTGCCTTTTAGATTGCACATAACAAAATGCCTGAATTATAATGATTAAAGTACATAGTTATCAGTATTCAATCACCAAACGAATAAGACTTTTCGTTTTTTTTCAAGCTGTTGTCAACATAATTAATAATTGTCAACATAATAACTTTAGAATATCCTTTCCCCTGTCTTTAAAATACCATTTAGTTTAAAAACATTAAAAGCGCCCCTCAATATCAATTATAACAACAATCATTTAATAACACTGAAAGTACTGATTGATTGTGTCTGACATTTAAAGTTCAGCAGTTTAAATTTGGGCTGGGACCGTACGAAGGCCCGAACAGGCATCTTTGGCTTGCTCACCGATGGGAAATAATTGGCCTATAGAAAAACACAGGAAGTCATTAGTGGCAAAGCGGGCAAGTATTCTATATAACAGTGGGATGTTACCCTTGCGGCCGTCTCTTACACCGTTACGTAATGAATATTTAATTACGAATGCTTCGTTGCCTGAAGGCCGAATACTTGCTACTGAATTTTGTTGATCGATCGGTTATTATAAATATTACCGACGTTATGTTTATTAACATTTCGTATGAATGACCTTTGACGGTCATCTAATGAGAGATGATAGATTACTGTTCTAATCGAATTTAACAATATCTAGCAGGACATTTAGAGTTATTGCAGTATTTGTTCATATTATCTTAGTTACTAATATAATACCAGATAATAATAAATATAATACCAAATAAAATAAAACAAAAAAACGTTAGACCACCGGTATTAAAAACCTAGCCTATATCGCTAATAAAATAATATTATACCGACCCTACCTAGGTAGGATACGGGCAGGAGGATAATGATATAAAGTATAAATAAAAAAATAATACAAACTTTTGCATAGTAAATAGTACAAAATATCGCGAACATGTGTAAAAACTACGTTTTACAATGCAATTTCATGTAATCGACTTTACTTTTTTTTATTATTTATGCATGTAATATTAACAGCCATTCCATTTTTATTGAATAAGGTTGTGGTTAAAATTACTGATCGTTGTAAAGGCGGCTATCGGGTGTCTAATAACAATACAATGCGTGTCGTCGCAATTTGACATTTCAGATATTGAATTCGCTTTTAATTCACCTTATGAATAGCGCTTTACTCGGTTAATACGATTTCGTTGGTTAATTTAATACGAACGAGGCTCGTTATGCGACCGGTGATTAGGAAGGCTACAGTGATCTGTGTCACCCATTGTTGATGTACACTGCATTCATTTTCGCTCCTTTGTCAAAACTGTTAAGTTTCATCCCGAGCTTCAGTGTGAGTTCGTAGTAGTTTGTAACAATAATACGTAACTAGAGCGTGTCGGAATTCGTATTTGAGAAATCTGATTTAGTAGTTTATATAATCGTTTACATGTAATGATAAAAGTGCTCGAGAAAGTGGGTTTAAATTACGCGTTATGTAAATAGAGGAACGTTTGTAAAAAAAAAACTACTGTTTTGCGATTTACAATCAGCGCCTATTAGCTTGCATACGAAGTGATTGGAGCCAGAATTAAGATTCATATGTAAAGAAAATAATGGTTAATAATGGTTTTGGTCTAAACACTGTCATTGATATCACGAAAACAGCATATCAATACAACTACGTTAGTAATGACAAATTATGACATTTCTGATGAAATTGATAAGATCAAATTGTAAATACCATGAATATACCCGTATTTTAGAAATAATCATTTTACGTTGCAATTTCGTGACTAAAGCCATAGCAATAATTGCTATGCATTAGATTCATCGACTCCAATACAAACAAAAGCATGAAATAAACGGTTGTACAGACTTAACCTATCATTATTACGATAAACATTTGAACGAAATATATATCGAACGATGTTCTGCAATAATTTGATGAAAAATATAATGGCCTAAATTTAAATTTTAGTGTGTAATGGTACACGATTTCAGGGCTAGAATTTGTCATTTATAGAAATTCATTTCGGCCAAATCTAATGCAGAATGGAAAAATAATTGAGCATGCTTATAATACACAGAAAAGAAACACCCATAAAACCTTTATGATTAGTCAAACCGCTAGCGGACGATTCATTATGGGCCATTATGCGTCGTGTTTATCGACTTACTCTCTACAAGCCAATAAAATAACGAACGACCGAGATAAGGGCCGGACAGTCCTGTAATCTCTGGTACAAGGGACACTAATTCGATTGTGGTTTCGGTCCGAACTTTTTTTGGGCCCTCGGCACAAATTGAAGTGTTGAAAAAACGACAAATCGACTCTCCGAGTCCCATTCATTAGTTCGACGCTGAATGGTGTTGTGTCGTTTTCGCTCAATTAGTTAAACGGAAATTCGAGCCTCGCTGCTCTCACACGGCGATTACGACTGCGTGTGTCTTAAGCTACGGCATCTTTTATTTCGGTTACAATACTCCAATTTAATGTTATGGAAATAAGAGCTCGAATCGCTTAGTTCACGATAAACCTTTGGTGCACGCGTAATGGGTTTCGATTTAGCGCACGAAAATTACGTTGTGCATCGAATGACATCTCACGTAGTTGTCAATGAATTGGACGAAATAATGTTATTTGTTCATAAGACATTTTGTTTTATCCAATGCGTCGGTTGCTAGTCCAACTTTCACACTCTTCAATGAAACGCCGTTCTCATAAATGTCCGAGATAAATGGAAGCGTCTAAGTGTTAAAATAGATGGAGGTGTTAATAATTGACGAGTTCCGCCGATCATAATGTTTATTGTAATCATAAATTATTGGGGAAAAGTCATGCGAGCGTGTTCGATGTTCGTGACATTTATTCGGCTTTAATAGAGAAGATAAGGTGCTTTTAATAGCGTGATTGGTACTCGAGTAAGTCAATAGTATGAGGTCAGTCGCCGCAGCTGGTGTGGTTCTTATGTAATGCTAGCGATTTTGCCGCGGTTTTGCTTGTGATAAAACCGATATAGATCGAAAACATTTTAATTGATTATGGAGACCGTGCAACCAACTTAAAAACTTAATATTTTGTTTTTACTATTATTAATCGAGTAGAGATGAAATTTTTCGATGTATTAATTTCGTGCAGAATTAAATACTGGTACAATTATAGGTTAATGATTGACAATGCATGGTTTTAATTTTTTTTTTACATCATTGCGTGCGTCCGTTGTCATTTTCTCAGAATATTACAATGTCGTAATCACCCAATTTCGCGTGAAAGAATAATTGTGTATTTTGAGCAAAAGTTGTCGACACACATTGAACAAAACTAATATAGCACCTCCTATCACCTGCGCATAGTGAGAGTTTTTATTGACATGTGCTCAACATTTTTGTAATATATACATAGTTACATATAGTATTAGACTTAAAAATCTACATCTTGGTCGTCTGCTTTCATTTGTTGATAACTTTGACTGTCATAATAATAACTTATAAGTTATTCTAGTTAGGGTTCCCGTAAAACGGGACTATAACTTGGCTCCGCTGTCTGTTTGTCTGTCCATCTATCACCAGGCTGTATCACATGAACAGTGATAGTTAGACAGTTGAAATTTTCATAGATGTTGTATATCTGTTATATCAACAAATACTAAAAAGAATAAAAAAATATTTAAGTGGGGCTCCCATACAACAGACATGATTTTTTGGCCGTTTTTATAGATAATGGTACGGAACCCTTCCAACTCGAGTCCGACTCGCAACAAGCCGGTTTTTTTTCTAGAGAGCTACGCAGTAGTTTCTTCTGTTGTATGATCGTGCCGGCTCGATAGCGAAGCTACGAGGGCCTCACAGAATACGTTAAAGTAGGTTACTATTATTTATTTATACTTTGAAAGGTTGTCAACGCTACTCGTTGGATCTGGATTTCCATGGGCGGCGGTAATACCTTACCATCAGCCGAATCAGCTGTACATTTGCCACTTCTCATAAAAGCAACAAATCACTCGTTTCGCTATTTCTTACAACTACGTAAAGTCATACCTACAGCAATTGGTGCAAACGCCATTTCTACTCCATACATAAGGAAATTATGAAATTGGTGATTTCCGCGCTTTCGAAAATATTAACAGTCTACTGTCACGGGAGAGACCATAATTAAAGTCGAAAAATATCCGTAAATTAGTTTTATTTTAAAATGTTTAGCAGTTAAATTAGTTCATAATCTTCTAGATACTTGTTTGTAAACCATTTTTGAAGGATATTCCAAGAACAATTATATTTTAATAGAAAATAAAAAACCTTTTTAATGTAATATGCGTATTTAAATACTTTTTAAGAGAGTTCGCTTGTGAAAAACTGGCATGAAAAATTGTGCACTTTTTTCTTGTAGTACCCATAGTTTTTTTATTTTCTTGTTAAAGTTACGAAACTGTTTGGAAGTATGATACTAAGTTGCCTATTGGGTACACAATTCAAGAAGTAAATTCGAAATCATATTGATCTTTTAAAAGTAAAATACATAACAATAGGGTTTTACAAAAGTCATATCGTTATTTTCTAACATACTCGTAGAACATAGAAATTATTTAATTAGACAGGTATCAGTAAATTATTTTTTAAGTGGCTCTATTGTTTAATATATATTTGTAAAAGATTTACTCATGTTATTATAAAGGCTGATCTGCATGATTGACATCACACTTTTTTTAAGACTGCCTCTACCGCCAAGTAACAAACATTTCGCAATTTGAACAGTGCACGCTTCATTGGTCTTTATCTAACAACTCTTTAGCCGCCCACGCATTACACGCATAGGTGGGTCCGGGCTTGTTTCACAATTTTCAATTAAAAAAGCAATCGAGCGGAGGTTAATCCCGTCCAAGCGTTCTTTTATCGTAGGAACGCCACAATAAGGTGATTTTAAACACATTTAGCGTATCGCCAGTATAGTTAAAAGCTGTATAATAGCGTTATCTGAGGGCCGGCACTAAATTGGGATGTCTCGGCTGAGGCGCGGCGGCCTTATCAGTTTTGTCGTGTTCATCTTGAGTTGTGTTGGGCTTTACTCGGGATATTTACGTCGGCCGACGCCGGGGTGGCAAGCCTACACGTGACAATGTCGGAAACTTATTGCCTATACGAATACACGCTAGGCAGGAGGGCGCTATGAATGCGCCAATATTGACTTTGAAAATGCATGCGGCCTAATACGATTATGCGTAAAAAACACAGGTCTTACGATTTTCAGTTTTAATTGGGTATAAATAATTGCTAAAAACTTACGATTATATGTATTCCCACGTTAAATAACAAGTGTAATTCATTAAAGGCCATTAAAGGCCAGGACTTTTGGTGAAGTCTAGGCGACAACCCTTGCCGGACGCATTGGTTTGATGAAGCTCTTTTTTGATGTCTTTTTTTTACTCTCCTGCTTTTTTTCTCCCATTTTATTGTCCACGGTCCATTGATAAAAGGACAGGTATACGTACTCAGACAGGCGCCAACATTCCTCGCTCCGACCTCACACTTACTCGTGGCGTTATAAAAACGGCCACGCTTTTTTTATATTAGCACTTTTTGGGCTTATTTCCCTCCCTTTGTGCTCTTCGTGGCTGTTTGTTTTGGTTATTAGCGCGGCTGTAGGAAGTGGACGAGATAAAACTGTTGGGCCTAAGCGTTTTATTGTACCAATCTTTAATATCCGTTTTCGTCTCGCATAGTTCGTTACGTCACGGCGACCGAGTGACGAGCTCTAGCAGATAGCGTGCTGACGTCCATTAGCATGTAAGTGAGAGTCTCTTCAGGCGAGAGATATTTCTAACTGCGATCTGTCATTCGCCTGTCGCGTCCAATATTAAACGATTTTTGTGGGGCACTAATTAATGGGCGCGTCGTAACTTAGCGCCGGTGTCGCGCAGCTAACCGCCCCGGGCTATAAATTTGCCGAATACTATCCTAAACGAGTCGCATTAGCATTTTACTTATATGCAAAACTGTAGGCGAGGCGAGCGTCCGTCGTAAACTCGTCATCAGCTCGCCAATAGATTAGTAATGACGACCTACGAACGGTTTCCGTTACGAATTTATAGCTTGAAAAGCCTCAAGCGGTAAATCAGAAATACACGTGAAGCATATTCCACTTAGTGTGAGAAAATTTTCGTTGTGTCCGACATCCTATGGCCATCCGTCCTTGTAATCGACTCGATTAGCTCTCTGAGACTCCGCCTCGTCATCTCTCTTAAGTATAATGGATAGCCAAACGCTCCGTCGGTCCTTTTGCGACGCTCTCGATCATCAGCCTATTAAGTGCAATTTTGATTTATTTAAGAGAAGTTTCGTTTCCGGTGCTAAAACATAATTGGCCATAGACTGCGGTGTTTTCATGTTTTTGCGGACTCCGATGTGACTATTTTTTTTCCTGCCGGTGTTTGTCGATAATCAAAAGCTCAATAATTACTTTTAAACAAAATATTTTAGCTATCACATATGTTGTTTATAAAATTGTCATAGCGAGCAAACTAGATAGATATATCAATTATAGGAACAAGTAGGCTAAGAAATAATTATGTTAATTTTATAAAACAGCCAGTATAAACTCTTACATAAAATGATTTAAGAGAAATAGTTTTGCGTTTCCATAATAATATTTCTTGTAGACTACGATTCTATAATTTGCCGCCGATTATAATATTGCATAGGCGTAATTATAGCTCTTGCTTATAGGATATAAAATTGTTTCTGCATTGATCTTTGCAAAATTATCTGAAGAATCGCGCAGCGTTATTATTGCGATGAAGTCACCTAAAGTGACCTCACGCGTACTCGTCGTTAACTTGCAATGCAATGCAATGTGCAGGTACCCAATGGGTATTTGTTTATAGTCACATATTGACATAGGACCGATTTTCGCTCCTGGCCTCGCTAGATTAGTTCTAAGGTAAATATTATCCAACCGTTTCTTCACACGCGGCTGACGATAAATCGGCAGGGCATGTGTTATTTGCACGGCCTGCACCGTTCTCCATAACTTTGACACCGTGGCGCAGTATTTCGTGGCGAACCGAAAAATTCCGATACGTTTAATGGAATGACAAATAATAGAAAGATAAACACTCCTGCGACTCCATTTATTACTATTATCTTTCGTTTCAATTAGTTGCCTGCGTCCGTTCGCCTCACGAGATCTCCTTAGGCGTCACATTCGCTTTTCCCTCTAAACAAGGCTTTAACAATGGCTGGCTCGTATTAATTTCCCCACCCGGTATCAGCCGCGTAAATAATTCACGGATTTCCTTAATGGGCGTACGCGTTTAATCTGACGTGGGATACGTTATCAAATAAGTACCAATAATTCACGAAATTCGTACCTAATTGAAGAGCTTCCCTATCTAGACTTTCATTTTTCCCGTCGCAAGTGAATGAATTTATCCGGACGGTTTGAATGGGTTCGGCTTTAGTTTATCCGAAACGTGGAAAGACATGCGCACGGCCGAAAATCAAGCGATAAATAAATCATTCGTTGGTTGTTTGTTATCTGTTTCCTGTTTGTGGACATGTTACTCAGGGCCCGAGGATTATATTGGGTATAGGTAGTGTGCAGGCGAAACTAAACTGTACAGTCTTACACTCTAGTCCGCATATTCCTCGCATCTAAATAGGATGCTCGAAATAAGGCAATATTTGTGCAATTTGCTGCGATTGGTTAGTCTCATGTATTGTTTTAGAAACGTTTCTTTCTTACTCGCTTTTAATAAATATAATTCATTTACGTATAAAAATCGAGTATGTAATTATAAAATATTAACGCGTCTAACATTTAACATTTATCTTTAAATTAACATTGCCCTTACTTTAGAATAACATTATCCTGTGTTTTACAAACATAAATTTCACGCGGACAAACACCCAGATGCGGAACAACTATCTGTGGGTCACACAAATAGTTGTCCCGTGTGGGGATCGAACCCACGACCCCCGACGCCGAAGCCGATACCTTGGCAACTGCGCCACGGAGTCATCAATCTCTCGCGTCTATATGTATATTTTTTTGTGCGCTGGTGTATGTGCTATTAGTGTATTTTTACTAGTGCTAAGTAATTATCATAGGTTACCTCACTCATCAGACGAAATGCAAAAGAACGATTAGGTCTATTTTACGAAGGTCTCTGCGAGGCGTTCGTAGCTACTTCTTCCAGACGAGCCTGTCCATTCGTACAACATCAGAAGATGCTGGGTGGCTCTAACACAGTAAACAAACTATTTTTCTTATGGACAAGGAAGCTGTAAATAGTTAAAGCGCCCACAACACTATAGCCCATCTCGGTGACAAATGACAGTTAACAACGTACGACTTGTGTAATTAAGGTTATATTTACACAATATACGTATTAGGTTCGAGTTCAGTTTCAGTTTTCGGTTCATAGCCATGCTATGAACGATCGATATATTACCCCATCTTTATATCTACGCATATTCTCAAACATACCAAACCTTATATTCATCAGTAATATAAATTATAATCATCACATAACATTTAAATGATTATGACATTTCGTTGTTTACTTTAAATGTTTTGATTGATTATTTAAAGTGCTATCCAAATTGGTTTGTCGAATTTGCATTGTGATGTTTAGTGTCACATTTCCGCAGTTAACACTTTAATTGATTTTCAAATGTGAAGAATTTAAATGTCACTGTATAAACAAGTCGTTATTCCAGCACTTTACAGATAGCCGTTAATAGTCGGGCAATTAAAATAGACAATTCAAATTAAAACGTGTGATTATTTTGAATAATCTCAATAACTCAAAGTGATTAGCTGTTACAAAAATGTTCCGCTGCCCTCACGACTCCGATGCTGGGTTGTTAAGATGCTAATGTGCGTTTAAATTAACACAATCTGTGCTTTAAACGATAAAAATTCATAGATAAACGACAGATTTGTTAAAAGCTAATCGCGTAAATAAAATCATCCGGCGAACGTGGTTTCGGAATGAGCCGAATTATGCATGCCGAAGCGTACGACTGATTCGGAATTCTCACAGATCCGATCATTTAATAACACGAATGGGTATAATGAGCTACAAACGATTCACGGACGTAAGCACGTCACGTACGGGCCAAATGAGCGGGCAGCGTATCGAGAATGTATCCAGATCGCTCCTATTAACCCACGGTTGGCTCATCCTATACTGGATCGTACGAAATGGGCCCGTATCTCGGCTAAACACCACCATCGAACGCAAACCGACGCAGCTGTTAGATATGCGATCGGCGTCATCCACTAAAATAATATGACACAGCCTTTTCGGATCTTCGTGCACCCTGGATACTATTCGTATATCTGTATAATTAAATGTATGTATGGTGAACAGAAAAAGCATCATGCACTCGGCTTTTGATTATAATAAATGTGTAATACAATCGTCTTGAGAACAACTTCAATCCTACAGTAGGCATACATATAGTATGTGTGACGTTTATGATTATATTTAATATTATTGATCACTGAAAATGTCTAGATTTTGTAAGAGAAAGTAGCGAAGTAGCAAGATGTTAGCCTAATGGCGTGTGTTTAAAAATTTTAAGGCGAATTAAACCAAGGTGTGATTGAGTTGGAAAACTCCAACTTCTAAAAATATTCAGTAGCCGCCCAAATACCCTCACAGTGACCGGTGAGATGTATACAGCTAACATATTAAATTACAATTATTTTTTTTTCATATTAAATTACAAATTATATAAATCTCTTCCATAAAAAGTGCAAAAACAATAGTATCTCATGGTTACGGATGTCTGTTGTTGCCAACGCTCCACGAAGGGATCAACGGCGGACGGTGTAAGTGGTTACTCATGCTTTCAGAGACTATAATTTGACAATATTTTGTGTCATTTGGACTTTATTATTACTTATACCATTACAAGTCTGTGGATATAACTTTAATACACGAACCTCGCAGCCGCGGGGGCGATTAAGGGCGAAATAAACACAGGTTCCCCTAATTCAATATTAAAAGCATCCTACGACGTGATCGGTAACTAATAATAGTCTAATTCGGAAGAAATGTCCCTGAGAAAATGTCGGTATGTCATCCACATTCTTAGATGCTTTTTTTCCGTTGTAATTTGAAATAAAACGGCCAATTTTGTCATTTTAGTCGACATTACATTCATTTCGGTCATCGTTTTAATTTTATGGATAAGATTAGACTTTTGAGGGTCGCGTAACAACCATTAAAATATATCTTCATGTCTATGTCATCTTTTGAGAATAGCCTATTACACCTTTTATACTCTATGGTTAAGTCCAACCTTTTCAGTTTCGAAGACACGACAAACGACTTAAAATGCTTTTATTTAACGTGAATAGTTGTTAGTAATTCAGTTTCGACATATGTCGAGCTGCGAACGCGTATCACAACACAACGATTGAACGCGATACGGTGTCGAGTTTGCGCAAATCAAAATTCGCGCGTTCACGCGGCCATGTGTAAATTGTCACGTCGTTTATATACGAAGCGGTCGGACGGTGGAAATGCAACGCGCTCCACAGGGCTCCCAGTCCCAGCCCATGCATACTAACGCGCCTCGTAATAAGTAGCCTGATTTCGCGTTCGCCCTGGCGCGCTCGCCTTCTCTCCCGGGCGGGGGCTAATCCGAAGCCGCGTCGATGAACAAAAAGGGGATACCGATATTAGTTTCGCTCAAGATTTGACGCCATGTTGTAAAGTCAAATGAATTTCAGATACGAATTTGCTATTTTCGATGAACCGATGTGAATAAATTTGGAATATTCAATGTATAGTCAAAAGTTCTGTGAAAAACGACTGTTTTATTTATATTTGTGAAAATGATGTCTATTACATTTAGCGTTTTCTCACATATTTCATTTACGATCATGGTACCGTGGATTTGATAGCAAGAATATTTGCGTATAATTTTGTTTTTTTAGAAATGGCGAGTCAGTCATTATGGTAACAGTGCAAAGTGAATTCTTGCTGGAGATTTGCCCTGCCTTGTTTAAACGTTTATACAGCGTGTCGTTACAACCGCGACAATAAATGAATACACACATAGAGGATAACTTTTTAAAGTTGTATAAAGCATTTACATTCTTTAAATATCAATATTGACCGAGTTATTAAATTTTACGAAACAAAATATTTTTAGAACACCCTTACGTATAAAACTGTAACGTAAAGTTCATTTGTAAATGTCACAAAGCATATGAATGGGTTGAATGAATTTAAAAGAGATAAAACATACTGTTAGAAGGAGAGACTTGTAATGCGACGCTGTGCAAACGAATGAAAAAGTCTCTGAATGTATGAATCAGTCAGTTGTAGTTGTATGACCTTTGTACTCCCTTTAAGTCGTTTGTAATAAATATAAATATGTAAATAGTAGGAAAGATGGAAATCATCACAATGGGACGTAGAAATATGAATCAAACATGCACGTACACGTAACATAAACGATCGTGTTCGGACTAACTATTCACAAATAGATAATAAGTTTACAATATTACTTACAATAGCTTAACCTGTAATAATCAAACAAATATACCCTATGCAATAACAAAACGCTCGTGTAGAGCGATTTTTTGCTAATAAAACGGCACTTAATGTCGGCTTCATGCGGAATTATATTCTTATTGTTGTGGCCCGCTATTATTTTATTAATAGCATTATAAATGGACGTCATAGGAGTGGATAATGAGATGGTTTTTGTCATCCGCCTTCGCCGTGAGGCCATTACATGCTTCCGCGCCGCTGCGCCCAGTCGCTGTGTGCCATGCTCCAATTTTGTTCGCCAAACAACTGTTTCGTTTGAAATAGAATTGTTTACACCCTGTGCTTTGCAAAAAAAGATCCATTAATACAGGTTACTCATGATTACATTACCTTTTTATATTGTTTAGTTTATTCTCTACGTGTTACATTTGCGCGTTACATGTGTGAATTTAAAATTCAAGAAATTTGTCTTCAAAGACAGATTTGTTTCAAACACCATCAACTTCGCAAAAGATATCAACTGTAAATGAATATTTCAATATTTATTACACACGAGTAATCTCAGCTAACTAAATCATACTCAGTTAAAAAAAATATACTGAATATTACAATTAAGTCCTGGTGAAACTGTGAATCTAAAGAATAAACCATATTAATCAATGATATGTGTAACCTGCCAATCTGTAGTGGGGTAACTTTGATTAAGTCACACCTTCTGCTGTGGTTCGAGTGAAGTTTTATTAGCAGACTCGTCCTAAGAAGTGGTAGCATAATTTTTTGGAATATGGTAAAGCCAAAGGGCTTTCACTAAAGGTTAAATATTCATTTACACATATGAAAGTCCCCATTTACGCATCTTATGTATCAGTGCTTTATGTTACTGTAATAATAATATCTGTATGTGATATTTTTAAAAGATCCTTATATTAAACAGATGTTTTATCCGGAGGAATAGGAATAGGATTTTTATAACACTTTTGTTTTATCATTTTAATATTGGGATGTTTCAAAAAATAAGGCTTAGAAAAGAAGCAAAGAAAAAAGTTGCGGCATATTTTACAAATGGAGTATGCTATCTAGTACAATCTTATTACTTTAACAGAAGTAGTGTTTAATGTAGAGTGTTTATTTTCATGTTCAAAGTAATAAGATAGATTAAAATTATGAATTTGTGTCACTAATTAAAATATAGTAGTACTTGATTTGCGATAACTTTAAGACACAATTTTTGAAATAAATATACGCTACTTCTTCATCGGCGAACATTTGCCAAGACTACTGCATATATTCCTATGAATATGCAAATCCGAATCCTAAATATATTTTTATTTATTATTACTATTTACAACAACAAGCCCTTTAAACATTTACCTTACTTTAGGATAACATTATCCTGTGTTGTAAGGACGTTTTACAAATATAAATTTCAGGCGGACAAACATGCAGATGCGAAAAAACTATTTGTGGGCCATACAAATAGTTGTACCGTGTGGGAATCTAACGCATAACTCCCGACGCCGAACCAAATACCTTGGCACCTGCGCCAAGGAGTCACCCCTCTCTCATAATTATACTGTATACGTTGAGTTTGAGAGAAGTTTAAAAATATTTAACATTTAATATAAGTTAAAACAATTGTATTACATTTACATTACTATACCTTCGTAAACTGAACTAAACTGTCTTATTAAAGATAGTTTTTGAACCTACGGCCATCCGCACATCGAGTTTAGTTTAGAAATGAAACATTAAAATCAATCGTGGTAAAATCGGTTTTATTTAAAAAAGCCAATTACATTTTATTCTTGTACTGCCCAATTTAAAATTGTTACGTTGTTAAAATGGTGCGATTCTCCAATGCACGATGCATTTGTAGGTACATAGCGCGTACACGTAACGTCGACGTCGCGTGCAACGTTGCGTAAAGAACACCAAGCGGAGATCCGACTCCGAGCTACTTAAAACATAATGGCCGCCTCATCGTTTACAGTGCTAAGTTTAATTAACGTAAAAAAGTGCGTTTACGTTAACCGCCGCCCTATCGTCGCCATCTCGCGGGCTGTCATGACTTTGAACGTTATTCGCTGTCACGAGCGGGAGGTTCGTCTGACGGTGACAGTGCAAACTATTGAACGCGAAATAAAGCATTAGCTGTGGTACATCGGTAGGAAAATTGCACTTAAGGGACGCATCACAATCATCGCTCTCCGTGGTGATGCAAAAAATCGTGTTTTTTTCTTCAAATCGAAGGCGACAAATGTCCAGATGGAGATCACTAGCCCAATTCATGTATATCCATAAAACCCGTGTAGTTGAAGTGGTGTTTCTGTTTTAAAAGGATACCCTTACCACCACCAAACAAAGTGGTGAAATATAACTTCTGATCGAGACTGGTCGTCCAAGAAAAAAATAATGGATATACGGCAGCAGTAGGTGTTAAATCAACCTATAAAATATCGCAGCGTCATCTTTATTACTCGATAAATCGATAAGTGACAAAATAAAATGGTTCATTGGTAAATAATTAAACATGCACGTTTAAAAATACAAGTATGGGGTTGCGTTCCTAAACTTTTATAGACTGGTCGCTTCCCTTAATCAATAGACGAAATGTAAAAATTCCTTTCATCAGTCTTTCATATGGGAATAGCTTGGGTTATATGTGCAAAGGTCCGCTTTTTTTTATGTGAAAAGTTGCCAAACGAGCAGACGGTTCACCTGATGTTAAGTGAATAATAATAATAAATGTTTGCAGATGGGTGGACAACATTTTTGGAAATTAGGCTCGGGCTACCTCACTCACCAGACGAAACGCGAAAGTATTTGTCATACTGCCACTTTACGCCAGTCTTCTGTGAGGTCGTGGTACTTACCCGGACCAGCCTGCCCATTCGTGCAACAGCCGAGGCTGCTGCGTGGCTCTACCACCGTTGGTACCATCGCTTCCCACCGTCCGCCACCGCTTCCCATTCGCGTAATAACAGAAGCTGATGCGTTGCGCCGTTACAGATTTGACGGTTATACGACTATATTCGACTGTACACGAAGCAATTTCGAGTTCCGAATCTTGAAGCGTCCTAATTATTCTCCACGTTTGGTCGCCGTCATGTTTTATTAGATAGAATCTTAGAAGCACAAATTGTGATTGGCTTAATTGCTAGGTTTTAAAGATAATTAGTTTAATGTGTAATAAACTCACTCGTAAAATGGAACGCGTTGCCGTTGTGTAAAGTCGGAAGGCACAGGAGTTGCGCAATTAAGAGTCGTTCTTCCGTTTTTCTTTTATTTTTCTCTATCGCTGTCAAGAAATAGTGTTTATGTTATTTCTAGATTTGGCTTGTTGGTGCGATGTAGTATATCGAAAGTTACACTAAAATAATATACTAAGTAATATTTTTATTTCCCCCGTTTGATATGCACCTAATTAGTAAATGTTCAAATACAAGTTCATTTTTTTTCAATTTTGTTTCAAGCGTCAAGCCCATATATCTCAGGGCCATTCAATTTATTTAATAAAATTATTTTAATCAAAGTCATTATCATATCATCATGAACGTTTGTTTTTGAGGCTGTAAATTTATATTTTATTTCAAAATAGTAAATTACGAGTTAACGTGAAGTTTTACAAACAACTTAATGAAATAGTCATCAACACTAAATAAGCAAGTATGTGGTTCAATAAATACACTGTATTCACATTGTATTCAAAATGAAAATGTCGTTGAAATTGACCAATTCCCAATTATTATTTTACGAGCAATTAATTAACCATTGACTAAATATATTGTGAGAAATGGTACATTAAGATGAATTATTTATTAAACTTTAATCCAAATCATGTACATTTTGATATGCTATACGCAATTAATACGAAAGCTCTTTCCTTAATTAGTAATAAATTAATTTAATGTTTAGTTTTATTACACTTCAATCTTTAACGCGTTATAAACAGTCCAAAAGATACGACTATATTGAAGAATGTAATAAAACTGCTATAACTAATCATGAGCTCCGATATGCTCTGTTTTTTTTAAATTTAAAATAACATGATATTTAGATTTCTTAATTGAATAAATTCTTTAATGCTGATGGAGATGTGTTTTTTTACTAATTGTGATATCATTAATTTATCTATATGCATTATAAAAAGGAAATGTCTGTCTGTAATCTCAAAACAAACGATATCTTCGCATAAATATTCGTTTTTAGTCTGTCTGTCTGCCATTTAGCGTGTTTAAACAAAGCTAAAAACAATTTTTTTACGGTGACAATTACGGAACACGAGTACGAGTTCGAAAAATATCTTTTGATGAAATCACCACGGTAGGGATTTATTAACTGTATCTATTATCAGTTACCAGCCAATATCATTTTAACGTAGTTGATTTTGTGGACAATTTTCTTGAATTTAAAAAGTATTATTGAAAGATTAATCTTATGTAATATGTAGTAAAATGATACTTTAAAATAAATACCCAACGACTTAATACTAATTCTGCCTCGGTAGTGCCTGATACTGAGTTCCCATCTGACCGCCAAGTTTGAATTTTGGCATAAACATTTAGTTTTATCACACCATACTCTTTAATCAATCAAATAGACGACTTCTGTGGTCGAAATTACGATACAGTGTAATTAAGTTGACTGTGCGGTTGGTAAATGGTCTAGGTACCTTGCCAATCGCGAGTTTCGTGAATTATATCTCGAAACGGTGCTCTATTTTTAACTATGAATACATATAATTGTTTCGAGTACGAACTCTACTAAAATTTTCTTAAAACCTCTCGCGACATTTCCTGAAAGAAGAAGAAACGAAAAGAAGAAAACCGGCGAAGTGCGAGTCGGACTCGCGCACGTAGGTTTCCACAACATTTTCTAGTATGTAATTGTATTTGTATGAGCGTCCATATAACTCGGAGGACTTATAGAAAGACGGACATCTTAATTGGCGTCAACTATGTATGTATCGGGACACCCTTTAACTTTCGGAATTTTTCCTTTATTTGTTTTGTTTTACCTTGCTTTTTGCTAAATTTCGTTATTCTAGATCAACGGCAACTACCATATAGGTTTTCGACTAAAACTTCCGGTTGACCCAGAATTGTCAATTTTGGTTAAAAGCCTAAAAAGTTTTGGTTAAAAATGTACTTCGATGTACTTTTCAGTGACAATAACTAGTTATACCACACGATTAATCATCTCTCAAACTATTCGCTCTCAGCGACTTATTCAAAGTCCCCCGCAAGCAAGCGTCGAGGTTTATTCAAATTGCTCAAACGTGCATAAATATCGCGCCACCGTACACCAATGAAGTACGCCCAATCCGCCCCACGCCCTTCCAGTGTTTGACGAGATATTGTGTATGCGCTGCATTATGCAACAGTTACAAATTGCATTCGTGCCGTCGGTCGCAGATAAGTGCAGTCACTGAAATTGTCTTACGTCGAAATGCCAATGTCTAACTCTTGGAGTTTAACATTACATTAACACGAAACGATGTCACCCGTCTATATTTTATCTGCACGTATTCAATTTTGCCTTGAAGTGATTGAGATTGGAAACTGGCTGGCCATAATTTGAAAACTGTCAATTTTCCTGAACCGAGAATTTAGGGATAATTTGAATAAGAAGTTTTAAGAAAATTGCAAAAAGTATCAAAATATTTTATATACACTTACAGAACCTAGGTTAAAAATCTCATAATATGATTGAAATTCAGTTTTATTGACCAGAAGTGTAAATAATTTAGTGTAAATTTTTATATTTATTTGAGTGTCTTTTAAGCAATTGATGGTTTTATATTTTTATTTTATAAATTTTTCATAATAATTTTTTTTAACAACCCTAACCGAAAGATGGCATAATCTCGTGTTAAAGGAGCTTTTAACAAACATGTATTAAACAGAGACAAACAGTCAGGATAAGGAGCTTTCCGAAAATCTTTTGGAAAGTTTAGGTATATATCTTTAGAACTTAAGTGAACATATCTTAAGGCCTGCTGCACGTAAGTAGTTACCAGGCATATTTAATTTCATTTTTGAATTTACTTCTAGTACGTAATTAAATTTTAAAAATATTAATAATTTTTTAATAAAGTGTTTGGACTACCAAGTAATTTTGTTTTTTTCCCCTTTCGACTTAAAATGTTACCTAATTGATATTTCGTTTTTCCTTAGTACCCATGCGTAATAGAAGAATCGAATGATGCTCAGTTACTTTAAGCCACGTTCTTATTTACAAAAATTTCATCAACAAAAATCTTAAAGAGAGATAAATGGTTTTTTTTTGTTAGAGTTTCGTACCCAAAAAGTAAAACGGGACGCGATTCCCTTTCGCACTTGGACGCTTTTTTAATTCGGATTGAAATATATCTGTTGGGACAGTCACCACGCCTGTCAACAGTCGCAGCAATAAGGCGAGAGCATAGTTCTTTTAGTTCATGTTAGTTTCTAAGTTTTAAACGTTTCGTTCTCATCACCATAAATATATACGTCCGCGGGCTTAAAAGTACCTCCCAATTGTCTAAGTAACGTGTACAGTGTCGGCCGCTTCTAGAGCGAAAACAAACATCAGACTAGAACAGCGAACACGCGAACTCTCACTTGAGCGTAATAAACAGCTGACTTTTTCCTCGCCGCTCGGGACGCTTTGCTTGCACAACGACCAAACCGCCGCGATCCATAGCCACGGTTGCATCATCTAATAATCTGCGTGGAACAAAGAGACGAGCAATTAACTAAGTATTTGTTAAGTTTGCAACGGGTAAAAACGTTCGTTAAATTAATGCGCACACCGGCTTCCTCGTAATGAGTTATATTTGAAATTACTGTACGGTCGGAATACGAGCGGTATGAATTAAATTATTTGAACGCAACTCGCCCAATTTATTATAATTACCGCTTATAATTTAGCTATGCTAATGTTTGATAATTTAACGTTGTTCAATCTTAAACTGCTGATAAAAATATTACGGCTAAAAGTTGTCTGAATTGAAGTATTTATACTGATAAAATCTAAACGGTCGTGTGTGGTTTTTAATAGAAATAATTTTGTTTTTCGGATTTCTTGTTTAAGTAAAAAATGGGTAAAAATTTAAATTATAATAAGATTCTATCTTGGAAATACAATTAGCCGTGTATTTTTCAATATTCAAGTTGTATTAAATAACAAATGGAGGCTCTTCGGCCAGCAGTGTTCATTTGCCATCTAAGGCCGTAGATTCGATCTTAGTATAATAGTGTGCATTAAAGCTATGTCATATTATATGCATCTCATTAAAGGCGACTAACTAATCGCTTTAACTTAGTAAGTTTAAAACTTATTTTTATTTAATCAGCTTAGTTAATTAGTGTGTCTCTTCCGATTTAAGGGGAAAGAGTCTGAGAGGTCTTATATACATTTTGTATATAACAATTCTAGTATTTGCATGTGTAGAAACAATTTATCAATCAATCAATTAATCAATCAAACTTTAATTTCTCTAATTTCTCAAATTTAAAAGTTAAGTCATAAGTCGTGTAGTCCAAATATTCCTTGTTTTTTATCTTAACAATCGGTAGTTCTACGAAAATTAAATATAATAGGGTACAAAAAAAGAAAACCATTGATGATGCGTTATAATAAAACTTTCAATGTATTAAATACCTTTTTTCTATTGTTAGTGTCGTTTTTGCTACAAACGTAGAATAAGGCGAAAGATAAAATTTTTGAAAAGATTTTTATCTTGTTTTTTAATTTCTTTTTTACTGAAATGCGAACCATACATCGTCCTTAGGGCTGAAGCGGAAACATCTTTCGTTATAAAATATTGTCAAATGGTTATGTTTCTGCTGTCGTTACCGCAGTACCTCCGCGCTTAACCGTCCCCAGTATGATGCAGTGCGCGACACGATTATGTCATCGAAACACATCGATTTCCCGCGTGGGAATATGGCGGAGAGGTTCGTTTGTCAATCCCGTTAACGGCGGCAAGCGCGCGTGCTCTGACGTCACAATCACACGGAAATCTCCACCTGAACGATGGTTATGAACGACGTACAACACTTATGTGAAAGTTGACTCGTTTAATGCCTTATGTGTGAATTAATGTTAAAGGAAGAACTCTTTCTCTGGGAAAGAAGTTTCAAAGGAAAAATGTTTTGTTTTTATATTTCACTACATGAACCATTATGAAATTGTTGTAAGGTCTGTTCTGTAAGTTCGATGGTGTTTTAATTTTATCTGCATCCTGTTTTCTATATTTGAACTTTACACTGAAAGCAGAATTAAATAAAACCTAAGTGCGAGTTGGACTCGCGCACAAAGGGTTCCGTACCCACTTAAGTATTTTTTTATTCTGTTTTTTAGTATTTGTTGCTATAGCGGCAACAAAAATACAACATCAGTGAAAATTATTCAAATCAAAATCAAAATCAAAAATATATTTATTCACATAGACGCTTGCGCGTTCTTATGAAATGTCAAAAATTTTACATAAAAATTAATACGTTCGTAAGTTACCACCGGTTCGGAAAGCAGTTTCTGTTGAGAAGAATCCGGCAAGAAACTCAACAGTTGCCCTTTTTTAAAACGATTAGTTTACAATATAATAGAACAAGTATGTCATTTTAGCCTACGTGAGTATCAACAGAACCCCACACATCGTCGAGGCGTCGTCAAGATATTTTATAATGGTATAATATGCCTTAGCCATAAGTTCGCTTTTAATTAAGTCTGACTATCATGGTTCATCAGATACAGCCTGGTGCGAGACGGACAGACAGAAAGACAGACTGACAACGGAGTCTTAGTAATAGGGTCCCGGTTTACACTTTGGGTACGGAACCCTCAAAATAATGTAACAAATATAAAGAAAAGGCTTTTTTTAAATGAAATAATACACGAAAATTCACATTTCTGTAATGGCCGAAAATATATTTTTTTACTCATTGAATATTTTTCCAATATTTATAACAACTACTTTGTAAAAATTAATGTAGTTCATAGTGAAAATATATAGTTAAACAATAATATAAGTAATATTGTACAAAAGTTGAAAACATGTTAATTGAATAAATTCGACGGATATGAGGGTATATGAACGCCGCTAATTGGATTGATTAATTTGAACCGCAAGTACCGTAGAATTAACCATTGTGTAATAACCTTTTATTTTTTAAGCCAAACCGGAGTCATTTAATTAAAGCGATAATAGAACTCTAGGAACTGTTTGATAATAATTGCTTTAATTCGACTTACGAACCTCTTAAGTAGAATATATTAGTTATTACGATGATTAAATAAGTAATAGAACTCAAAATGAATAACAATTTTAAATAATACGACAAAATGTAAGCTTAAAATTTACTGTCATTGGTAAGTGCAGATAATTTTTCACGTCGCATCATGTTGAGAGGTCGACCTCGACTATAATTATGATGTTGCCATATTTAACGTAACAACAAAAAGACTGAATAAGAATTAAAAACATAATATCGCATGCTCCTAATAATTATCGATGGAAATATTCTTCATCGAGTTGCTATCATAGATCCATCAATAGCAAACTACAACAGCAGCGGCGTTTTAAAGTTATTGCGAGCGATTAAAGAATTGGGCATCAGCTCCTCACTCATCTAACGAACACACATTAATTCCATTTGACGCCTTTTTTATCGGGGGGGAAATTTTCGAAAAATATATATCTTATCACTTTAAATGACAGGGTTATGTGGGGTTCTTACCCACTAAAACCCTCTCGGTGGCCGCCTTGTATACATTTGGTGGGACTCCAGGATCTCCCACGGAACGCACCGGTGTCCCTCGGTACTACGCCTGAGCACACCTCGGAGAAGGATAAACGAGACCACTTCGTGCTTCTGCCCATCCGTGTCCCCTTTTAGTCGCCTTTTACGACAGGCTGGGGATACCTTAGCCCTATTCTATGAGCTCGGGACTACAGGGCTGTCCACTTGACGCCTACTAAAGGCTGTGGTCTTACAGAAGGGGTATTAAATACAAAGGCCAAAGGTCACGGTACTTTTCCGGAAAAGATTATCCATTCGTGTAACAGCCGAATCTGCCACGTGGCCAATACTTTAACTACAGCTAAATATTACATTATAACCTATTATATATATCGACAATTTTAACATTTTCTTTTCTGTAAATTTTTAAATACAGTCGTAACGGTCTGATCAGGATTTTTTAACGTTGTACGGCGTCGGACACCGTGAAATTACCGGTTAGATTTTTTTATGTGAAAAGTTGCCAAGCGAGCAGCTGGTTCACCTGATGTTAAGTGAATACCACCGCCCATGGACATCTGCTGGTACACCCAAGGTTTTGCAGATGCTTTAAAAACCTTTTGAAAACTGGACTCCGGCTACATCACTCACCAGACGAAACACGAAAGTGTTACACTTCCACTTTACGCCGGTCGTCTGTGAGGTCGTGATACTTACCCGGACGAGTCTGCCCATTCGTACAACAGCCGAGGCTGCTGCGTAGCCCTACCACCGTTAAATTAGGTACCATACTTGCTTAGCGATGTATTTATTCGACTTGAGCGCTGGTGTGGTCATATAGGCGATTAATATACGACCCTTGCTTAGCTAGCCGAGTTAATAAATATAAAAATACGGTTAATAATCTGTAGGTACATACCCGTTGGTCCGTTTATTTATTTAAGATACACGTTATATCGTAAAACCATGACTAGTTTTAGGTAATATATATTTGCATATAAAATCACCTAAACAATTTTATATACAAACAATATCAGATATTATTAGTGACAGTTCAGACAGCCTCCTTAAGGAGTTGAAATTATGAATTAAAAGGGTGTATCTATAAGGACTCCAGTAGACTTATTAACTATGATAGAATAATTTAGTACTTTCTAAATAAGACGCGCTCAGAAAGGTGAATTTTGGGAGCAAGAAAGAAATGTTTATCTATTTACAACCTTCGTGAAGTCTTTGTATTCTTAACGTCCAGTTGGATATTCTTGCACTCGTTATTAAATATCACGCGATTAGAGAGTCACGCGGGCGTGAAATTAAAACTAAGGACCTGCGCACTGCTTTTGTTGTTATGCTAATTTTTAGAGCGTGTCATTGATCCACGCTGATAATCTCGATAAACAATGATATTTTTTTTTTAATATGAAAAGTTGGCAAACGAGCTGATATGGAGCGGTATTCACTTAACATCAGGTTCACCTGATGTTAAGTGAATACCGTCGCCCATGGACATCTGCTGGTACACCCGAGAGTTACAGATGCGTTGACAACCTTTTGAAAATTGGGCTCCGACTACCTCACTCACCATACGAAACGCGAAAGTATTTGTCATACTTCCACTTTACGCTGGTCTTCTGTGAGGTTGTGGGTACTTACCCGGACGGGCCTGCCCATTCGTGCAACAGCCGAGGCTGCTGCGTGGCCCTACCACCGTTAAACAACATTATCCAACGAACTTTTGATTTTGGTGCAATTTGCCTCAATAATTGATATTAACTTTGTTTAACGCTCACGATTAATTTGAACTATATTCTGTATTCATATATTTTTGCATAATATTGTTTAGCACAGCCAAAAAAGTGATGCAAGTATTACATAAGACTACATTTGTATGAAATACCGGAGATATGGTTTTTTGAACCCGTCATATGTTTTGACTAATTAAGTTAATTTACAAATGAAAGTGCTTAATTGTAGAGATAGGAGCAAATATACTCAAAGTATACGTCTCGTCAAGCCAATTAACATGTTATATATTAGCATAATACGCAATTTTCTTCGCAAACGAATAAGTATTTCAAAGTGAAAAAGGTATAGAAATCTGGTTGCAATAGAAGAATATATCCAAATCCGACAACAATTACATTGCTTGGAAAACTAGAAGCTGGTATAGTTGACTGATAAAGTCAACGGTAAATGTAAAAAATTGGATAAATGCCGTACAACCATTTTTTTTACTAAAGACTTAAAAATGATTGTTACTAAGTATGTATCAATTGAATTGAAATCTATATCAATATACAAACTGTTCTTTTTCATTTATATTCTGCTTGCCTTGCATTGTCCACAGACGAGTAGAAAGAAGTTCTCTTCAACTTTAGCAAAAGCCCTAACAGCGTTAAGAGCGCTTGAATGAATCTGTGAGGCTTTTTTCACTAAATATAACTTAAATTCATTACTATCTTTAACCTTTTTCAAGGGAAGGTTGTAGGGATTAGTAAGCGGTTGTCGAAAGTCACGCATGCAAGTATTGTTGAGGTCCTATCAGACCATAGGACCTCAACATACGCCGGTCTCCGCGTTCTAATTTTATTCGGACTACCTCTTGCTGCCAGGTGCTGGACGTTGCTTACAACTATCACAACACTTACTTTTTTAATATGAGAATATAAATGTATTAAGAACCTGAGTGAATTTACTGTTTATAAAATATTCGTCATCACAGCTTCCGTAATATAGGTTAGTTCTCAGAACCCTGTCACCCTGAGATAGCCAAATGAAAGCAAATTAAAGCTATTGTTTGTGTTTCTTCGGTTGAGATGTACTATTCATTCAGCAACAGGATTTGTGGTTTCGAATGCTGAGAATATCTGATGAATCCTCAAATTAAATACAGTCAAGTTTTTATTTATTTATGCGTGAAAGTGACAAACCAGCTGGCGGCTCACCGGTTGTTAAGTAACCACTGCCCATGAACATTTATAACACCCGTAGGGTTGCAGATGCGTAGCCACTTTTTAATAGAGCTCCAGTTATCAGTACCACCACACACACACACCAGTCGAAACGCAAAGTATAACACTTGCACTTCACGCGTCTTCTGTGCGGTCGTGTTACCTACTTCCCCGGACGGACCTGCCTATTCGTGCAACATAGAAGACTGTTGCGTGGCCACAGCGCAATTAGAATAAATACAATTTGTAATGTTAATATACACAATAATAACCTAATGCAAAAACAGCAGTTTCTTCAATGCATACGTGCGCAAAGCGTGCCAACAGCTAAGAGAAGAAAGATTCCATGAACTCCGAAGAAGCGGTCCAAATTGGAACTTCCAGCTAAATCGTGTGTTCCGACTGACGGCATTTTCGAGGAACGAGCCGGCGCTGCATACTTTTAATTGTGCCGGAGTCGTTGTACTGTGACCCGGAGTAATAGAAGCACTTTATGTAATTTTTTGCGATCGCCCATTAGTACTGTTTACGAGGCGCGCTGAGCACTGCCGGTCGCACGATATAGAATTAAGAGTTTTAATGGCTCCTCTGATTGTTTTTTTTTCCTCTAATTCACCGTTACGTTTCGCTTGGTGCGATCGTAACGTTAATTCGAAACATTTCTTTAAACATAATTAACGTTGATTAGAGAGGACGTCAGTGGGTTTAGCATGCGATTCCTATTTAATTGCTTCAAAACAAATTCTCATCTTTAACCGCGCTTCCCTAAATGGAATTATAATTTATTATTGTTTAATTGAATTATGAGGTATGAAAAAAAAAGAATTGCTTATGTTATTTACATAAGCAATTCTTTTTTTTCATATAGACACTTATATAAAGGTATTATTAGTTAAGAAAGAAAAATTTTCGATTTTTTTTTTGTCATCACAAAAATAATATTACAAAGGGTGTTTTGTACATATTTCCACATTTTAACATGGCATTTTCTTGATATAAAATTATAGATTTACAGGTCCAGGCTTTTGTTGTAAGATGGACTGCCTGCGTTAATAATATATTCATTTTTAATTTATTATACATTAATAATAGTATACATTTACAGTATTTATATATTAATTAATTGATAAAAAATTGTCACCTGACTCTGCCCGAAACAAAGATCCAGAAAATATTAATTATCCAATAAAGTTTCGAAATCTTATTAGGGTAACTATCAGATTTCTTGTTAGAAAAAGCATTATCGTTTGTATTTTAAAAGATTTTCACTTATTGCAAATCCTACTGTTAAGAAAATAGGCCAAGAAACATTTTTTTTTCAGAGTAAAGGACAAGATTCACACACTTTAACTGAAATAATATACAAGCAGTTTTAATTTTGACCACTGAATCAATGGATTATTCCTAACTAACTGCTGCCCGCGACTACGTCTGCGTAAAATAGGCTGAAGGCATTCAGACAGAAAGACATACATAAAAAATGTATATAAATTATAGCCTATGTCTTATTCTGATGTATAAGGTATATTATTGTAAAATTTCATTAAAATCCATTCAGTAGTATTTGGGTGAAAGAGTAACAAACATCCATTCATACATACAAACTTTCGCCTTTATAATATTAGTAAGGATCTACGAGGATCTAAAAAAGGCATAACACTATTATAAAAGCAAGTTAGTTGGAATTTTATTTGTAACTTGTAAATTTGGGCTTGTTGGTGGATAATACATCTATTGAAAAATATCACTGTATAGATATAAAAGCTGTTCTTTATTTTAATTTACACATTAAATTATAATTGTGACCTTGTTGCAAACTAAAGATATGAATGCTGATTAAATTGAAGCCATTGAAGCATTGTATTTCCCGCTCCTGGTGACAGACACGCTCGGTGCGAGGGAATAAGGGCTTAGACAACCCTTTTACTCGCCCACCGATTGACACATTTCACATCTTCGCAATAGTTTTTTAATGTTTCTTAAATATCATGCAAGCTTCCGCAAGAGTGGATACTCTTGAGATTTATTAGTGTCATCGCCGAACTTCAAACTTGTCACAATACTGATAACGGTCTAAAATCAATGTTATTGTTTTGATATCTGTAGAGGTAAACTATAATAAAGGTAAACTATAATAGGGTAACTAAAAAAAAATGTAATCATGTAATAATGAATTCGCTTATTGTGTAGGATTGAGGAGCAGAAATTACATCTATTCTGTTTCTATCAAAAACGTAAACGATGCAATGTAATACTGTATAGCATACATACCATATTGAATCACAATCGGACTAAACAAAATTATTAAATATGAATGTGTAAATGCGTAAAGGTTTGTTAAAATTAACGCCTACTTTCGAATCATTTGAAACTTCAGATTAAAACAATATAATCTGACATTAAAGTAGTTAAGAAATTATATTAAACATTTTTTTTCTCGCGTCAAATTCTACAACCATGAATTTATAAAATTTTGCAGTAATAACGAGAGGGCAAATAGAAAAGTCTGTCAATTCCTCTTACAAAACTGGGACTGAATTGTCCCAGTTATTGGTGGATATGCATCTATATATCATACTTCACATAGGGATTGAGTAAGAAGACAGAAGCAAGCCGTGGAATCGCTTCTACCGTCAAGCACAGCGGCAATATTATCTACCGTTGACCTTTGTGTCGACCGAGATAACACGTTCGACTCTTAATAGTAGAAAATGACTACCAGAGATGGCAGAGGATAATTACTATGAACATATGCCCATCAGACTAGACCTTTGGCTACGATCATATTAATAACATTCAAGATGACTGTTAACTGGCAATATTTGTAAAACACTGACTATTTCATTATTTCAAACGGTAAAATACCTATACCTGATTTCATAATCGTTTTATAATGTAAACCTTATGAGTTAAATGTTTTGGTACTTTACATATGAGAAGAAAATTTTACACTGATTGTTTGTATGCCACTGCTTTATGGTATGTACTCTAAATGTACAGGAGAACAAATTTGAAAAATGAACAGGAAAGAAAAACTTGAAAAAATTATCCCTACTACGTACTTTTTGACATCAAATAACTGAATGTAAAAATCCAAGAAGTTGAAAATAATTATATTAAATGGAAAAACAATTAATGGATGAAAAAAAAATATAATTGAAAAACTAGGTAGTATCTCTCTTTCTTTTTCGTTGTTAAAGACAGATTTTTCTTGCGCTGATTTACTACTTATTACTTATTACTGATACACTTAATACAAAATCTAAAATATTATGATAAATAATAATACCGGAAACAAATGTACCAAAGCGACGAAGCGCTAGCCTCGGCTCGGTCTACTCGAACCTATTAAGAGTGTATAGTGTCGCCAACTTTCAGCGGAACGCCATCGTAAAGCGCGATATCCCGCCGCGAGAACACTTTATTTTCCCATAAAAGCGTTTTATCCACGTATAAAAGCTTAAATCCGCGCGGAGCTTTCTCCCGGCGGCGAGTCGGCAAAAAGAGCATTAGCGCGGCCCCGCGGCAACATGGCAGCGGCACGCCCCGTGCGGCCGCGCCGCCCGCCGGCCGCGCCCGCCCCCGGCCCGCCTCCGGCCACCGCGCCGCGCGCCGCTCAGTCCTAGCCTGCTGCTCGTGCAGGCCGCACGCGTTCCCAACACTCACGCCACCTGCTCGCGACATAGCGGACGGACAGTGTGCAAACTTTTGTGACCGAGTGCCGTGTTGAGGATTGAGCGTAGCGAGTGCGCGGTTGGGCGGCTGATCGCTGGCTGGTGTGTGATGTCGCTGGCGCGGTGACGGGCGGCGTCGGCGAGCTGGGCGCGAGGACGTGGCGCGCGCGTGCGCTGGATGCGGTAGGGGTGGGTGCGGGCGCGGGCGCAGGCGCTGGGGCGGCGGGCGCGGGCCCGGGCGGCGCCGTGGCGATGACGGTGCAGCGCGACGAGCGCGACGCGCGCGCGCCGCGCACGCGATTCATGATCACGGACATCCTCGACGCGGCGCCGAGGGACCTCAGCGCGCACCGGGACTCCGACTCTGACCGGTCGGCCACCGACTCCCCAGGTACAGGCCCCCTTCGGAACTCTCCACCTTGGTAGAGTCAATGATAAACTCTGGAAACCCTCTACCCACGTAGAGACGTAATAGCACTTTGGGTTTGCTCGGCATTCTTCATTGATAATATAAAAGTTAGTTTAAATTCATCGGACACGAACCGTGGTCAATGGTTTTGATCCAGTAATCGTTGCTTTTGTTTTAGGACTTCTCAACACCATTTGTTATCCAATACAATTTGCTAGAAACATGAATAGTCTAAGATCACACTTTTTTCAGTTTTAAGCCATCACAAGTCAGATTTATTATATCTAATACAGAAAGTTGGTCTAAAACATCAACATGTAAGTTTTATGACAATGTCTTGAATAATGTTACAATGTACAATGTACTTTCTTACAAAAGACTTCAACGATTGCCATAGTTTCTTATGAGTCGTATGTACATGTGTGTTAAAAGATTAAGTATATCCCGCGGCATACTTATTTCTGCAGTAGGTAATTAAAGAAAATGGTGAATATGTATTCTATACTTTTTAATTTTGCACCTCATACCGTGCACCCGTTGACCCTATTGTCGCCATGTCCAAATCAAGCAATTTTTTGCTCTTAAACTGCCTCCACCTCAACCAATTGGCACTTATACTTTAATATGAGTAAATGTATCTCAAAAAACTCTCATCTCATATTCGGTAAAAAATATTATATTTACAAAAAAACTTTTTTAATTTACGCGGACGTCCGAATCTTTTTATGAGGTGCTCACGATAATAACACCCGAAATAATAGACGTATCGAGACTGGGCTTTCGTTTATTATCTTCATAATAACATCAAATACTCACCTATTTAATATGAGTAGCCTAGTTCCCGTAGCTTATTAAAAAAATGTTTTATTAAAAAAGTACCAGTATATATACACTTACACTATTTGAATTTTTGATAAATTGTCTAAATATGATACATAGAGTCAAAGATACGACTTTTTTTTCTTAAAAATTTAATGAAAGATGTTTTTATAAAAAAATAGATATTGTTTTGTAAAATAATTAACTAGTGACAGTTAACTTACCATTTAATAATATAAATAGGTTAATGTAAAATATATTCATACATTGACATTTATTTTAAATTTAGAATGAATGTAAAGCCCAATTTTTAGGTTTTATTTCTCTATGAGCTGGTTATTACTAATGCATTTTAGTGCATTTTTACCCGAACTGTTGGTAGGCTAATTTTAGTCATTTTCTAGCATGATGCAACCGTATATTTTAGCCGGACTTGTAAGCAAATTTTATTACTGTGAGCTTTGATCAGCGAACATAGTTTTTAATCTTTGTTTTTTTATCTTTACTTAACTTTGATAAGTTAAAATGTACATTACCTCATGAAAATTTGGTACTCTATTTTCAAGTTAATTGTTATACATATATAAAGAGGTAACTTACAGTTATTCACATTAAACCGCTTTTTCCTATTCACTTATCAGGCTTACGATGTATGGCGCATATGGATCCATAATGGTACCCATGATTCATAAATAAATAACATGAACTTTAATCGTGGCTCACATGAGCCCCTTTTATTATTTTTTATGTCTTTATAAAGTGATGAAAATGATGTTATAATGTTATTACTAAGACTCTATCACAAGTACTGCTGTGGTAGAGCCAAGTCAGCTTCAACTGTTTATTATTTAGCTGCCTCACACGTGAAAGTACCTCGGCATCTGAGAAGACCGTAAACTAGAGTAATAAGTGTTTCTGATGATCCTCAGTTCATGTTTTGAATGGCCACGAGGGGTGATAATCACTTTATATCATTTTAATATTTTAATGCTAGGAATCCTTGTATATTTTTATTTCTTTACATTTTTGCGACCTTGCGAAGGTTAAGTTTAGTTATAAATTCCGTAATCATTTTGCCATTTGTAATCCACTCGGAGATGATTATACTGCTTTACGAGCGTACGTGAGTGTTGTATGTTTAAGTGAGAACTTTGTTTCATATGTAGTAAATTAAAAGACCTTTTGCAATAATTTTATAACAGGCAGTTGAACACTGCTAGTTGAGCGGGAAATTAGCAAACAATTATATAATTACTAAATTTTTAATTATATTAAACAGTTTATTGAATGACTGTAAAAAAATTGTAAAAAACTTGAAATTTTATCATCGATTTCATTTCATTTCGTGCTATACTATGAAACATTGACTTTAAACATATTTGAGTTTAGCAAAACAGAGTATATCACATTTTTTATATGTTATAGATAAAGATGAATAAATGGTATTACTCAACAGATAACAAAAGCACCGCCAGTTTAAGAATACAAGTTCGTTTAACGTTAAAAAGATGTCGGAAGACGACGGCAACTCATTAATCTGTAGACGTATCATAAAGCGTTGCATATAACTTAAATTTATTAATTCAAAGTTGCTCAACGCAATCTTCAGGTTAATTATAATTCGTTCTCTGCTTAAATTAATTGAAGCTGGGAACTAATTATAGTATCATAGACAAATGCTTTTATCAAGATTATATATATACAAGTAGTTAAGGATGAACATAATTTAAAAAAATATTTACCGAAATGTTTATATAGCATCCGTTATAGAGAACCGCGGTCGTTGTAAACAACCTGCTTTAAAAGAATTGGTGATGTTTTTTTTTACTCGGCTTTAAATAAATAAAGTAATTGATTATAAGAAAATGAATAAACACTATTTCTAGATTAAAATATTCTTTATCTATGACGTGTTAACTCGATAGGACATTTCAAATTGGTAGTCCTTTTAAGCATTATTTATTACTACATGCATAAATAAACAATTTATAAATTACCCGGGACGAATGTTTAAGTTTCGATCGCATTATCCCGCTTCGGTTTAATAGACAAGTCGATAAGCTCATGGCGTTAAATAAATTAAATAATAAAACGTATAATGGACGCGATAAATACAACCCGTTCTAACACTCTGGCTCGAGATAAGTAAGCCCTTATAAAACGGGCCAAATTAATCCTGGCTGAAAGGACTGCCCGAGGGAAGAGAGAAAAAAACTGACGTCATAATCAGCTTTTTGTCAATCATAAAGTTGCGTTGATTTTGAATTCTTTTTTAAAAATTCATCCATTTTAAATCAGTTGCAGGTACATTCATGCTCTCAACGGCTTATTATAATTCCATAGCGATAGGAAATGTCTGTCTAATCTGTGGGTGAACACACGTTCAAGTAAGTAATTTTGCAGCATTAGTTATAACATTATTTTCATCATCAAGGCAATGTTCATAGTCAGGATTCTAAATTTGAAATACAGTACATATAAAAAACAAATTAAATATAGTTCCCATTTGTAATTTGACGCAAGGTAAGTTAAACAATGTGACTTGAAAAGTGTACGGTTACTAGTTCCAGATCAGAACAAATTAAACTGAACGCGCGTGCGATTTATTTAGATAGGGACGATTCGCGGTCATAATCTTTCCCCGCCATATACGTTATCTTATGATTTAACCTCCCAATTACTGGTTTCAACATCCGCTGTCGGCAATTAGACGTCCACATGCAACCGTAAATGCGGACCTCGTCGCGTCGTAATTTGAAAAACCCACTTACTGGGTATGTGAAAAATACAACACTTACAGTAATTAAACGTCACACAATCCTGGCTGACAATTTAACATAGTAATTAATCCCCGCATGCACAATTACAGCCAAGCGGTCGCACAATCAAATCGATTAATTGACGGATAGTAAAAAAATACAACAACAACAACGTCGAATTATGCACATTTTTACCGTGAGATAATTAATGCAAAATTATTGGCTTTGCAAAGCCTTATTTTATTATCTTGAATATAACAAAAACTTTGCCCTTACTGTAGCATTTTAGCACTTATAATATTATCCTGTGTTGTAAGGACGTTTTGCAAACATAAATTTCACATGGGCAAACACCTATCCGAAACAATAATATAACTGTTGGTCACTCTTTACTTTTACTTACTAATAATATGCTTTTCCCGTTTGGGAATCGAACCCAAGTACCTCGGCGCCTTTCCCAATACCTTGGCAACTGCGCCGCGTAGTCACCAAAAAGAGTTATGAAGCAGTATGTTTCTACTTTTAGTTTTGTTTTCATTTAACTATTCTTATTATTAAACAGTAACTTAATTTTTATTTAAAAATAACAACTTTTCATTATATTTATAGGTATAAATTATTTCTTACGCAGTACCCGTCAAGAGGTGCCACTGTCTTGTTATTTGAAACGTCAAACCTAACCTCAAAAACGTGCGAACGTGCGATCGGTTCAATAAGCCGCTTAGGATCTTGCGCGGTGCCCGGCGTCCTCATTCAACATTCGACTTTATTGTTTCTAAGTTAGGTTGGGTTTAGACTAAACATTCTAAAACCCTCCGTGACTTTTGGCATCGCGATAAAGACAAGAAGGTGACAATTCTCTCGTCGCTCCGGATCGATAAAATCAAAACTTTTTAGTGCGACAATAAATGGATTATCATTGATATAAATAGGGCAAGTTTGAATTCTCTCATAATACGTATCGCGTTCCCGGCTTTATGTCGCATTTGACAGGCGATGTGAGCTGTGAAATTGGGTTCGATTTAAAGTATAAAGGTACGTCTCAAGACTTTTGTGTTTTTTTAGAGGGGATTATTTACGTTTGGTTTAGTCGTACTAATGTTGAGACTGTCAAGCCACTAGTTTGATTCTCTGGATATCGTGTTAGTTTGGGTGACGATTTTTATAATTATAATTGATTTTACGTCTGTAAATAAATGTTTTCTAAAGAGTTCCTAGTTTTTATTGTGATATACCACATACTAGGTTGACTTATTGTTACAGTGCATCTAACCGTTGCCCCTAGATACATCATTTTGAGGTACCGATTTAATATGCAAATGTGTGAAATGACGATAATTATTTAAGCCTATTCGCGGCACCTTCGTTCGGAAACCGTTAATTTGTATATTGCCGTTAAACCTCATATATCTATCGAACTCCGTGGTTGTCATAAATGTATATAGAAGTATAATGAGTTTTGATGTTTTAAAAAGTTATTAAAAAGAAAAACCTCTTTATTTCGTTTTTCATATCATATATCATACACAATCAATGTTTTTAATTGAGAGTAAATAACATATTTTGATTTTTGATTTTTTAGTGCTAGTCACTGCACTTACCTTTTTATATTTTGATTTATTAAAAGTTTTTAAAAAAAATCAAAATGTAATAGTTGCTTAGGTTTTTGGTCAAAATTTTTGACTTAGTTATTGTGAAAAAATGCACATTCAATAATTTTTAATATTTTTCTTTAAGAAGCTTTTAAGCGTTTTTTGTTGGCTATCCGATTGAATGCAATGGAAAATTTTACGCCACATTAAACAAGCGACGACGGACGGCCTAACAAAATTTGACAAAGCAATTAGTAAACCTTCGACGATACTGCGTATGAAATCACTTCGATCAAAACTTCTACGTGTTCTTTTCGATGCGCTTTATTGGTAACGTTTTTACGTTAAAATCAAAACTTAAATGTTTATTTGTAGAATATTTTGAGATTGTACAGTAGTTTGTCTTAAAGAAATGGCTCTTGATTGCAATTTGCCTATTATTCTTATTAATCTTTATACTCATATTAAAAAATGAAATAGACAATATCTCGCGCTCGTAAAAATCGCAATGTGTATGTGGAATAAGTATATAATTACTGTGGTAGCAAAACTATTTGCTGTATATTGTATACTATTTATCTTGTCTTACTTTTAACCGGAGAGCATTTAGGCTTCAGAATAATAAATTTCGAAGAGTTTACGTAATTTATTTACATGATTTACACAATCTGTTTCATACCTTCGTCTACATAAATGTTTGTAGTGAGATAGTAACAAAAAAATTATTAACCTTGAAGTTATAATTATAATGAAATTTAAAGATTTACGGTACATTACTTTATTTGTAACATATAAGGTGCACGCAGAACGAGCTTCCGAAAAAAGCTGACATGGCGCAACCATAAATTCTTTAAAAACTAGGCTAAACGGCAACTGTATCCTCCACCAATTTAAAACACACATCAGCTGTTTATGTGTCTTAATAAATAATAATATAAGGCAATCTTTGTCATACAGTTTTATATTAAACGGTCTATCAGCAATGGATCAAATGTATTTGATTTCATAGCTTTGATGTCGGCTTGTGAATAAACCGTGTAATAGCTTCCAGGTGCCCGCTTGATCGGAAACTAGGAAAGTATGGGAAAACGTATAATTTTTCATTCGATTACACAATGATATACAAAATGACTACCATTTTATTTTTTCCTTTCGATTTACTTCCAGTGCCAGTTTGTGGGGTTATTTTAATAACTTTGAAAAAGCGATCGAATCGATTTATTTCGATTGTCATTTATTTGATACATTTTCTTTTGTCCACTCCAGATGAAAAGGACTTAAATTTTAAATATCGTTCACGTAGAAAGCGTTTGTTGGAATTTTTGAACTTTAACTATGAGCGATTCAGTCGAGATATCGGTGGATACAGCCAAAGACGTTAAGCGGGTTATCGCAGATAAATGTCTATTATTTTGAAAGCAAAGAATTCAAATCATTTTCCATATGCATTTGTATACGATTATTTCATTTTAATATAATCTGCAATCAGATCATTATGCTCGGTTGTTAAGCGATGTGAAAAAGTTATGTCTGAGTTTACTAACTTACCAAGCTATAATTATTACTCGGCATACATAATTGGAGTCGTGGCGTGTCATGTGCATTTCAACTATTGTTTAATGAATAACATGGTCTTAATCAGTAGTTGCTGAATATTTAATCTGTTTGAAGAGTTAAGCCGATGGTGCAATTCTTGTGAAGTTTTCTTTGTAATGTTCTAAACGTAAATTCCTGCCGATGCAGATTCCATTAAAACGGTAACAATTTTTAAGAAATAATAGATTTGCTAATTTAAAAGAATATACAAATATTCTTGCATATTGTGTCGTGTCTAAAATAAGTGGCGTGTAAAAATTATGTCTCTTTTAGCTTGACATCTTGCATAAAATGGCATATTTTTAATATATAAATTTTTGCATCAATTCTTTAATGAGCTTGTTCGCACTCTGTTTAGATGACATGTCAATTAGTCTTTAATATTACATGTTATAATAAATATAGCTATTTCGCAGCTTTATCAAATTGAGTCTTATATGTCTTTGCAACTGAACTTTGCTAAGTCACTGTAAGTATCGATTGTTCTTATGATATAACAACGTTTTTTTAGATCGTGTTAAATTTAGCATTTTTTAATAAGCAACACGAATTCATTTTATATAAAATTATTAGACCGTAGATTTACCGTACAGAATATAAAAAAAGTGTATGTGTACATTTTTTTTACAACAATGTACACGTATTTTTTATACTTCTTTGGCGTAACAAGATAAAAATCTTTTCAAAAACTTTATCTTTCGCCTTATTTTACGTTTGTAGAAAAAACGACACTAACAATAGAAAAAAGGTATTTAATATATTGAAAGTTTTATTATAACGCATTATTTAGTTAAATAAAGTATATTTAAGTATCACATAATATATATCGTGAATACATTTTCAATTCTCACGCAAACATACATAGATGTCTAGCTACCTATAGGGTGTCGGTTTTTCGTGACGGTATGCGCGCGCATTGTAAAAAATTACTCTCATCATTTTTCCCTAACGCGCCAAAAGAAGTATAACTTCAAAACTTTGTTTTAAAACTGACGTTTGGATAAATTAAGCCAGATTGAGATATATATTACTGCGCTTCAATATTAATTGAAAAAAAAAACACACTATAGAACATCAGTCATGCGAGACGTCAATAAATTTAACCACCCGTTAATTTTTTCGTTAAGCGAATTAACTGCAAACGGATGCAACAAAACATGTAATATGTAGATTACGTATAAGCAATATAAAAACAAATAGCGTTAGCCAATATTAATTCATTATCATATTTGATCACGTTGCAACTTTACGTAGAGACGATATACTCACAATATTTTGTTACAAGTATGTTAATTTATGAAGAATATGAAGAAAAGGAAATATAATACAGAATTACTTTTTTATGTGAAAAAGCTAGCTGGTGTTTTACCTGATGTTAAGTAATAACCGCCGCCCATGGAAATTTGCAATACCCTTTGGGCAAATCCATTGCCACCTTTAAATAAAGTGGGCCGCGGCTACCTCACTCACCAGATGAAACGCACAACTGTAACACTTTTACTTTACGCCGGTCTTCTGTAAGGTCGTGGTACTTATCCGGACGGATCTGTCCATTCGTGCAACAGTGAAAACTGTTGCGTGGCCCTAGCCCGTGGTCTGAAGCGTCGGGGCACGGTACACAGGAGTACAAATCTATTAACCTACTTCGTACTTGGTCTCAAAATTTTAAACTTCCACATACACTTTATCAAGTTTAGTTTATTTTATATTATTTTATAAGCAAAAAAATTGAATAAGAGAATGAGGGGGTTGTTTATAGTAATGATTACAATTGTACTTCATAGATTATTCGTTACATATATAAAGGAACAAAACTCTATCCTTTTATACTAGTAATGTTTTCGTTTATATACTTGTTCGAGTATATACAGGCTAAGATAACGTAACGTTGGTGACGAAACTCGCGTTCGCATAGCGTTCGCTCGCAAATCGCATCAACTAATTAAATGCGGCCCAGCAGTTCCGTAAAACAAGCGTTACAATAATTGGGCAAATTGTATAAACGCCATTACACCATTACTCGCCGAGTCGGTACCAGCTCACTTAATTGCATAACGCTCCAGATTTATCTCGCGTTATTACCGCGTGAACTTAATTAGCTGATAAATTTCGAAGATGTTTCTAGCTTTAAGACGAATTTATTTCAAGGAGATAATAAGCGAGTGCGACTACCGAAGTGATGAACATTTTTCCTCTTTTTATTTATAGCAATCGCTCGGTTAGGAATATTGAAATAACAGGAAAAAGAGAGATGTACGCATAACTTTAAACACTTACGTCGTTGAAATTGCGATATCGCCTGGCTGCGTCCGATGAAGCTTTAATAGTCTCGGGACTGAAAGCAAAAACATCAGTTAATACAAGGTATCGCCTGGTAACTAACGTTCTTTCACTTAGGTGTTGTTAGTTTCAAGGCAAATCTACGGCCCAAATACGTATCTAATACCGGGCTTGTATTAAAACGAGTTTAAAGTAATCAATACCAAGCGACAACTTTATACGAAAGTATATTGGATTGTGTATATAATGTTGATTACTAGGTAAAGTTAGAATATTATGGTTGCAATTGTACCAAAACGATAAAGCTTTAGAATTTTAGACCTCGTTGCAATATTGATTAGATCTTCTAACATTTGATAAATACATATATAATACTAGAATATTCATATTATTATGTGAAATAATGTTTCAGTTTAGTTATCTTTGTTACCCAATAACAGAATCGGCTACAGCTACCATTTAAACGTCATAGACTGTACATTCAATTGTAAGATAACAAATCTATGAGATCTAAAACTATATAGAACTGTATACTATATTTGGAGGATCGATACAGGTCTTCAGAATTATATTTAGACAAAGGCAGACCCTTATCCGCTGGCACTATGGCTGTGCTATAACGTCTTTCTATGTTAGTAAAAGATTTATTTCAATAGCGATCAAATTTCGTTGTTTATACCTGTGGCAATACCTATAAGCTTTCTTTATTTCGAATTTAATCCGTCTAAAGCACAACTTTGAATTTGTAGACCTGCTGATCTGCTGCCCTATATATTTTATTCGGATGATATACACAAAAAAAATCGGTTCGTATGAAAACGTAGTGAAGACTGACCAGAATATTTCACAGCTCGAACCCTTATATAGATATTCTTTGTATGTATTACTTTACTACTATTACTTACTATTTACTCTATGGCTATATAGCTATATCCGTCAAGTTGTTCTGAATGTGGAAGCGTTTTATATTTTTTCTATAACAGATCCGAGTGGCCTTAATCGGAACAGATTAATTCTTGTATAGATTGGAGTGTTTATTGATCAATTAAATATTCTTAGAATCAATCATGCGGTCGTATAAAGAAACTTAATATTCAATTAACGGATTAACTTATCTCGCCGATGCGAGGGTCCTTCGCCGTGCCGTAGTGACGGACGAGCGAGGTCATTTACGCGTGATTCAATTATAATCACATTTGTTAGTATACATATGTAATTTTTTTTATATTGCAATAAATCTCATATGGACGTATGTGGTTAGGAGGCATTAGGAGTTGTCAAACAACTCTGACGCTGACTGTATGACATATAGTTTCGTATTGTGATGGTATTAGATATACGAAGAAATTTGGAAGATTTGTTTCTTTAGAAGGAAAATTGGAAATATGTAAATGTTATTAACTCAGGCTGTAAGAAAAATAATACAATTACAACATTATCTACTCCCGTTCAAAAATTTGTTCATTTTGGAAATTGTAAATCGTCAGTTAACTTTTTTGACATTAAATTCGACCCGTGTTTCGGTGTGATAAATTAATTCATCGCTGATAAAGCGATAAAGGCCCATATAGATTCTGATATCTTTAATTCAGAGATACCCACCCGAGAAATGCCCGAACGATTTGAATGGGACTCACTCACTACGACACTAAATATAACTGATAATACTTGCAAAAGCTCTTTACCACGGTAACGTCAGATAAAACTGTTTTAAAATGATGAAGAGATTTAATTGTTTTCATTTTATTTTATGTTATACATGAAATAAAATTACTTTTGGGACTGCTGCTGATTCGTGTTGATTAACGTTAGTATTTGTTGTCAATTGTCATGTCTTGAGCAATTAACCAATTTGTTGGATTTTCCTCGCTTAGTCGCATAAATATTTCGTTTCGTTATATTCGAAATCCTAGTTCTTTTGGATTGCAATTTCGTGATTATTTAATGCCATTTATGAACAATTTATAAAAAAACATGAAGGCAATAACTATTTGTAAGTCCTTACATTCAGTTCTTAACTTATAATTTTACGTAGCCAAGACAGAATAAAGTCTAAACACTAAAATGTTTTTTTTTGGTGTTAAAACATTTTAAATAGTAAGCTAATAAACATCGAAATGCAGCCACTAATACACGTAAAGGCATAATAAAAGTGCAGACGGCTTAGTTAAGGGTCGCGGTAGTTAGCAACGTTTGCCCACGTAGGCACATTATTGCCCACTAATGATAATAATTTTCACGGTCGAGCGCAGTCGGCGGTTGGACCTTATTATAATAAATTAACGGCGGCGGAACCCCAATGCGCCTTGTTCGTAATTACACTTTATGTTGCAAACAGCTAAGGGGACGTTAAAAAAAATCACCAGTTCGCTTAGTCCGAGCGATTTGCAACCAAGGTTGTTCACGAGGAAAAGGCTGAGCGTTTTGGTATTGATTCAAATGTAAATTACTTTATACGTAATATAAGGCTTTTGTTTATTGATGGAAATGGAACTCTTTTTACGGATTCGATCCATCCTTACTAATATTATAAAGGCGAAAGTTTGTATGTATGGATGGATTTTTGTTACACTTTCACGCAAATACTACTGAATGATACACTTTAAGTGCTGAATTATCACGTTCTCCGCGGTGAAGGAAAACATCGTGAGGAAACCTGCATATTTTCGAAATAATAACAAAAAATGTATTTCGAAAATATGTGAAGTCCGCCAATCCGCAATGGGGCCGCGTGGTGGACTATGCCCTGATACCCTCTGTATAGAGGAGGCCTTTGCCCAGCAGTGGGACATGTATAGGCTGTTACTTTACTACTGAATGGATTTTAATGAAACTGTAAAATAATATAGCTGATACATCAGAATAAGACATAGGTTATAATTTACATACATATTTTATGACTATCTGTCTTTCTGTCCGAATTTTACGCTTTCGCCTTTCTATTCTACGCAGACGTAGTCGCGGGCAGCAGCTAGTTTAATATAAACTTAAATGACTGACACATAATGCTTTGCTGCAGCGTCCAGAGTCATGGATGCAGAAACTTATACTTAATTTAAACACAATTAAATTGTTTAATTTTTGCTTGTTCGCTTAAATACTACAAATTATTTTAGTTTCGATGTTTTACCTTGTAATCAGGAAAATTGGGACCATTAAGCTTTATTGTTTATTGGTTTTTACTCAAACATATCTCGTTATTAATGATGTTGAGATGATTATGATATGATGAGTTGATTATATAATGCTGTACAATAGAGGTTTTTCTAAAGCGGTTTTCACTGTTGCACGAACGGGCAGGTCCGTCCCGGTGAAGTGAAAGTGTTACACTTCTGGATTTCGCCTGGTGAGTGAGGTAAACGGGGCCCACTTTCTTAACAGGTGGCAACGCGTCTGCAACCCTACGACTGTTGCAAATGTCCATTGGCGTCGGTTATCACTTAACATCTGGTGAACCGCCAGCTCGCATGCCGCCTTTAAACATAAATAAAAGCAACGATGAAGGAAAATAGAAGGTGTACATTAATAGTTACATCGGTTACCAAATTGAATAATTTAGTACAGGAGCTAATAGATTAAAGGCGTGAGCGTGTTGCATCCCGGTTCTATAAGGACATATTCCGAGTAAATATCACATCAACAGAACCGCCCTTTATACAATAACATCATCGACGTCTGGAGAGATTTTAAATTCTCGTCTCGGAAACGGTTAAATATTTCTCGGCCTCATTTAATCTGCCACGTAGGTCATTGTTTTTTCGTTATCAGTGAAAGCTGTTGAGATGCGGTAACACGCTTTCGCAACATAAATTTATGCATGATCCCCTCATTAAATCCGTATAAAGTGAACAAAGTACGTCAGCGCGACTCGACGTGGGTGTGTGGCCGACCGCAAACGCTCCTACACTCCACTGCCCTAATACCCTACACATTATGTTTATAATCCTCTCGCCGTTATTTCAGGACCTTTGGCCAAGAAGCTTACCTTGGTCCATGATATTGTGTTTTGTACAAACATTTACAAAGATACGGACAGAATACATACCGAACTAAAATTATAAATACGAAATGAAATCGCGTTTTACTAATTTGTTTCAATGAAAGGCGCGGCTAAAACCTATTATGATAATAATTAACAAGCGTTAAATTATGTTTGCAGACGTATTTTAACCGACTTCAAAAACGGAGGAGGTTCTTAATTCGACTGTATTTTTTTCTCAGAACTTTCGAGTGAGTAAACCGATTTTGATGATTCCTTTTTATTTATAAGCTGGTGCATGTGGTCCAATATTAATTTCATTGGTATTGGACATTGCCTACGGAGATACTTCAGGGAACTCCTGAAAATCAATTATAAAATGAATAAAGAGTTGTAATATTTGAATTCGGTTTTGTTTTGCGGAGGTTGCTAAAAATGGACTTGTACACATAATTCTCTTTAAAATAGGCTAGTGAAGTATCGGTAAACGAACGCATGACGAATTTTAAGTAAAAATTACAGTAGCGTTAAACCAAAACGCACATGGGTATACCGTCCATAATTTATCGTCATTTTGAACCCTATGGTACAGTCTTGGATGTGTTTATTAATTTTAGTAATGCGAGTGCAAGAGGAAGTGAGTGCGGCTGCTGACCGCAGGAAGCCTTACTGCACCTGGGCTTCGCAGGTTCGGGGCCTGACTCGGGAGATTTGTGGCTGCTTTTGATACAGCTTTGAGGGCGCAGCAACTATATTGCGGCCATCTTACGGCTTTACAGCTTAACGAAAAAGGATAGACTCAAATTCGAGTATTTGTTCAAATTCTTAATGCATTAATACGGTTCATATATACACTGTGGCAAAGGATGTTTTTTATAAATAATAACCACGAACATTCTGCTTTAATTTACTACATAGATATTAATTTGTGGAATGCCCCGCTAATTAGCTGTTACTCCATATAATTGCATGTATGAAATCTTCCTTAAAAATTAAACACATGTTTAATTCATAGGTTGGTTAAGTTTGCTACTTATTCGAATGTCGTTAAAATCATATACTATGTAAATTATTCGTTTTGTTATGAATTTGTTAGACTTTCGAGACAAATTGGAGATAAAATTGCGTTTTTGCTAAGTCATCGTTCATGTCTAAAGATAAAGAAAGTGTCTGTGTACAGAGTACGTAGAGTACTGCAAATGGAACTTCATATAACAATTGATTAAATTACATTTCTAAATATTTCTTAGCATTCAAATACCTTATACGAAATATTACTCTCTTGCGTGCTAATAAGTTTTACTTCAAAAATTCTATCGAGGATTTAATAATTTCTTAAGGGATAGTACATGAAACATTAACGATCCGTTAGCCACATTTACAAACATAGATAATTTAGGAAATAGCCCTGAACTTGCTGATTAATTCAAACATTTTATTTCTTGCAGGAGTGAAGGATGACTCGGATGATGTGTCGAGTAAGAGTTGCGGCGGCGACACGTCGGGGCTCGCTAAGAAGCAGAGGAAAGCGCGTACTGCTTTCACCGACCACCAGCTGCAGACCCTGGAGAAATCCTTCGAGAGGCAGAAGTATCTCAGCGTGCAAGACAGAATGGAGCTCGCGGCGAAGCTCGGCCTCACGGATACGCAAGTCAAAACTTGGTATCAGAACAGGCGGTAAGTTGTGATACTGGATGCTTGATGCTGTTGAACAGTCAATTAAAGAGCCGTGATAGCTCAGTGTCAGCGAGTATGCCTTTATTCATTCGAATAAACTTTGTTCAAATCCCGGTCCTATGAAATTGTTTATTTTGATTGGTGACTTATCACGCGCTGAGTGTTAAGAAACCTATTTTTTCGAATATTCGCATATTTTCGAAATAACTAATAAGAAAGAAAATGTATTTTGAAAATGTGTGAAATCGGCCAATCCGTAGTCGGGTCGCGTATGCCCTTTGTACAAAGGAGGCCTTTGCCCAGCAGTGGGCAATAGTTAAGGAGAGAGGCAACGGTCTAGTTTCTGTGATGTTGGTACGTGCAGTCGAAGGTTATAAGGTCGGACCTCACTACGTTGATTTTTGCTACATTTCTTACGTAAAAAAACACATTTCAATTTATGTATCGACATAACATCTATGAAACGTCTATATTTTTTGGATGGTGGAAAATGTAAGAATATGCAATATAGAGGTTAAATTCTTCTCCAATGAACTCATTTTAATATTTGTCGTGATGATCCTATATAATATGTTTCATATTCTATTACACAAACTGCTGTGGTAGGTCCAAGCAAGCTTCTGATTTCCGATAACGAGCTGGCTTAAACCGGCGTAAACTAAAAGTATTTACAAATGTAAATACTTTTAGTTTACGCCGGTTTGTTATGTTTCCAAGCTTTCCAGGAGGAATGTAGAAATCTACATTCCTCCTGGAAAGCTTGGAAACATAAGTGAAATATATCTACATTCATGGGCGCTAGTTACCACTTAACATCGCTGCATAGCCTCCTCGTTTGCCTCCTTTTGTGTATCTAAGCAGTTATATGTTAATGACGACAAAAGTAAAAGACACCGATAGAATTACAAAAAAATGGAAAGATGATCAGTAACTAATAACGAGATACAAATATTTACATTAAACAAAATCCACATTGCATTATTTTATATTTTCAAATCGTTACCAGCTAGTTAAACTGCGAAGAGGCTCCATGTTATACTACAGCCAAAAAATTAGCTCTTCGAATTTTTCAACATTAACTTTCAACAGAAAGCCGTAATTTGTGGGAACATATCGGCTTTTTAATGGAAAAATTGTTCTGCGGTGGGTAATTCCACCTCGCACAGTAATGGAATTGTAAAAGTCGATACGTGTCTAAGAAAGCTCCAATGTAGAAAGCAATTATAGAGACCTTTACAAACGCGACTCAACGTATTAACGTCTGAATGGAATTGTTATGAATACACTTAAAATAAAAACTATTCAATTCAAACGAGTTTTTCGTGACTTATTTTGAATAATTTCGACGATATTGTGTTTCGAACAGTTCCATTTTTTTTTTACTAAAAAACGGAATAAAACTAAAAAAATATGACAATTTGTTTTTTATTTTACTTTTCACTCAAGGCTTGGGTAATAAGATATCTCCAATATTTGTTCTTTGCCCATTTTATGTTGCCTCAACGGCATTTGAATGCACGTTAAATTATAGTATAACCAGATAAAACTGATGTTTCACGCATTACAGCACTCTGGTTGCGTTATACAAATCTCTTATTTCATTAGCCTGTGGGTATTTCTTCACATCCGCCTCGGTGCCACGCCTCTATGTTGGATTTTTTGGTTGTAACATGCATTATGCATTTTTACTTACCTTTGTAATATTTATTCGTTAAATTGAGGTACCTTTGCATTTAAAAAAATATATTTTAACAAGGATTTTGCTGCATAATAATGCTTTGGAATGTGGTAATAACAAGGAATAACGTATTCCGTGATAAAGTAACGCACTAGGGGTCTATTCACGCGTTTACTTTTACTGTTATATATATTATATATTATATATTATATTTTATTACAGTAGAAATCGACAAAAAATGTACTTTTAGTTTATTTATACTAAGGTCTACCAATCCTTAATCACACACAAATTAATAATAAGCTACTACGTAGTATGTTTGTGTTATAGTTCAGAAAACGCCGAAAGCTTATGAATTGTTACCAGCGTCAAGTTTATCGTGAGATCGTCGGCTTGGTACATAAAGTGGTGCTGAGTCAGTCGGACTGTCGCGACGTTACTGGTTATCACTTGTTACGTTACATGCTAGGTATCTTTTTTTCAACTTGACGGCAACTTTACCATTTTTATTATTAATACAACATTTGGTTTACTTATTAGATACCAAGTCTGTACCAAGGTTATCACTACATAGTATAAAACAAAGTCGTCCCGCTGTCTGTCCCTATGTATGCTTAGATCTTTAAAACTTCGCAACGGATCTTGATGCGGTTTTTTAACTAGATAGAGTGATTCAAGAGGAAGGTTTTGTACAATATTGCACCCGAAGCCGGGGCGGGTCGCTAGCTTAAAATTTAAAATTAGTGCTTTAACTGTAAATATTCAATTGTAAGTAAAAATAATTATAGGTCATAACTATAATTTCTTTTACTAAAATTATGTTACGAGTAAGTGATATAGTAACACATCGATACGAACTAACATCTCAATCAAAACTACTGCAAGTCCCTTATATGTGCATTAGCAATTTATTTCATTTACATCGTCTCCAAACACAAGGAAATATATTTATTATTTAATTAAATATGAAATATTTAAATTTCGAAACCGCCAACATCAAATATATTTAACGTAAAACATGGCAATTTAGGTCATATATTCGAGGAAATCACATCATTTTAAGCATTTCAAGTTTAGTTGATATTCGCCTAATTTCTTTTACACAGAAACTGCCACTTTAAAGAAACGCCCAGTCGCACCGACTGTACCTGGCGGTGATTTCAAAAACAAACGCTCGTAATTAGGCCTCTGCTTGCCGCCGACCGCGCCACCTTTAAACGTTAACAAAAAACCACGGTAGCCAAAAAAAGGCTGCCCATAGTAATTTCGTACCAATTCCACGCCTTTTTATTTCCTCATAATATTTTTAATCGATTCGTTTGATTATTTAAAGATTTACCGATGTTTACTTTAATGGGATCGCTCGTGTTCTCGCTACTCAACTGTTACTTCTGTTACTGGTAAATGAATTCATACAAGTATGTAGTGAATTTCTTATTGTATATCCTAACGGTGACCACCTTTCTTATTATATTTTACTGTTTTAACTAAGGTTTATAGACTAATAATTTCCTTTTTCACTACATGGCATTACTTCGTTATATTGATCAAGAATGTCACGCCACGGCTAACAGGTGATGCTGTGCTCTTGATTTCGGTTACTTGTATTTAATTTTTCTTCCACATAAACGAGACAGTTTTTTTCCTCACCGCACACGATGCTGAGCCATCCTGGCCCGACTGGATTTTTTTATTCACGGCGACTTTTTGTCGCGCTTTTTGTCGCTTTTCTATAATTTCGGCTAAACTAATGTTTGGTCTTCGATTTTTCGGTTCATGAAAGGGTGTGAAATCGGAGTTAATCGAACCGCGCAAGGCCTTTGTGCTGGATGCACTTTCTTTTGTTTTTATGCGACTTTAAAGCTGGGATGGAATTGAACGAAGTGTATTTACTCGGACGCGGTTTCTTTCGTAATCTTAGACAAAAAGCCTTTTACGTTTAATTGGACGAAGATAATTTGTAATAATTACGGTCACGGCATTTGCCTTTCAAGTTATTATAATAAATGAAAATAATTACCCACGTACGTAGCGTCTATTACCTACTCTCTTAATTAGTTATGTTCCTCTGTAAACAATTTAAATGTGAGCCGTTTTAGTGTTTATGAGCTCAAACAATGCAACATCAGTTCGAATTAATGAAACAAAGCAATGGTGGTTACTCACGGCATAAATACCCTTCCTTATAAATGCGTTCCTCTTATCTCTTTGAGTTAATTTTAACATCTGAAAGTTAGGTGCAATGGTGATACAACGCATTTGATTAATTAGAGCATATTGCAGAGAAGTAGGCAAAAATAATTTCTTGTCTGACTAAACATTATAAACATACATATGGAATAGTGGAATTGAATTAGTGTTTTTATTTCATTTGCCTGTCTGTGAATTAGTACACATAAAATTTAAACAAAAAGAAAAATGAAATCATGATATAAATGAAATAGGAATGATGAGAAATGAAATAATAAATAATAGCTAAGTTTAGAACATGCATACCCTTACAAATTCCGTTACGAGCATACTAAGTAAAAAGTTATATGGCTGAATTCGTCATTAGTACTTAGCGATCAGTGACCCTGGCAGTACAGTATGTTTAATTCGAAAATTGAATGAAATGGAAACAACGAACCCTCTTAAACTGAACCAACATGAGGCGTTAGTATAGCGAATCGTTTGTCTTGTGTGAACCAGCCATCGCCGGCATTCTGGGCCTGTCCGGGGTTGCAAGTCACGGCCGGCGCGGCGCCGCTCCCGCCCATTCATTACGTCGTCCGCCGACGCTAAACTCGATACTTTTTACGACTTATCTCCTGCTTAATTGTTTCCGAACGTATTAATTTTCGAGCGGTCCCCTGTAACTGCGCAGTGGAAAATTGAATGCGCTCTAAAATTGCCCTTTTTGTTCAGGTTGGTGGCTGTTAAAAAAATAAGCTTTCGCAATTTTCGTATTTTCTTGTTCATTAATGGCTTCATTGATAACGCATTTTTTTACTATAACTAGTTTGTGAACATCATGTTATATTGTATAAAAAAAACAACGGAAAAAGCTACGAACTGTTAAGCAGTAACTAGGAAAGCTCACCTTTTTTTTCTTTTTTTCACAAAAGTAACATTTTGGAACGATCTAAAACTACCTAATATAGTAATTAAATTGGCGATGAAATTGACAGGCACTGGAGAAATCATGAGATTAACACAGACCTAGTTGAGTTTGATCGTGCACCGCGCAGTTTGAGCGAGCCTCGGTTTCTAAACGCGTTTCGTTACTGTCCAGTCGTAAATTCGTAATAGGCCGGGGGCTGTCGGTTGAACGCCGTTTATCGGCGTTTAGTCGGCGGCGACGTGTAATCCGCGACCATTACCTAATGACGCATTGTATAATGACACACGAGCGCTTCGCATCCCGCTTGTAGTGCTGTGCCACACGGCGGGATATTCTGTTGCAATTATTTTATACTGTAATATTTTATGAGTTACGCTCCTAGTCTAATTTTTGCACACGAGCGCTTCAAATATCGCTTTTAGTACTTTGCCACACGGCTCGATATTCTGTTGCAATTGTTTTATACTGTAATATTTTATGAGTTTCGCTCTTAGTATAATTTTTTGGCAGGACAAGAGACACGTCGGTCTCAAATTGTACTGTAGTAGCGTCTGCTACGTTTGCAGGTGCCCAAGTGGACAGGCTCATTCGGGGAAGTACCATTGGATTTTTGTGTAAAGTGTAATAACTTTTACTTGTTCTTACTATTAAAATTTCTTCTGATGCATGAGGTCACATCCTCTTAAAGATGGAAGCCGCGTCTGACCAGAGGTGTGGTAGATGTCCACGGGTGCCATAGTAATATGATCTAAAGTCGATCTAAAGTCTAAACAGTCTGCACATATTGGGGGGATATTCATTTGTTTTCTCGTCTGGTTGGGTTTATAAATAATAAATAAAAATAAAGATATAGATATATATTGCATATATAAAATAAATATTATGGATAAAAATAAACATATATATATATATATATATATATATATATATATATATATATATATATATAAATATTTTATATAATACATATATAAATAGGACCCAACCAGACGGAAGCCCTCGGCAGGGGAGACCAAACGGCCGAGGGTTAGGGCGAAAGGGAGAGAAACCGGCGGACGATGCGGGCGGTATCGAGGAGCACCGCCTTCTGCATTTGAGCCTGGAGCGATCCGTCCCGGAGTCCCAGTCGCCTCAGATATTTAGAGAGGCTGACTGGGATCAACCCATTCGCAGACACGACTATCGGGATAATTTCGGTCGGCACACCACCCCAGATGTCGGTCACCTCGTGAGCCAGGTCCAGATACTTCGTCTTCTTATCTGTTTCGGCTTTCACGAGGTTCTCGTCATATGGAATGGTAATGTCGACCAAAAATACCCGCGACTGCGCCCGGTCCATCAACACGATATCAGGTTTGTATATATATATATATCTCGCGTTTGTATATATATATATATATATATTCTCGAGTGGCAGCCTCGTATTTGCCATTGTAGTGTAGAATGAGCCCTACTACATGTATTTACGGCCTGTGCAAATGTGCGAGAAATCGATGGATACAAAAGGAATCAGATTCGTGCTTCGTCGCGGTCTGTGGGAGAGGCCTATTGTCAGCAGTGGACTAAAACAGGCTGAAATGATGATAATGATAATTAACTGTTAATAAGACAATCTGTCCTCGTCAATTAGGCTAGATATTAATACAATACGCGCCGCCTGAACGTTTAAAAGCCTAGTTGAATCAGACCAAATTTCGCTGTGGCTTTTTTTCGTTTCCTCCTGTTCAATAGCTATGCTGTGAACAATTATCGAGTCAATCTATTGGCTAGTTTTTGAGTTTTGTGGACACAAACATACGGATGCTAAATGTTTATGTATAATACAGATTTTATCTTTCGCTAACCACTATATAGCTAGCATACTACGCTCCATAGCCCGCTGGCAGACCGCGAGTCTGGACTTCTGCAACTTTGTCAAGGACCATGTTTGTGTACCATATGTGAGGATGGGGAGAATGCCCATGTCCATGAGTTTCCTCTTTAGTTTTAAATAAGCTTAGGTCTATTAGGTCTATCTTATAAGGTCTAAAGCTTACAGACCGCGTAAGGAATGACACACTGCGCTCCCGAACGCGAATTTCCGCGAGGACACTAATGGCTGATAAAGTAAAGTATAGCGGCTATAGCAAAAACTGTTTGATTTCCACCTGTTTGTCTCGCTATGTACAGAAAATGTGGTTTATCCGTTATCACCTTCGCCATTAACCATAACAGTCTAAACCTTGTACCGCCTTAATCATCATCTCCTAATCGATCAAATTATTTGATTATTTAATAGGAACAAGTGACATGCTGCTGGCAACCAAGATAACTCTTTAGATCTAGAATTTTTAGATGTCAAATGACCATAGCATCTGTTATTTATATCTACGCCATCAACCCCGTTGGCTTTAAAGGAGCTTGTTGTTTTTCTTATAGCTTAATTATAAATTTACCGTGTGTTGTAAGACTTACAGCTTCATTTCATATTTTGAAACCATAAATGTTCAAATGCGTTGATATTATCTTTTTATTACATATAATCAAAGATTTTATCATACCGAGTAATTTTTAGACGAAACATCGTCTACAATAACAACACATATATAAGAAACGTTGTGGTATTTTAGTGAAAGATATCAAAAGCGTATAGTATCGGTTAAGACAGAATAAGCTGTGTGTCCATAGTGTTTCTTATGATTAAACACATGCTCGTCAGTGAGTCGCGCTACTTTACTTGCAATTACGGTAAGGCAAAAGGTTCAGTCTATTAGCGTTTGCTGATTCGACATGAACCTCAACTTAATAGCTTCAATGGAGTCGCATTAATCTCTGTCAAGCGTAAATATAGCCAATTCATTTTCTTTAATACTTCTTTCCCGTGAAAGGAAAATCATAGTTGATACTCGTGAGGGACCTGTAGCTTCAGAATGCGCGGCTCTGGATGCAGTTCATGCGTTCCCTTAATGGCCTCGTTAGGTTAGTCAAGCTATTTACAAATCATGCATAGATTACTTATTACACTCTTCTACATTTAAAGCAACCAGTAAACCAGTGTGTTAATGGATTCCTTAGAATTATGATTCTCAGTTTTTGCATGAAAACATTAGTATATACTAATTATGTCAGGCAGTCAGAATTTATTCAATACTAGCGACCTGCCCCGGCGGCTGCAATGTATTATACATATAAACCTTCCTCTTGAATCACTCTATGGAGTAAAAAACCGCGTCGAGATCCGTTGGATAGTTTTAAAGATCTAACCATACATAGGGACAAACACACAGCGGGACGACTTTGTTTTATACTATGTAGTGATGCATACTGTTACGCTGTTCCAAATTAACTTTTGCGAACATTGATTTGAAAAAAACCTTCACCTAACCACGGTTCGATTTCTACCTTTCACGACGTCCCTTATTTCTTAAAACCACTTTTATATTATATAATATCTTAAGACGGTTACTATATTTTCTTTCTTAATTTGATATAAAAAACATTTCGTAGCCCGGATTTCTAAGATCTAAAAGAGGACCAATAAAATATATTTATTTTAAGCCAATGACCTGTGTCGACCGGTACATCTCTGTGGTTTTTTCATATTAATCGAAATTAGAATCTAACCTTCCATTCTGGGATTTTTGAATTCGGAATTCGCCAAGTGTGACCGCGCTCTAATGACACAATGCTCAGGCCCCGCAATGAGCTGCTACC